>CM053743.1:69326050-69379144 GCA_028658305.1 Pachyuromys duprasi | reverse complement strand
CTATATTTAGATAGATAGATATAAATAAAACGTAGTATTTATATAGTTTGGGATACCATAGGAGACATGGAACAGATCCTTATATAAACAGAAGCATGTATCAGTTACTTTTCTATTGTTTTGATGCAAGACCATGACCAAAAGCAATTTGTAAATGGAACAGTTTTGTTTTAGCTTACAGTTTTAGAAGGCTAGAGTCCATGTAGTAGGAAAGTATGGTTTCAGGCACCTGGAATAGGAAGCTGGATGATCACATTTCATTCATACACAAAAAGCACAGAGAGAAATCAGTAAGTGGACTGATGCTATAAATACTCAAAGCACACCAGAGATACACGTCCTCCAATCCTGTACTTCCTAATGGTTCTATAAGTTCCTCAAACATAACCATGAACTAAGGACCAATAATAGGTTGTACAACTATACAACCTTTGAAGATTGGAAGGAACTGAAGGGATTTCTTTCTGTACATGATCTAAGTTGCAAATTATTTCTAGTCTTTCAATAGCAAATGTGAGAAGTGAAGCTACCAAGCCACTCTCAGGTGACAATTCCTCAATGAAAACACATTAGCAAGATTTCCTAATTTCTTCTCTACAATAGGGACAGAAGTAATTTTATATGCAAGTAGTAAAAGCACTTTGAGTAGCAAGTTAGAGTGAGATTTAGAAGCAGAAGGGAAATATTATCAAGATATTCTGTTGCTTACAAGATGTTCTACATTCACACAGAACTGCTTTGTTCTAAGGCATACCTGTTATCCAAATGCCATGCTTCCTTAGTATGATTCCTTACGAGAGAAAAAAAAAGTCAAAGTCATTTGAAATTTCCCATCACCTGGGAATATGTAGAATATCAAGTGTTTTCAGTGTCTTTGATGAAAGACTAGGGAAGAAAAATTAGTATTTAGTGTTGACAGGTACTTGCTACCAATGTTAGCTGAATTACTTTTATCCACTTTTATGGTGCTTGGCATCATAGCCTCAATTCTCTATTTAGAATATAATTTTAAGTAAAATACAGTTAAATATAAAATAATTTACAAGCTGCAGACAGTTTTTGGTGGAGTGCATGTGTAATAGACTACCCACTCTTTCAAAAACTTAATAGTATTAAATTTCTTGTTCAGAAGGAAAGAATTATAAATTGCAATTAAACTAACATTTTCCCCAAATGTTTAGGTATTAAAAATGTTCCACTTCAAAATACATCATCTAGCATAGTGATTTTAAACATTGTTTATACCTAAGTGTGCTTGGACCTGCTCCTAACTTCTGTGGGCATCAGCCTTCCTATTTTCAGAAAGAAACTGATTGGAAAGATAAACTATCAAATGACTTCAGAATCTTGAAAGTTTATATTCTTATGTTTAACCTGAAAGTGGTGTCCTAGGAATGAGTTGCTAATAAAAGATTTATGATCTGGTCCAATTCTTTAAGTGATTTATGAGCTGCGGCGAGTAGACATTGAGGTGGTGAGAGGAAACAACTGTAGATCTTTTCTGGCCAAACAGTCAAATAAATGGCCTTGCTGATTATCCCAAACTAGAGGAAATAAACCAGGGGTCCAAGGACAACTGAATTTTTTTTATTAAATTTATTTTTTTATTAATTACAATTTATTCACTTTGTATTCCAGCTGTAGCCCCCTTCCTGGTCCCCTCCCAATCCTACCCTTCCTCCCTCTTCTCCTCCCATGCCACTCCCCAAGTCCACTGATAGGGGAGGTCCTCCTCTCCCTTCCATCTGACCTGAGCTTATCAGGTCTCATCAGGACTGGCTGCATTGTCTTCCTCTGTGGCCTGGTAGGCCTGCTCCCCACCAGGGGGAGGTGATCAAACAGCCAGCCACTGAGTTCATGTCAGAGACAGCCCCTGTTCCCCTTACTAGGGAACACACTTGGACACTGAGCTGCCTGACAATTGAATTCTCAAGGTTGGTTTCAAAGCATGTTTAGAGCTGGCATCTTCTAAATGTTTTGCAGAGAAAATGGCAATGCTTCTTGGAGAAAATCACAAACTCATGTTGCTGTTAGCTTACAAATGGGAACACAAGGATAACAGATCTCCTGACATGTTCTCTAATTAACTATATTAGAGTTATTTTTTGTGCTGATGAGGTAGCTCAGTGTTTAAAACATCTGCTTCCAAGCCTGATGAACCTAGTGCAATAACTGGGCCCACAACTTACAAACTCACATAGATTTTGAGTCTTATAGAAAATATGTAGAAGCTTTCAATTTCATCACATCCCACTCATCCTTAGTCATCAGGAAAGTGCAAATTAAATATACCTTGAGATTACATCTTAGATCCCATTCATAAACTTTTGTTTGGAGTGAAAATTGGTGCAATCACTGTAGAAAACAGTTTGGTGGTTGCTCAATAAAGTAGCCACAGTTCTCCTACATGTACCAGCTATACCACCCTGGGCATTTATACAGAATAGCCTATCTCCTAGTGCAGAGACACATGCTCATATATGTTCATAGCTACAGTATTTACATTAGCTAGTACACATAATTGGGTAAGATTTCCATTAACCAATGAATGGATAATGCAAATGTATTACCTATACACAATGGAATTTTTTTCAGCTGTAAGGAAAAAATGAACTTACAAAATCTTCAGGTAAGCAAATGAAACTCTGCTTGGTCTTCATATGGGTTTCCTAGTAAGAGGAGTGGGGGGTGTCTGGGACAAGGACTCTCTTACATGTGTTTTGATCACTTCTACCTGGTAGGACTGTCTTGCCAGGCCACCATGGTAGGGAAGGCACTTAGTCCTGATATGTTTTGATGTGCTGGGATGGGTAGGTGGGGGGGAGGGGCTCCTCTTTTCTGAGGGGGAGAAGAAGGGAATACAGGGAAGAGGGAAAGAGGGTGGGACTAAGAGGAGAGATGGGAGAGGGTTACCACCAGGATGTAAAGTAAATGAATAAATTAATAAAAATAATTAAAAAGATAAAAGGAAAAATTATATTGACTGAGGTAACCCAGAATCAGAAAGACAAATATTGCACTCATGTATAGATCTTACCTTTGGGTCTTTAGATTTTCACGTTTAACTAGGAGTACTTGTAGAAGCCAGGAAACTAGACAGGGATCATTGGTTGGCAGGGGATTTATGATCTTAAAAGAGGAAGTATGTGAGAACACAAGCAAGATGATAGGGAAATAAGAATGATGATGAGAAAGGTTAAGGGGGGGGAGAGAGAATACAGAAGTATAGCGGATGGGGACAGATAGTTTTCCTTAACATTAAGGCAAGTTCAAAAGCTAAATAGAAACCTACCATTTTCTAAGCTTATAAAAGGGGTGAATTAGTTATCCTACACAGGGATGATCGCCTCCCAGCAGACATACTCCCAGTGCTTGGTTTGGTCAGTGGTGTTCTCAGAATATTAAAGGCTATTGTCATTGAGCTTAGCTTCCCACCAGAACTTGATAAAAGAACTTATTGCTGAAGATGTCACATGCATTGGTCACATGATGTGCTAACTGGGAAGCTTGTTTCCTACTGGCTGGCTTTCATAGTATCAGAAGGTACTGTCTAGACTGCTGAGGAGTGTTATTCATCTCTGAATCCTCTGAACAAAAAGAGTGACAAGTATAACAAGATACACCAATGGGTCCAATAGTCCCACAAATGTTATGGGAGTAACATATTGCTTTTTTGTTAGAATTAAAGCCCACTCTACAGGAGGGAACATATCCCTAGTACTGTAAATCTTGCCAAGAAGCCAGAGCTAAGGGACTCATAGGTCCCAGGGCACAGATGGTAGCCAAGTGAATATCTGACTTTTGTGCTTAAGTCCATCACCTGCCTTCCTAAACCGCAGCTATTTGCCTTCCTCCAAGGTGCTCATGGGCCTTTTCTAACATCAGAGCTTGCTTGCTTTCCACTTTTCCATGTTCTTTTGCCCACGTTCTGATGTCAACCATCCTTGTTGTTCCCTAATACAAGTTTGCTTACTAAGAACAAAAGAAATGACTCTACATATATTTCCTGTGACCTGTGGTCACTTACCTGTGGGAGAATGAGGTCAAATACTGTCAGGAGTTAGTAATGCCATTTTATAATTTGTCTACGAGCGTTTTCATATGAAGGTGAACAAATGGTTCTTGGAAAGAAAGAATTTTTTTCCTTTTTTATTAAAAAATTTTATTTTTTAATATTAATTACAGGTTATTTACTTTGTATCCCAGCTGGAGCTTTCTCCCTCATTCCCTCCCAATCCCATCCTCCCTCCCTCATCTCCTCCCTGCCCCTTTCCAAGTCCACTGATAGGGGAGATCCTCCTCCCCTTCCATCTGACCCTAGTTTATCAGGTCTCTTCAGGACTGGCTGCAATGTCCTCCTCTGTGGCCTAGCAAGGCTGCTCCTCCCTCAGGGGAGTGGGGGAGTTCAAAGAGCCAGCCATTGAGTTCATGTCAGAAATAGTCCCTGTTCCCCTTACTAGGGTACCCACTTAGATAGTGAACTACCTTGGGCTACATCTGAGCAGGAGTTCTAGGTTATATCCATACATGGTCCTTGGTTGGAGAAACAGTCTCATAAAAGACCCCTGTGCTCTGGTATATTTGGTCCTTGTAGAGCTCCTGTTCTCTCCAGGTCTTACTAACTCTCTCTTCTTTCATATGATTCCCTGCACTCTGCCCTAGGTTTGGATATGAGTCTCAGCATCTGCTTTGATACACTGCTAGTTAGAGTCTTTCAGAGGCCCTCTGTGGTAGGCACCTGTCCTGTTACTTGTCTTCTCCTACTTCCCATATCCATCCCATTTGTCTTTCTAAGTGAGGATTTATCATCTTACCCTGGGTCCTCTTTCTTATTTATCTTCTTTAGGTGTACAGATTTTAGTATGTTTATCTTAACTTATAGGTCTAGCATTGACTTATAAGTGAGTATATACCATGTGTGTCTTTCTGCTTCTGGGATACCTCACTCAGGATGATCTTTTCTAGATCCCACAATTTGCCTGCAAAGTTCATGATTTCCTTGTTTTTAACTGCTGAGTAGTATTCCATTGTGTAAATGTATCACATTCCTCAACTGAGGGACATCTGGGTTGTTTCTAGGTTCTGGCTATTACAAATAAAGCTGCTACAAACATGGTTGAGCAAAAGTCCTTGTTGTGTACTTGAGCATCTTTTGGATATATACCTAGGAATGGTATAGCTGGATCTTGAGGAAGCACTATGCCTAATTGTCTGAGAAAGCACCAGATTGATTTCCAGAGTGGTTGTTTAGATTCCCACCAGCAATGGAGGCGTGTTCCCCTTTCTCCACAACCTCTCCAGCATATGTTGTCACTTGAGTTTTTCATCTTAGCCATTCTGATGGGTGTAAGGTGAAATCTTAGGGTCATTTTGATTTGGGAAAGATAGAATTAATGTAACACTTCCCCTTCACCACCAAAGCTCCAATATCTTGATGCCTGCTTTCTATCAATATGTTTGTTTTCCTCTGCATTAGTCAGCAAAACTTATTTCACCTAGTGAGCTAATCACCAATGTTTACCTAAATTATTGTATGATGAATTTAACCCACTGAGTGCTGCAGAAAATGTCTAATCTTTGCTTCTGAAAAACCTTAGTATACAGAAAGTGTTTATGGACATGACAGTGAAAAAAATAAGTAATAACGTCACTGCACACACATAGGCCAGTGTGCACAGGAGAGCAAATTCCTCCACACAAAACAGATAATGAGATATTACCAAAACAATAGTTCAGGTACCACTGATGGATAAGTAAAAATTTGAATGGATATGCATTTAAGATGTAAAAGTAAGGCAAGGAAAGAGACAGTTTTCCTTTGGTTGTGATCCATACTGAATATATTTTTTTACTTTTATTCACACACATATGTGTGTGTTTGTGTGTGAGCATGTGTATGCATATGTTTGTGTACTTGCACATGCATTTGCCACAAGATGCATGTGGAACTCAGAGAACAATTTGGGGCAGTCATTTCTCTACTCCCACTCTGCTTATTGTGTTCTGGGGATTTAACTCAGGTTGCCTGTCTTGGCAGTAAGCACCTTTACCCACTGTTTCATCTCACTGGCCCACTAAACCAAATTAATAAGAATGAACAAATGCAAAAAGACAAGTCTTTCCTAACATAACAGTTCTGGCCTACAATTTCTCTGTGGTGATTTGTCTTTATTCCGCATATCATGAGTTCATGAAAAAGAAAATACTAAGACTTATAAGAAAATCCTTTACAACTTAGAAAATAATATTTCACCAAAGAGTAGGAGCAGCCATTCCCAAAGAATATGCCAGCAGGAACTCTTTAACAACTGGTCAGTTTACCAGTGTGGATCCACTGTCATTGTACAGTCTTGCCGAGTTGAAAACCCCACAGCTGTACTGGAGCCAAATGGTACTGAAATGTTTATGGAGCATGTGCTTTGTTTACAAAAAGCAAATGTTTAGTGTATGCTATATTAAAAAGTAACAACAAATGTTGGTGGGATGGGTGGGACCAAATGTGATGTGAAAATAAGAATTCTTTTACTGTTAAAAACTGGCTATACTCACTTTTTGAGTCTTGTGTGTCCTTGAAGATATTAAGAGCTTGTGAATTAAATATGCCTTGTACATATTATCAGAAACAAGTGAATACTTAACATAGGCAAACTTCCAGTGCTTATGAACTACTCCAGGGGAGCCAAATATAATCACAATTAAAATGTGACTTTCAGTGTCTTGCTTTGTAAATTACTATTGATATGATAAATGAATGATTTGATAATTGATCAAGGAAGCCTAAATATACTCATGCTTGGGCGGGACAATTGAGCTAAGTGCCTAGGAAGTGATTTTTTTTTTGAGAAACTTGATTTTTGACACCGTAACTTCAATTCTTTGGAACCCCAAACACATTACTCAAGAGAGGTTCCTTTTACCCGTTTCACACTTGTTGGTGAGATAAAGGTTTATGACGTTGGAGTTTGCCAGTCTGTAAGAAGACTGGTTGAGCAAGCCACTAAATAAAGCACCTTCAAATCTGGGGTTCAGGTCTTCTAGGTCAGTCAGAGCGGAAGTCAGAAGAAAAGCAGCTGCAAGTGACAATGAAAGGACAGGTGAAGTCAGAGCACGGTCACACAGAGTGGAGCCAGCAACATCTGCAGCCCTAGAGGCTGGACACAGTCATGGGCAAAGCTCTGGAAGTGATCAAGACACAAAGAAGGAGGTAGCTCTATACTAGGAAGGGTCCAATGCTCAGAAGAGTTGGCAGCAATCGGGCAGGTATCAGGGGTCAAGGCAAACAGGCAATGCAGAGCCTAGGCATCCTGATAAAAGTCTAGAACCAGGCTGAGACCCTGGGATCAAGGCAGACAAAAAGAGCAGATGAAGGGGAAAAACAGGAAAGTAATGACATGATGGCTATGAGGAGTTCAACTGTGACTTTGAATGCAATAGGAAGACAGTGGAGACTTCAGGACAGTGGAGGCAAGAGCCTGACTTTCTGAAAAAAAAAAAAAAAAGGATCACCCTGCAAGGTGTTGAAAAGTAAATAGCAAACATCATAATAGAGGGACCTCTTCACAAATCCTGGTGTAAGAAACACTGGAAATCATGACATGAACTACAAATTGAATGTATTTTGTAGGAGAAGCTAGTCCAGTACTCTAATAGACAGTGGGAAAAAGAGGGTTGAAAATGACACTAAGACTTTTGGCTTGAGTGAGTATGAAGTTGAAGTTTCTGTTTACTAAAACAGTAAGGGCTAAGTGAGTTTGAGATTTGCTAAAGTTGGGATATTTATATTTATGATCTGTGTGAGCATGCCAGGGTCAGTGTAAGAGATATTGATCAATAACTTAAGGGAGCAAGCTGAGCTGAAGATGTCAACTTACAAATGACCATTTTGTAGTTGAATGCAGCGCTGTAACACTCATGTGAGGTTACTAGGAGAATGAACTTATATTAGAAAAGAAGAAAAGCCTAAGCTAGGCATCCTTGGACTCAGATTTGTTACTACAGATCTGAGAAGCGGAAAGGTAAGAGGAATGTCAAAAGGAGAGGAAGAATGTGATCACTGGGGAAATTAGAAAGGAAAATGTGAGGCTCTGAACAAGAAGGTGTTGGGCTCTGGAAAGGAAAATAGAATCTCAGGATGAAGGACTGTATCTTAGTGTTTCTGTTGCTGAGACACCATGGCCACTGTAACTCTTATAAAGGAAAACATGTAGTCAGGGCTAGCTTACAGTTCAGAGATTTAGTCCATTATTGTCATGGCAGGAAACATGGGAGCATTCAGGCAGATATGGCTTTGGAGAAGTAGCTGAGAGTTCTACATCTTGATCCCCAGGCACCAGAAGTGAATGCCACATTAGGCCTAATTAAGCATATTAGGCCTCAAAGCCCTCCCACACAGTATCACATTTTCTCCAACAAGGCCATGCCTTATAACAGTGCCACTCCCGATGGACCAAGCATTCAAACACATGAGTCTATGGGGGCCATTCCTATTCAAACTACCACATTCCACTCCCTGGCCCCCATAGGCTTATAACCATAAAATAATGCAAAATGCAGTCTGTCCAACTTCAAAAGTTCCCAGTCTTTAACAGTCTCAACCCTGTCTAAAAGTCCAAAGTCCAAAGTCTCTTCTGAGACTCATGCAACCTCTTAACTGTAATCCTCTATAAAATCAAAAGTAAATCACATGCTTCACAACATATGACGGTACCAAGTATATATTACCATTCCAAAACGGAGCATAATAAGGAAATACAAGAGCAAAAACCAGCTGAGCAAACTCCAAATTCTGCATCTCCATGCCTGATGTCAAAATTCTTCAGATCTGCAGTCCTTTCTTCTGTGTCTTAGGCTGGTTCCGGTTAGCAGCTCTCTTTGACAGGCATCCCCTGACTCTGGCAGCTCTAACATCTTGAGTTCTCCAAGGCAATTTAGGCCTCACCTTTACAGTTCCACACAATGGCTTCTCTAGGCCTCCATACAGAGACAGTCCTGACACATGCCTGGTCTCAGTGGCTTTCCTTAGTCTCAGAGAGAGATTCCTTAACCTTTTTATTCCATCTTTGACCTAAAGCCAGAACAATGTGGCCAATACTACCAATTTCTGCTGCTTGCTGAGACTGGAACATGGTCCCTTCTTTTAAATACATCTTCACCAGCTTATGTTTTCAATAATTTCCTGCACTGCCTAGGCTTGGATGTTCTGGAACTTGCTACACAGACCAGGCTGGTCCCAAACTTAGAATCTGCCAGCCCTTTCCTTCTGAAAGGGTGTTAAAGCCATGTACCGCCACACCAGGACCTGAGCTGTTCTTTATTTCCTTTTCACAAATTGGAAGCTTAGCTGGGCAGGGTCTTGTTCTCATGTCACCACTCCCTTTATTTTATTTAACATCATGTATTTCTTTAATTTGTTTATCTCCTTGAACAGGGCTTAGCTCTTTTCCCCCCTTGATCAGATTGCACCCTTTCGTTCTAGATCTACAAATAAGTGAACACTAATAACCATAGGACAAAGTCTATACTAGGCTGTTCTGAGATTTTTCTCTCCCAGTTCAACTAATCCAAAACTCTTCAATTTAGCCTCAGGCAGATTTTTTGGACATCGGCAGAAAGCAGCCACTTTCTTCATCAAAATATCACAAGAATAATGTCTGTGCCCCATACTAACATTCTTCTCCTCTGAAACCTTCAGTCAGACCCCACAGTTCAAATCACCTCGGCACCACCGTGCTTCTACTATTACAGCCCATTACGCGCCTCATAAAGTATTCAATTGACTTTCGAATCCAAAGTCCATATTTCTCCAAACAAAAGCATGGTCATGCCTATCACAGCAATATCCTAGTCCTTGGTACCAATTTCTGTCTTATTAAGGTTTCTATTGCTGTGAAGAGACATGATGATCATGACAGCTCTTAGAAAGGAAAACATCTAATAATGGATGGCTTATAGTTTCAGAGGTTTAGTCCATTGTTGTCATGGCAGGAAACATGGCAGCATGTAGGCAGATATGGTACTGGAAAAGGAGCTAAGGAGCTGAACATTCTACATCATATTCCACAGGCAGCAGAAGTGAATGTTGTCTCAGTAGGCTTGGCTTGAACATGAGATCTCAAAGCCTGCTCCACCGTGACACACTTCCAACAAGGCCACATTTACTCCAACAAGGTCACACCTCCTAATAATCCCACTTCCTGGGGGCCAAGCACTTAAACACATAAGTCTGTGGGCGGGCATTCAGATTCATACCACCACAGAGTGGGTCCACAGAACTGGAGCTGGCAGAGAGGAGAGGTGGAGAGCTAAGCCCAGACACCATAAGCTTGGAAGACACTGGCAAGAACTACTTTGTAGCACAGTGTAGGGAACATTTGTTTGAGACAGATGAAAAGAAAGGACAAGAAAAGAAATGGAAGGCAGCCATGCATGTAACTTAACAAACAAACAAACAAACAAACAAACAAAAAACCATAAAATCTCTGGAGTATATAGAGAAAAGTGCACAGTGATTTTCAAAACAAAACAAAAATGATCAGACTATAAAGGTAAAGGATGGAAATTAACATCTCAGTTTATGGTTTTGTAAATGGCATCAAAACAGGGATTTGAGTTAGAAGCAATTCACTGACAGGTGTTTGAAAAACCATGGAATGATGGAGTTGGAAAAGGAGAAAATGTACTTTTGCTATCAGCTACTATTCTAGATGCCTATGGCTAATTTTGGAAAACACACCGTACAATCACCCCATGCAACAGTATGGGAATTAGACACCAATTACCATCTGCCTTTGATTGAGGGCTGACAGATGTGGGAGAGTATCAATATCCACCTATTTCAGCCTTGAAAAAGTGAGAAAAAAAGTGGCTGTCTGTTTTGTTTTAGGGACAAAATTTTGGGCACAGGTATCAACAATTGACCATCAACCAGAATGTAATAAAGCAATGTTCATACAGGAAACAGGCTTCATTTACGGGATAGACTATAATACCAATGGAGAAGTAATCAAGGATTACAATCAGAAGTGGAAGTAAATTTTCATTTACTTTCATCCCTTGTGCACAATTGCAAGGGATGACCTTAGGTAGCATGGGAAGAATAGGAGATGCAGATAGACATGGCAGAGTTGTGGTGTAAGCCCAGACAGGTCTTTTATTTGCCTCTGGTGTCTCAGTAAAATAAACAAGTAAAGTTGTCAGCTAAGCTGGAAGACAGAGCTTTTGTAGACAGAGCACAAAGGAAAATAAGTGACTGGAGAAATGGAGCAGGTGGCCAGGTGCCATTAAGTGTCAGTAGGTACGTTTTCCCTAACTTCATTCAAATGAAGTGATTGAAATCTAAGTAAGGTAGATATAGAACTTGTATTCTTGGTTTGACTTTTTAAGTACACTGACACAAGAGTGAAGCTCGGGAATTTCAGTGATGAATGGGAACTAAAACTCTGACAGAAGAAAGTAAGCATAAGAGGCTAGTTTGGGACAATGTAAAAAGTTGGTTAACATAACTCAATTACATGTTCTTAGAGGATAATCATTGTGAAGTGGGGAAAACGTAATAGAAGTAAACCAGAAAGGCAGGCTGTTGTCTCTGTAGATATGACCTCAGGTTGTCATAGTGGGTTTAAGAGATGGGCATATTGATGCGTATAAGCAGCTGAGCTGGGGAAGATAAATGAATGAGGTTATATAAATGAGAGGCAAGAGATTTTGAAGTGTTATCGAAATGTGTTGAAATCACTGGTGTTATTTATTAGTGTGAGTTTGGAAAGATTACACACACACACACACACAATGACCTAAACCCTTAAACTCTTCCATAGACTTGCAGGAATAGCCTCTAGTGCCTACAAATAGCCACATTCCAGAAAGGGCAGTAGAATTTCCATCTGATGATGTGGAGGCCCTGTTGGTATACAAGAAGGAAACAAGTTAGGAGCCTCCCACATAGGGCCTCTGAAAGGCTCTGCCCTGCAGACTATCAAAGCAGATGCTGAGACTTATGGCCAACTGTTAGGCAAAGTGCAGGGAATCTTATAAAAGAAGTGGGAAATAGTAAGATAGGGAGAGGACAGGAGCTCCACAAGGAGAGCAACAGAACCAAAAAATCTGAGCACAGGGGTCTTCCCTGAGACTGATACTCCAACCAAGCACCATGCATGGTGAAAACCTAGAACCCCTGCACAGATGTAGCCCATGGCAGTTCAGTGTCCAAGTGGGTTCCATGGTAATGGGAACAGGGACTACCTCTGATATGAACTGATTGGCCTGCTCTTTGATCACCTCACCCTGATAGGGAAGCAGCCTTACCAGGCCACAGAGGAAGACAATGCAGCTACTCCTGATGAGAGCTGATCAGAAGGAAGGAGAGGAAGACTTCCGCTATCAGTGGGCTTGGGGAGGGGCATGTATGGAGAAGGGGGAGGGAAGGTGGGATTGGGAAGGGAGGAGAGAGGGGCTTATGGGGGGATACAAAGTGAATACAGTGTAATTTAAAAAAACAGACAAAAAAAGAAATACTTTAGAAGATTTTGCAGAATGCAGTATAGGTGATTAATGTAAACACATACTTGAGGAGTTTTTTAATGACAGAAAGAAAAATAGAACAAGAAGCAGAAAAAATATTGGCCAAAGTATTTTAAGAGGGTTGACACAGAATAAATTTGTTATGAAATTAGAGTTGGACGTTTGTACATCAATAACTTGTTGGGATACTGTCTTAGTACCAACTTAATAACAAGTTTCAATGCGTATAGACTTCCTATGTGAAAGTCTGAGAAGCAGGACTGGTGAAAAACTGACTGTAATATATATCCTAAATGACCCTAAGGAAATCAAGCTATAAGACAAGAATAGGTCTCCAAGGATTCCCAAACTGAGACAAGAGGATCAGGCATTCATATAGCAAACTGGATGTAGGCAGGTCCACTGCTCTTTCTGTCCTGCTATCCCAGCCCAAGAAGGTAATATGTAGTGATTATCCAGCAACAGCCTTTCATAGTCCCTTTCCAATGGTCAAATATCTCTGCTACTAACTGATTCCATGCACCTTGAAATCAGTCTTCCTCCAGCCTATCAAGCAACTGAGATCTTGCACAAACCATAAAACTTCCTTCAACTTTATCCCAAACCATGCCACAGAAATGAACATTTTGTCAGTTTCACTGATTGTATATGTCACAGTCTATTAGAACATCATCAACCGATGGCAGGACTGAGTCAACTTAACCAGTTTTATAGGGTCACTTTCAGAGCTGAGTTCTGAGTCAGGGTACCAAAGGGACATTTTTGTATCTCTAGTTTGGGGGATGGTATCAGGAACACTTGCAAAGGAATTACAAAGGCAAGATGGGGACAAAGGTTGAGTCAAATAGATTGCTTTGATTTAACTCTATGGGGACCTCTACAAACGAGCGATGGTATATTAACAGGGGATCTCAAGTATGTGTGTTGGGTGTGGAAGTGGCAATTCCATAGGAAACATTGCAAAAGGTTTGGAGACATAACTGGAGAGTGTTACATTCAGTAGCTTATAGGAAAAGCCAGAAATGCTCTAGAACATTCTCAATGTGAAAAGGCTTCTCAACAAAGAATTACCTAACCCTGAATGCCGGTGGTATTAATGTGGGGAAACTGATTTACAAATGTCTCCAATCAAGGTCAGAGCCTCTGCAAACCTTTAGATTTGGGTTCCCCAAGGAGGTGATAAAATGGTGGTCCAAACAGCTCTTAGACCTTACTGGAATTTACATGGAAGATGTTTGTCAGCAACTTTTGTCTCTGAAAGACAGGGGGCAAGTGTCATAGCAGCTTTGAAAAGGCAAACCATGATTCTAATGCAGGAGATTCTTGTTATCTGCATCTTCTAGTTGCTGAGGGAGCCAGAAAGCAATGAATTCAGTCCTGGACTGTAGGGCACCACTGAAGCTGAAGATTGCTAAGCAGCCTGGGAGGTTCCAATGAACTGCAATTGCCATGCTTTGCTCGCTCCTTGGCTGAGGAGTTGGCTAGGGCTTCTGTGGGAGTTTGCAAAGC
Source organism: Pachyuromys duprasi (assembly GCA_028658305.1). Classification (NCBI taxonomy): domain Eukaryota; kingdom Metazoa; phylum Chordata; class Mammalia; order Rodentia; family Muridae; genus Pachyuromys; species Pachyuromys duprasi. Next base: position 69,365,116 of record CM053743.1, on the reverse strand, counting down.
TACCCTGACAGCTGATCTGTAGAAGGCGACTCCCACTGTGATTTTTTTTATCAGACCTTCTTGCTGGGCCAGCAACAGCAGCTGGTCTGGTTGGGTGGGACAGTGACAGAAACAGGCAGAGATGATTAGTATGCCTGCCCAGCCTTGTGTCTTTGGAGCTTGAACATCCCAACAGTTGCCCATTTGGGGAGGTAATTAGAGAAGTGGCTTCTCTTCCCTGGCATTGTCAACTGTCTACATCTGATTTTAGAGTGTAGCTGCATCTCTGGTTTAAGCCATCTTCTTCTTTCTTTTCTCAAATCAGTGATGTCATTGTTGCCAGACATTCTTTCATTGGTTTATCCCCATCAACATATAGCATCACCTAGTAGAGTCCATAAAAACAAACAATCCCTGCCGCCTCTCCCATGCTACTCTGCCTATGTGACAGTTCACAGTAACCACCTCCTGCCAAACCCAGAGTTGGCAGCAGTTGATACACTGAGCCACTTCCTCCTTCTGGATGTGTTTTTATCTTAGCTTTCCTCATACCCTCATCTCCAATGCTTTCATTCTACATTACTATATACTTCCCAGTCTCCTTTGCCAGTTATTTCATCTTCATCTGTGGGACGAAACGCTGACATATCTCAAATTCTAGGCACACCTTTCTACAATATTTACATTGTCTTCCTAATTTTCCCCATCTAGGTCTAAACCATTAATACATCTTACAAGTTACAGACTCCCAAATCAGTATGTCCAGTGATGTTTTATTCCATGATACCAGAGTCATTAACACAACTGATGACATGTGCCTGGTTGCTACCTCTAAGTTTAATGTGCGTAGTATAGGTTTGTAAATGCCAGTATCCCCTTCCAGAAAGCTATCCCCAAATGTCTCTCCTTCACCCTTCTGACCACCTTATGTACTCTTGACAAGGCAAAATACTGACCACCACATCTAATTGTCCTCTTTTCATAAACCATAGTCAGGTGAGTATTTTCAGTATTGTCCCCAGACAATTTTGAGTCTGAGTGTTTTTACTTGCTCAACCAATCATGTTGAACTGATCAAAGCCAACTTTGAAACGTCTATTCCAGGGCAGAGAGCTACCAATATGTCTTTGCTCTCCTAAGAGCCTATTGGTTTTCCAAGCATTAGCATAGCATACAACAGTTTAAAATACTAATCATATTCCTAATTAATCCCCCACACACATTATTATAAGAACATTCAGAGTGGTTATGCTCACATACTTTCTATAATCTGGCCTTTGACCCCTTTTTACTACCATCTACTCACATGCTAGGTTGCAGTAATTACTTTTTCTTAATTTATTTCTTTTCTTTTGTCATGTGACTTTGTAAGTCATAAAAGTGAGCCAACACCTTTGTTTATGATGCTTGTGTAGATGTCAGGTGGGTCTGTAATGTTTTCTGTGGTTTCTATCAGTCTCTGAGCATTATGACTAACACATGATATAGGACTGACCGTTTAGCCTGGTCTGTAGGAGGACTTACAGGGAAATTTGAATTCTGGTGCCAAAACTATCTCACCAGTGTACCTAATTAAATTGGTCCCAGTTGTTCCATAGACCTGTAAGACACGAAAGAAATGAAGCTGGTTGTTTTGAGCCCCTGAGTTTGGGGACAACTTGTCACACAGCATTGCTCCATCTCTAACATTACTTGTTTGCCTGAAGAGATGCCTCAGTCTTCCTTACTCATGACAGTCTCTTCTGGGCTTAGAACAGTGCATTCAATTGGCTACACAAGATGATCCTGGACCTCATGTGGATTGTGGTTGCCACTAGTGAGACTCAGCAGCATTCGCCCTGGTTTACATTGTTATCAGGACCACAAGGCTTGACATCACATGGCCTTCTCCAATAATGCCTTAGGTACTCATCTACAGCTAGAAAGAGGTGTACTGATTCCAGTACTGCAGAGTCCTTTGGGGTCACCAGAAAAGGAAACTCATATGAAACTTATGTCAGGGAATTAATAGTGCATACACTTCTACCTTCAACATAGTTTAAAACCATTGAAAGATTTTACACCAAAAAAAGTTACATTGGATTCCAGGAAAGCTATAAGCTGTTGCTGAGAAAGAAAATGCACTTTCTTTTAAAAATGTTACTTTATATTTTAAATTTGACATTAAAATTTGTCTTTAAATATAGTCTTGATAAAGACTATATATGCTTTATGCTACTTTTGCATGTTTTATGAATGTATGCTAATTATGTAATAGTACGAGATATTTATGTGTTTTAGAAGTTAAAGAAAGTGATATTTTAAGTGGCCACCATTGTGGAAAATTGTCTGACCTGTTTCAGTATAATTCCTATGTAATTTAAAATTCCCACTTAAGTGTTAATATATACTAAAATAACCAATAGCTAGTTATTATAGAGTATTATATTATAAAGTGTGTGTATGTCTCTGTGTGTGTCTGATATAGAATAACTGGATATATGTCTTAGTCATTAAGACTACTTTCTGCTTTTGCAAGAATCAGAGTTTTATTCCCAGCATGATGTCATGCAGTTCCCAACTGGAGAGCCAGAGGAGCTGAATGTAGGCTTAGATTTTTCACTTAACCTACTTTATTTAGGGTTCTTAAATGCTTATACCTCCCTCCCAGCTCTTGACCACAGGTAGGGGAGAAAGAAGGTTATTAGGTAAAGGGGTTGTAGACCTTTTTAGAAGTAGTTCCTTAGAATACAGCCACTCGTTGTCTGGACACCAGCATCCAGTTCAAATACCAACACAAAACAGTAACACGAATCAGCACCCTTCAGCAGATCGAGACAAGTCAGTGAAAGCTGCAAGACTGGATTGCCCCGAGCAGTTCTCTGGGACATTTCTTTCTTCTAAGTGAAGTGGGTAAGCACAAAGGCCAGCCCAGTGCAGCGATGTCAATCCAAAAATCAATATCTCACTGTCTGTGGGCTTCTATATATCTCCTCTCCTCAGAGTCCACCCACAGATGTTCTCAGCTGATCAAAGTCACACCCTTTGCACAAGACAGCTCACAGCAAAACATCACGTGTCTTCTCACAAGACAGCCTCCAACAATACATCATGTGCCCTCCCACAAAAGAGCTTCTGGCAAAACATCACATGACTCAAATGACTCTTCAAACAAACCAGAAACTTCCACTTCATCTGACAACCTCTTCTAGGCTCCTCAGAAACCTGTGTGTCTGTGTGTGTGTGTGTGTATACAGGTTTAATTAAAGGACTATCTTGTCTTTAGACAATATGTACATTTAAACTCACCATAGTCTATTTCACTGTAGTCACTATTTTTCATCATAGTCTCAGTAATAGAATACGGCAATAGAATCATATTCTGATTTAACTTAAGCAGGTGACTCAGACATGTGAAGGTAAATAAGTGAACTAAAGTGGAAAATGTAAGTGAGCAGAAGTACATGTCATTCAACTGCTGGATTCATTTTTTTCCTTTTTACTAATTAATATTTTTAGAATTTATTTTATTATATGTTATTTTACTTTGAGTATGTATGTCTCTGTGTATGATATGTACATGTGGATATGAATGTGTGTGGAGGTTAGAGGTCTATGTTAGGTATCATTTTCCATAGCCCTATACTTCATTGATTTATTTATTTATTATTTCCTTTTATGTGTACTGAGTGCTTTGCCTGTATGTATGCATGAGCATCACATGCATGCCTGGTGCCTGCAGAGGTTGGAAGAGGATGTTGGATACCCTGGAATTGGAATTACAGATGGTTGTGAGCTGCCTTGTGGGTGCTCAGAGCTTAAACTGCGTCTTCTGCAAGAGCAATAAATGCTGCTATCCACTGAGTTTACTCTCTAGCTCCGCCATATTATGTTTTGAGACAGGGTCAACCCATGTGGCTTGGCTGCTGGGCCTCTGTACCTGTCTCAGCTCCTTTCTCAGCTGGGGTTCAGCAGCAGCACTGGACCAGCTTAGGTCCTCACAGTTGTGACTCATGCACTCTAACAACAAAGCCTTTTTCTAGCTTCCAAGGCTAATATGTTCTGTGATGGCGTCTTCCTTCCTTCCTTCCTTCCTTCCTTCCTTCCTTCCTTCCTTCCTTCCTTCCTTCCTTTCTTTCTTTCTTTCTTTCTTTCTTTCTTTCTTTCTTTCTTTCTTTCTTTCTTTCTTTCTTTCTTTCTTTCTTTCTTTCTTTTTCTTTCTTACAGAGGTTCTATCTTTGAAAGTCTCCCAAAATGCATTTCCATGGAGCAAAAACATTTTTTGTAATCTACAGTAGAACCATTGCTAATGTTCTGTTCCTTTGCAGCCCAAGTAGCTGAAGACCAGAGAAAGAGGAGACAGACTGTTGAGCGCCAGGGAGAGCAGTTGCCTTAAGGTGGCTCTGCCAGCCTATCGCCAGCTTCAAGTTCAGATTAACATGAGGCTCCATGGATCCACCCTCAGAGAACACAAGGAACAAATGTGTTATAGATCAACCAGGCATCTAATGTTGATATGACAAATGACATAGTCTCCTGGAAAAGAACACAGTTCTACTAATCAGAGAGCTGACATGTTAATTAAAGTAGCACAACAAACACCGAGTCTCAAAAAACAGAAACAAAAAGTCAGAAATGAAAATAAAAACAGCAGAAGCTATTTCCTTCCTGAATGCTTCTCTTTTTTGTATCAGGTTCACTTAGGACAAACTAAGTTGATGCTAGTTAGTGCTGCTTATAGGTGCATGAGATAGGACCACCTTCCAGAGCATGGGCCATCTTTCACAGTCACATCCTTGGAGAAAATGGACTCTTCATCTCCCAGCAACTATCAACTGTTGAAAGCTCCTTGGGTACGGGTGGGACTCCATAAGCCTCTTCTGTCCATGCTGGGAATGTCGCTGGCTTGATTGTGCACAGGTCTCATGCATGCAGTCACAGCTGCTATGGGTCATGTGTGCAATGGCCCTGTCATGTCTGGCAAGTAATGTTTTGCAGCAGATATCTACCACCAGTGACTCTTTCCATATCTCTGTCCATTTTGTGGTTATCCCGTGAGTGCTGGGGGAAGGGGGTATGATGTAGGTGTCCCATTTAGAACTGAGCACTCCATCATCTCGTATTCTCTGTATGGGGACCACTTGTGGGTCTTTGTACTAATTGCTGTCCAGTGTACAAGCTTCTGTGGTGAGAGCTGAGAGATGCACTCATCTGTGGGTGTAGTGCTAAGAACTTGGGGAAGGATTAATACTATATCTATTTAGCAGAATAATCATATTCAGTTCTGCTCTAGGGCCTGTGACCCAGCCAGCCTGTTTTTGGCACAAGGCGCGTTGCATCCTGTGGAGTGAGCATTTTGCAGTGATATATAGTGTTCACTTTGACCCGTGTTTCCGTAATTTGGCCCCTTTAAAGGGGCACAGGCAAAGAAGATGGAATAGTGTATAGACCAACGTTATTTCTTTGTTCAGCTTTCATCCATTCTGCAAGTGATGGATGAGTGATTCCTTGTTAGGATCTGGGCTGGCAAGTTGTGGACCTTTGTGAAAACACACTGTGCTTGTCTCGGGAGGCTTGTAAATTGGTGCTGAAAATTTGGGGTTTGGAAACTATGCAAAAAATAGAAATTTTGGGTTCCATAAAACATTTATGCAACATTTTAATTTTGAAAATTAGTGTGTATTCAAATATGAATACACCTTGATGTTTAACAAGAATAGTAATTTTCTTTCTTTTGATTACTGTTTTCAAGCTTTTACACTGAGTAGGCTAACATACATTTGTACCAACTTCTATTTTCTGAATGATGTTAAACACTGTTTTCTGGTTTGTTTTAAATTGCAATTTTATAAATAGGGCTAACCCTGTGCTTAGTTACGGCAGGCAGCAGATTTAAAAAACACAGATTTTAATCTCAAAGCAGCTAGATATAATTTGTTACTACAATGTGCTTGTTACATGTAAGTTTAAGTGGATATTAAAGATCTTGAGAGATGACCCGAACAAAAAACCAGGCCATTGACTCTGAATGAAATAATGGTCAAGTCAAAGGATCCAATGTGTTGGAAGGATAGACCCTGATTCTTTCTTGTGCTTACCTTTAGCCAACTCTGAGTAGCTAAATTTTCTGAGCCTTACTTTTGTTTCTCATCATTTGCATGCTTTATGCACTACAAAGAGGGATGGAAAGCATCTGGGAAGTGACAGTAAAGTCGAACAAACTTCAAACTACACACCAGACATGAGCTTCACTTGTTCTCCAGAATCAGTGTTGATCTGTCTTCAGCTGAGCTACCAAAATGGTAAAGTTCAGACCTTTCCTAAATGGAGCCATGAAATCTTCTGGAACAAGGGCTGGGGATTATCTCAGTGGGTAGAGTGTTTGCCTAGCATCAATGAAGTCCTGAGCTTAATCCTCTACACTGAATAAGCCCAGGCATGGAAACCAATCTGGGGAGTGGAGGTAGGTTGGTCAGATGTTCAGGGTCACCCCAAAGACCAGGCAGAATCCTTCTGCAAGAAGATAGCCTTGATGTCAACATAGTTTTACACTGGCTTTATGTTTTTTAGGAGAATCTTATGGAAAGCCCATGATACCAGTTTTTAGTTTCATTTAATTAAACAGATATTTGGGAGTTACACATTATTGGCCAGATACTAGATATTTTAAAAGGCATTAAACTATGTTTCATGGCTTTGGAGTAGGAGAAAAGAAATGCTCTCAGCACAATACAGAACTATTCCATCCTATCCTTGAACATTTTTCCGTTTATTATTTTATTTCAGACTATGGCATTTGCATGAGAAGTATAAATTTTAAACTTTGAAATATGATGTTTTATTTTTAACGAGGAGCATTGTCGAAAATCATCCAAGGAGAATTTTCAAGGAGTCAAATCATCTCTTAAGAAGACTTTGTGAGAAATACATGATTACTAAACTCACTGAGCTTTAATTTAATTTACAACATCCATAAGGAGAAACTGCTATGCGTTTGTCTTACTACAAAGAAACCTTTGTGAAAAGTGCTCTGTTCTTCACTGGGACTTTGTAGATACTTACATGGAAATGGAGTATAACATTAAGAATTTCCTTTTCCTAGAAGACCTCCCCTATCAGTGCACTTTGGGAGGGCATGCGTGGAGAAGGGGGAGGAAAAGAGGGTTTAGGAGGGCGCTACAGGGGAAAATTAAAAATAATAATAATAAAAAAGAATTTCCTTTTCCTATTAATGGAAAGAATACCAAAGGAGCATTAAAAAGAGGAGACAAAAAGCTTTAAAAAGGCTGTGTAAATCTTCAAACGAGGTAATAAGGCATTAAACAAAGGATGGCATCAACTACAAGGGGAAGAAACAGAAATGAGGATAGGAAAGCAAACAAACCAAAAACCATCCTGTCTCGGAAGCTTTTAAAACTTCTGAGCCAGGAAACCTCCTTTGCAAGGCGGGGAATGCCTTTGCTCTCCAGAGACCACTCCCTGCTAAGTTCCTCTCAAGTTTTCCCTACCCCTCCTCCATTCATGCTTTAGCCCCCTTACCAGGGAAGGCTCTGGAGATCGCCAGGACAGGTACCTGACATGGGTCTGAACTGGACACCGACTGTGTGTTTATTTTAGACGTCACACACCTCAAATGGGCCATATTTGTACACAGCTCCACGGGAATTCAAAGGACGAGTTGAAGCCTCCGGTCTATAAAAGAACAATAGTAAAACGCAGCGCGCCGCAAGGTCCTTTGCGCCAAAGGGTTCGCGAGTGGCGCGGAGAGCCGGAGTCCTGGCGGTGGCCGGAGAACCTAAACCCGGAAAAGGCGCGCTGCCCCTTTAAAAGGCCGCGCATCTCCAGGCCGGCCTTCCTCCCGGGGGCTCCAGCTGTGATTGACGCTGGGCGGCGAGAGGAGGCGCCTGGCGCTAACAAAAGTCCGGCCCGCAGGCGAGCAGCGTCGGGCCACAAGTCTCCGCTCACTCGGGGCAAGGCAACAAGTGGCCGCCGCGCCCTCCCCGGGGAAGCAGAGGACGCACGGGGGCGCAGGGAGGAGGCGGCGGAGCCAGACAGCCCGGGGCAGGCGCGGCTCGGCGCGCACGGCTGGGGACCGCGGAGGCGCATGGGGACCCCGCGGCGGAGGCGAGGCGAGCCTAGGGGCGGCACCCGGGCGCGGGCTCTGCGTGGTGCTGCTCCTTCCAGCCCGGAGCGCGGATTCTGAGAGCCTCCGTGGCTGCTCTGGACACGAACCGCCACCCTTGGGGGTGCCAGGAGCGGACCTAGCACCACCCCTCCCGTCGCAGAGAAGAGCCAGATCGGCCCACAGAAGGGGCATGTGCAGCTAACGGTCCGGTCTTGCTCGGCTTTCCTCAGTCCCGCCGCCTGGGAGGTGCGCCCCAGCCATGCAGTGTCCAGGGAAACGGCGGGCATGACGGCGACAGGATGGGCGCGAACAATGGCAAACAGTACGGCAGTGAGGGTGAGTGGGCCGAAAGTCCCCCGACTCCAGGATCGCGCCCCCTTCCTTTCCTCTCGCACACAGCTCAGGCGCACCCTACTTTGGTGCGGTTGGGGTTGTCGTCTTCCCTTTGGTCTCTGCGTGATCAGTCTCTGGTACCTCGAGGATGCCTTTCCACCACCGGGTCTCTTAAGCAATTTTCCAGGTTGTCTTTAGGACTGCTCAAGTTGCATTTCTGCAGTGTTTCTGAACACGTGTGCCTCAGCTTTTCTACCCTGCACACCTTGGTGTAGGTGACGGTTTGGCAGAGAATTGAAGCAGTGAAACTTTCCCAGGCCTTTGTGCTTCAGTCCTCTGGACTTCCTCGTACCAGGAAAAAAAAATACTTCTGGAAGAAGTTAAGCTTCCATTCTTTGCTAACTGCCCTGGTCTGACAGCTCCGTGAAACTAACCACCTATGGGTCCCGCGAGGCATGGAGTGCCTGGGAGCTTTGTCTGGGCTCTCTTTAGGCTCAAGACAGGCAGAGCACCATCTGTTACTTGGGGATGGAAATTGCACAGAAATATTGCCTGTCAAGTGAGAACTTGGAAGTTGGGGAAACTTTAAACTCCGCCTACTCCTAAAGGGATGATGGATGTGTGGGTTGCCTTCTCGGTCCCGCCTCCCTCGCTTTGCATAATACCGGTAGTGTTTTAACTCCGGTGATTAACAGCATGTCCCTGATATGCACATAGCAAAGGCATTTGCTACAGTTCAAGAGTTAAGGTCTGTATCTAGAGAATCTGGTAGAACGGAGTGAAAAGACCGGCTGGGCTTTTGAGGCTTTCCCCAGAGCACAGGCGGTTACAAAGGAGGGTGAGCCCTTGCAGACTGGTAGGAATGCAGAATAGCTACTCAGTGCGGTCTTGTTAGGGAGCCCCTTATCAGCCTGCTCAGAACTTAGAGCCATGATCACAAAATGTAGGGGTCTCTCCCTGCTTGTATCTGTGTTCATTTCTGAGAAATTTTGTAAAGTTTACTGGAAAATAAAGAACACCCTAGAAAAATTCACATGATTAAAAAAATCATTCATTTCTAGACCGTCATGTTTTGAATTCCATTTTCTTCTACAGATGTACATATTCATCCGTATGCATATAATCATAATTTTGTCCTGAGCAGATACAGAAGAGACACATTTTGAAAGAAATGTTAGTCTTTTTAGACAGCAAGTGTGAAAGTGGGCCAAAAAAAAAAAAAAAGGATTATTGGAGAATCTTGGCCACTTGCTCTCCAAAGTTATTCAAGTTAATGTTTTTAAAGTGTGTGGAGAGACAAACAGTGAAGTGTCTTAACTTTGAATCCACAAAGCGTATTTAGTAACTTTTTCAGTTTACCTGTCACTCAGTCCTGGGTTGGATGCATCAGGAGGATGACGGCTTCAGAAGTACAAGAGTCCTCACTGGGGTTCTCCAACTAAACCACCACAGAACTCTCCTACTCCTCTGTCATGTGCTCTTACATCCCAGCATATCATATCATACGGTGTGTGGTATAGTGTGGTATATGACGACTTCCTGTCTGAACAGCAGAATTTTCAGCCCTTGGGAGAGAAGGGGATAGACAGGGAACTAATGTTCTCCAGCTGTTACCCGTAAATGCTACCTCTGCATTTTCACTTCAGTTCAAGTCAAATTTTACTGGGATCAGATTTAGATACACTGTGGACTTTTCATAGTATGTGTGGTGGTGGTGGTGGGGGCCCTTCTTGTGCTCAGCTGATCGGAGGAGACCAATAGGAAGGTTTGTGAGTGTTGGCTCCAGAGCTGCACTGTGTTTAGTTTTCGTCAAATCATTTCAGATGAGTCAAGATTCCTCTGTGATAGACAAGAAAGAAAATGGAGAAACCCAAGAAACATGACCCCAGACCTCCCTTTTCCTTCCACTCTGTTACACTGGGGCACTTCGAAATAGGGTTTTATATATAATCGGTCATAGTAAACAAAGCTGTATTATGGCATGATAAAAATCCACACAGAGATGCCTGCTAGAATATGATGTGACATCTTTCTCATCCAGAGTATCAAATTCAAGAGAAAGTGAAAGCAATCCCTACCAATTTTATCTATTACCAAAGGAGACTGAGAATCAGGATAGTTTTCTAGATTGGGTGCAATTTATTCATAGTATGTTTCAAACATAAAGGGGGGAGGCATCTCAGTGAGTGTTTATGCATTGACTGTGTTGAACCTGTTCAACTATATCTCAGTGGTATATGTGTCTGCTTTAAAACTACAAGTTTATATATTTCTATAATTCCTGGCAGTTGACAGTGTCTGAACAGCCTTTGGATATTGTAAATACTGTTGTTGGATTATTAGAATTTTTAACTACCTGCTCTTGGGAAGTACATTATACATCTTTAATGGGTGCAGTGGGACGGCCCCTTCCGCCTCAGAGTGATCCAAGGTACAGTGAGGTTAACATTGTCTGGGAGGTTGTCAGAATTGGAGTTTTGGGTTCCTTTTGGACCTACACACTTATCATATATTGTGTTCACTCCAGTTTTTGGATGTTCTGGGGGGGGGCAGATCATCCACTTTACCTCCTGAGCTCTTCCAGAGTGCAGAAAGTCTCACTGAAGGGATTTGCCATTATCTGTTCCCTAACTGTGCAGCCATTCACCTTATTCTGCTTTCTTGATGTCTTTTAACGGAGCACTTAGAGGAGCTTAGCCTTGTGGAGACTTATGACAATGAAGAGTGAAGACTTAACTGCTAAGAAATCAATAAATAGCCCCTATTTTGCTCTCTCGTTCCCACTTGTCCTCCTAATTCTGGTCCCTAAATCTTTGCTTTCTTTTTTCTTCTTTTGAGATCAAAGATATTTATAAATCTGTAATGAGTGATTTCAAAGTGTTTTGTTTTCCTAAATTCTTAGTGAATATTCAGATTAATTCTCTGCTTTTAGGCTGGCCTTGGATTTTGCTCAAGGGGAAAAACATACATTCTTAATCTTTAGCTTTCTAGAAACATAAGCCAATGTCTAAATGATTAGTATGTTCTGATAAATTCTTTCATGAGAGACCATTTTTTTTCTCTTTATCTGGTTTCAAAAAGTATAAGTTACAGCAACTGTAGAGAAGTATGAAGAATGAGTTGGGGGATTCAAAGACATTGGAACTAATAGCTTTGACTTCAGTTAAGCCAAAGAAACAAATCTCAGTTCAAGTAGGAAAAGGGGATCTGCTTTCTCTGCCTTTTAAGGTTTTAGTGTTATGTTTATTCTACTTCTCCAGGTCAGAGGCAGTAGCACTCACACTGTTAACAGCTCCTTTGCAAGGTCCTAGGCCTTGTTGAATTGAAGCTGGAGAGGCCACAGCCATGGGGATTGACCCCTGGTAGCTTTTGGTTCTAGTAGAGTCTTTTCACCATCTAGGAGTTGCTGTGTCAGAGCTGTGTCAGAGGAGAGCTGGTTGCTTGAGAGTGTAAATCATCACAAATCCATCAGCACCTGGGAATTGAATCTTGAAATAACAATAATGGCACTTAACACTTACCAAAAGTCTACTAAGTCTACTGTGTGTTCATGATTTTAAGCACTTGGCATGCACTGTCTCACTTTATACACAAAATAATTCTAAGAGGAAGGGTCTCCTATGTGCCTCATTTTACCAACAAAGAAACTCACGGCCAAGGAAAACATTCTCTATTCTACAGCAATCCTGGCTAATCCCAGAGTCATTGATTTTTGTCAACTAATAACTACTGGCATATTAGTGGCTGCTATGTGCTAGGAACTCTTACAGTCTTGTGTGTATTGTTGGAAAGGATGTGAAGAGAGACAGGTAACGAAGATGTCATGTAGTGTGCTAGAAGGGGCTAAAGTCTATGAATGAGAAATTTGGCAGACTAAGATAAGTAGTAGTGTTTGTGAGTTGCCCTGTGGCCTCATTGAAAAGTTGGAATTTACAGCAAGTTGGGCATAGAGCTTTGGGGATCCAGATAGACTATTGCTCTTTAAAATTACCTTCTTATCTCCATCAGTTGAAATACTCTAGCCAAGTATCATATGATGTGTGAACTATAAACTGTAGAAAATTGTTTTCCCCAGTTTTAGAGTCTAAAAGTCAGAGAGTAACCAGCATGTCCACACACCCAGGTTCTGGTGAGAACCCCTGTCCAGGCCATACATGCTGGCTTCTATTTGTATCCTAGCAAGGCCATTGAAGAAACAGGCGTCTGTAGCTTTCTGGTCTCTTGAAAGTACATAAATCCTACTCATGAGGATTCTAGCTTCACATATACACATAGGCTTCACTTCCTAGTACTGATAAATTGTAATTAAATTTCAGCATGTGTATTTTGGGATCTGCAGGATCAGAGTCTTTCAGTCTGTCCAGAGCACAACATTGTCAGTCTTCTATCATAGCTGCTAAAGTCTGACCATTGGATATAGAATACATCTAGATTCTTTGCTTAATAGGTTTCATCTCCTTGTGCATTTCTCAAAAGTTCTGTCTTATTTCTCTTTGGTTGCATATCAGAATTGTGAGTGTTGGCCTGGATGTACTCTAAATGTCACTATAACTCTGAGATAGAAGCAGGTTTTCATCTCTTGCCTGAAGCAAAGAATTCCAACACGATGCAAATCAGAAGATAAAGAATAGTATTCCAGTGTTTGGTTAAAATAAAAGCATCTGCACTGGGCCGCTAACAATGCCATGTTTGGTCTGCTGGAGAACACTAGTTTTGGAGAATTGAAGCTCTTTTTCAAACTTTTAAAATAAAGGCAAGAAAAGAGAAGTGGCTGTTTCTCTGTACTGGGAATCAACTCTTGCTGCTCTGTTTTAGCTCTCTACCACTTGGCTGGAACAAATTCTCAATTGATTTTGAGTACTTAAGAACTGCTCTATCTTTATCCTATATCTGCTATTACCTCTGGGTTTTGGTTGGCTATTTGATTAGTAGCAACTTCTCAGGGTGGTACACTGTAAGATACTCTTAGGTGTGCATAAAAATATGTTCTAAATACAAATTCTTTGAGCAGAGAAATGTTTTACTTATCAGTGGATTTTTTGAATCTACTATAGTAGTACAGAGCAATAAAAATTTCTAACATGAAAAAAATATGCTATAGTACTAAAATAAAGTCTCAGCTGGGCACAGTGGCATATGCCTGTAATCTCAGTACTTGGAGGAGGCAGAGGCAGATGGATCTCTGTGAGTTTGAAGCTAACATGGACTACAAAGTGAGTCTAGGACAGCCAAAGCTACAAAGAGAAACCCTTCAGTAGACAAAATACATTTCTCTAAACAAATAGCCAAACTGGACAACAAGTGTGGATTTCAAATACACTAGATGTGAGCAACTGATACATTGGAGGTCCACCCAGTAATTAAGATACTCTAAATTATGACAACCTTTACCTGTGTTGCCAACCCCTGAAATGCCTAAAATTTGTGTATGTTTCCTGAAAATAAATGTTAAAATAAAGCAGCTTACTTGGAGGAGTGATATCCTGTGATCTCTAACAAATGTGTGTGTGTGTGTGCTTGTATGTGTGTGTACAGTGCTCTTGGAGTCCATAAGAGGGCATTGGACCTCCTGGAACCAGAGTTACTGGCAGTTTTGAGCCACCTGGCATGGGCATTGGGAGCTAAACTTAGGTTCTCTGAGCAACTTGCATTCTTGACCACTGAACAATCCTCCCTCACCGTTCCCCCAAATCTTCTTGGTCCATTTCTCAAATGGGTTAGTTCGTAGTCAGTGATTCCTGTGGTTCCATATAAGTTAGAACTTTGACATGCTTCAGTGAGGGGCCAGAGAGGCCTGGCAGCCTAGGAGCTTCCCGAGTCCACGAGCTGCAACGAGCTCAAAGAAGAGCCTTAGAGCGGAGACTTACAAAGTGCGCTAGTTAATACCCCAAAGAGGTATAGCTTTAAAACTCTTGACATGACTAATCACTAACCATCTCTGAATTTTCCTCGGCAATGAAATATAAACACGTGGTCAACATTTTGTCTGTTCCACGGTTGGAGTGCTGTGGACTGTTGTTGGTGCCGTAAATCTCTATTAGGTTGTGCATTTGACGGGCTCATTCTATCAATTCCTATTTAAATTCTTCAACCAGTAACAAATGAAAAACAGTTGTTCACACTGCATGAACTCATAATTGTAACTTTAGAAGCCTTGAGCAATGTGTAGAAATGTTATTAAAACATTTTTTGTTGTTTGCTACTCTTTCTGTGGTAAATTCCTGTCCTGCATTTTCCAAGCAAATGTAGCAGTCGAAAGACAACCAGAATTTCTAGAGAAAAATCTCAGGCATTTCTCTTAAACTTGTGGATTGACCTTTTTGCTGCATGTAAGCCACTTTTTGGCAAGGTGGTAAAGTTGGGAAGAGTTGGCTTACATGTACACTTGAATCTTTTGGTTCAGCTGGATTCTTGTGTCATATCTGGGGAACAGCTTAGCCAAGTCTATGATCAAGGGAAAGCCTCACCCATTTCAGCTGTCAGTTATGTTCACATTTAATGTGCAAGGAAGAAAAAAAATGATGGAGAAGAAAACAAAACATTTAAAAATGAGCGAGGAAGACAATAAAATGAGGTTGATAGGAATCAGAATCTAGTGTTGAAAATATAATCTGTGTTCCACTTATTTTTTCTTAGAAAATTTCGCTTGCAAAACAAAACGATTAATAAATATTTGGCAGGTTTGGGTATTACTAAGTTCATTATAGTCACAGTCATTGTATTAATATTACTAAAAAAAACAGCATAGTGTTAATCACCAGTGTTCTCAGCACTTCATAAACTATAGTAGAAGGACTGACATGAGCTCAAGTGCAGCCTGAGCTGCATGGGGAATTACAGGCTAGCAATGACTAAGGAGCAAGATCCTGTCTAAAGATTAAGTACATACATTGATAATAGTTACTGAGTACTTACATGTCATCTCTTCTAAGCATGTTATACAACCATGCTATTGTTCTCAGGACAGCCAGTGGGGAGATCCTCATGTTCCCATTTCATAGTTGCAACATACAAACTTGGAAGTTGTAAGTCTGGAACACACAGTGAGGGATTGGTGACGACACCGTGCATGAAAGCCATGGCTGTTCTGGAGTCCCTGTTTCCCTTCACTGTGCTCATGGTCTTGACATTTGGGTGCCAGCCAAAAACCCTTCTCAAAACCCTTTGTTTTACTTAGTGTTTCAAATAATCTCAGTGACTAAGTAACTGCGTGGGGGAAAAAAGTGAAAGTTTTGTGAAGCAGCTGATCAGAAATGAAAGACACATTCTAAAGGAAGTGTTTCCTCAAGTGTGTGTGGCTCTCCAAAGGGCACAATAACTGCTCATTAGGTAACAATCTGCTGACAAATTGGCAGGCTATCCAATGTCTAATAATATTAGCATATAAAATAATTAGCGTGTTCCTTGGAGTCTGCAGAGTGTAAAACAGAGAGGCTGTCCTCTTGCTTCCCTAGAGCATGATTAATTTTAATTGATCTTTGTCCTGAGATAGTCTTTTACTTGGGATGGCCTTTGTATCTGTTTATAAAAATAACAGCCAAAAGAAGACTGAGAAATGTGCTTAATTTTCTTTTTTCTGTAAATACTTTGAAATTTATATCTTATATTTCCCTCTGGCTTAAAAGCTGAAAGCTACAGACGCTAAGCAGCATTTAACATGGGGATTTATCCCGACATATATTTGAGTGCTTGCCGTTCCATTTTGCCAGCCCTGGGAGGCTTCTTCATCATTATGTCTGTGAAATTTCTTTGTAAACTATAAAGGAGTTTAGGAATTCATATCATTTTACATCACAGGGAGTGCATTTACCATGATCTCTAGGTTACAGGAAAGGAAACCAAGGCCTTAGTAGATTCAATGCTTCCCCTCATTTGACCATGAAGGTTAGATAGGGTAAGTCTGACATGAAATTTAGTATATTGTCCCTTATGCCACTACTCTCCTTTAGTTGCTGTAAGATAAGAGATGTGAGCATACCAGAGGGTTACTGCTACAGACTCTTGGGACTATTGTTTAATTTATTTTTAATTTATTACAATTTATTCACATTGTATTCCAGCTGTAGCCCCCCCATCCCCTCCGAAACCCACTCTCCCTCCCTCTTCTCCTCCCATGACCCTCCCCCAGTCCACCAATTGGGCAGGTCCTCCTCCTCTTCCATCTAACCCTAGCTTATCAGGTCTCATCATGACTGGCTGCATTGTTTTCCTCTGTAGCCTAGCAAAGCTGCCTCAACTCAGAGGGAAGTGATCAAAGAGCCAGCCATTGAGTTCACGTCAGAGACAGTCCCTGTTCCCACTACTAGGAAACTCACTTGGAGACTGAGCTGCCATGTGCAGAGGTTCTAGGGGTTCTAGGTTATCTCCATGCATGGTGCTTGGTTGGAGTATCAGTCTCATAAAAGCCCCCCTGGGACCAGATGTTTTGGTTCTGTTGCTCTTTCTGGTGCTCCTGTCTCCTCCAGGTCTTTCTGTCTCCCCTTCTTTCATTAAGATTTCCTGCGCTCTGCCCAAAGTTTGGCTATGAGTGTCACTATCTGCTTTAATACCCTGCTGGGTAGTGTCTTTCAGAGACCCTCTGTGGTAGGCTTCTGTCCTATTCCCTATTTCCTCCCTCTTCTGATGTCTATCCTGTTTGCCTTTCTAAATGAGGATTGAAGCTCCTTGATTAGCTTCTTTAGGTGTACAGATTTTAGTATGATTATCCTATATTGTGTCTAATGTCCACTTATAAGTGAGTATATACTGTGTGTGTCTTTCTCCTTTTGGGATACCTCACTCAGGATGATCTTTTGTATATTCCACCATTCATCTGCAAATTTCATGATTTCTGTGTTTTTAATTGCTGGGTAGTATTCCATTGTGTAAATGTACCACAATTTCTGTATACATTCCTCAGTTGAGGGACATCTGGTTGTTTCCAGATTCTAGCTACTACAAATAAAACTGCTATGAACATGGTTTAGCAAATGTCCTTGTTGTGTACTTGAGCATCTTTTGGATATACGCCTAGGAGTGGAATAGCTAGCTCTTGAGGAAGCACTATTCCTAATGGTCTGAGAAAGTGCCAGATTGATTTCCAAAGTGGTTATACAAGTTTACATTCCTACCAGCAATGGAAGAGGGTTCCCCTTTCTCCACATCCTCTCCAGCCTGTGTTGTTACTTTAGTTTTTGATCTTTGCCATTCTGGTGGGCATAAGGTGAAATCTCAGGGTTGTTTTGATTTGCATTTCCTTTCTTTCAGTGTTTCTCTGCCATTTGCTATTCCTCTGTTGAGAATTCTCTGTTTAGTTCTGTATCCTATTTTTAAATTAGATTACTCGATTTGTTGCTGCTCAACTTCTTAAATTTTTTGTATATTCTGGATATTTGCCCTCTATCAGATATAGAATTGATGAAGATCCTTTCCCAGTCTGTAGGCTGTCATTTTGTTCTGACGACAGTGTCCTTTACTTTACAGAAGCTTTTCAGTTTCATGAGGTCCCATTTATTGATTGTTGATCTTAGAGCCTGTGCTGTTGGTGTTCTGTTTAGGAAGTTGTCTCCTATGCCAATGAGTTCAAGGCTCTTCCCCACTTTTTCTTCTAAGAGGTTTGATGTGTCTGGTTTTATGTTGAGGTCTTTGATCCACTTGGACTTTAGTTTTTTTGCAGGGTGATAAATATGGATCTATTTGCATTTTGCTACATGTAGACTTCCAGTTAGACCAGTACCATTTGTTGAAGATACTGTCTTTTTTTCCATTGTATGGTTTTGGTTTCTTTGTCAAAAATCAAGTATCCATAGGTGTGTGGCTTTATTTCTGGGTCTTCTATTTGATTCCATTGATTCACCAGTCTGTTTCTATGCTAGTAACTGCAGTTTTTATTACTGTTGCTCTATAGTATAGCTTGAGGTCAGGAATGGAGATACCTCTCAAAGATCTTTTACTGAATAAGGATTATATTAGCTGTTCTGGGTTTCTTGTTATTCCATATGAAACTGAGAATTTTTCTGTCAAGGCCTATACAGAATTGTGTTGGTAGTTTGATGGGAATTGCATTCAATCTGTAGATTGCTTTTGGTAAGATGGCCATGTTTATTATGTTAGTCCTGCCAAGCCATGAGCATGGGAGATCTTTCCATCTTCCGATTTCTTGTTCAATTTCTTTATTCAGAGACTTGAAGTTTTTTCTTTTTCTTTTTCTTTTTCTTTTTTTTTCCATTCAAGTCTTTGACTTGCTTGGTTAGAGTTACACCAAGGTACTTTATGTCTTTTGTGGCTATTGTGAAGGGTGTTTTTCTCTAATTTTTTCTTAGCCCATTTGCCTTTTGTATACAAGCAGGCTACTTATTTTCTTGAATTAATTTTGTATCCAGCTACATTGCTGAAGGTGTTTATCAGCTCCCTTGAGAATTTTTGGGGTCACTCATGTATACTATCATATCATCTGCAAATAGTGATACTTTGACTTCTTCCTTTCCGATTTGTATCCCTTTGATCTCCTTTAGTTGTTGTATTGCTCTAGCTAGGTATTTAAATACTATGTTGAAGAGATACAGAGAGAGTGGGCAGTCTTACCTTGTCCCTGATTTCAGTGGGATTGATTTCAGTTTCTCTCCATTTAGTGTGATAATGGCTATCGGCTTGCTGTATATTGCCTTAACTATGTTTAGATACGTGCATTGTATCCCTGATTTCTCCAGGACTTTAAACATAAACGAATGTTGGATTTTATCAAATGCTTTTTCGGCATCTAAGGAGATTATCACATGGTTTTTGTTTGTTTGTTTCAGTTTGTTTATATGGTGGATCACAGTGATAGATTTCCATATATTGTACCACTTCTGTGTACCTGGGATGAAGTCTACTTGGTCATAGTGGATGATATCTTTTATGTGTTTTTGGATTCGGTGTGCAAGTATTTTGTTGAGTATTTTTGCGTCAATGTTCATAAGGGAGATTGGCTAGAAATTCTCTTTGTTTGCTGGGTCTGTGTGTGGTTTTGGTATCAAGGTGACTATGGCTTCATAGAATAAATATGCTAATATTCCTTCTGAGTCTGTTTTGTGGAATAGTTTGAAGAAATTGGTGTTAGCTCTTCTTTGAAGGTCTGGTAGAATTCTGCTCTGAAATCATCTGTCCCCCAGGCTTTTTTTGAATGGGAGATTTTTGTTGACAGCTTGTATTTCCTTAGTGGATATAGTAATATTAAATTTATTTACCTGGTCTTGATTCAGCTTTGGCAAGTGGAATTGATCAAGAAAATTGTCCATTTCATTTAGATTTTCAAATTTTGTGTCATATAGGTCTTTGAAGGCATAACTGATGATTGTTTGGATTTCCCCAGTGTCTGTTGTTATGTCCTTCTTTTCATTTCTGATTTTATTGATTAGGTAGTGTCTCTCTGCCTTTTAGTGAGTTGGTTAAGTGTTTGTCTATCTTTTTGATTTTCTCAAAGGACCAGCTCTTGGTTTCATTGATCCTTTGAATTGTTTTCTTTGTTTCTAGTTTATTGAATTGAGCCCTGAATTTGATTATTTCCAATTGTCTACTCCTCTTGGGTGTATCTGCTTCCTTTTTCCTAGGGCTTTCAGGTGAGCTGTTAAGTTTGTTATACGAGATGTTTCAAATTTCTTTTTGAAGGTACTCAGTGCTATGAACTTTCCTCTTAACACTACTTTCATTGTGTCCCATAGTTTGGATATGTTGTGCCTTCATTTTCATTGAATTCTAGGAAGTCTTCAATTTCTTTCTTTGTTTCTTTCCTGACCCAGTGGTCATTGAGTTACGAGTTATTCATTCTCCATATATGTGGATGGCTTTTTGCTATTTCTGTTGTTGTTGAGGTCCATCTTTAGGTCTGATAAAATACAAGGGATTATTTCAATATCCTTGTATCTGCTGAAGCTTGCTTTGTGACCAATTATATGGTCTATTTTAGAGAAGGTTCCATGGGGTGCTGAGAGGAAGGTAAATTCTTTTGTGCTTGGTGAAATGTTCTGTAGATGTCTGTTGGGCCCATTTGATTTATGACATCTGCTAGAGTCATTGCTTATTTTTTAAATTTCTGTTTTGTTGGCCTGTCCTTTGTTGAGCGTGGGGTGCTAAAGTCTCCCACTATTAATGTGTGGGGATATGTGTGTGGTTTAAGTTTTATTAATGTTTCTTTTACAAATGTGGGTGCCCATGTATTTAGGGCATAGATGTTCAGAATTGTGATGTCTCTTGGTGGAATTTTACTTTGATGACTATGAAGTGACCTTCCCCATCTCTTTTGATTAATTTTTGTTGAAAGTCTGTTTTATTAGATAGTAGACTGGCTACTCCTGTTCACTTCTTTTGTCCATTTGCTTGGAAAACTATCTTCTAGCCCTTTATTCTCAGGTAATGTCTATCTTTCTGACTTAGGTGTGTTTCTTGTATGCAATGGGTTGTTGGGTCTTGTGTACACATCCATTCTGTTAGTCTGTGTCTTTTTATTGGAGAGGTGAGCCCATTGACATTGAGAAAGATTAATGATCAATGGCTGTTAGAAGCTTTGTCTTTGTTGTTGGCTGTGGTAGTGTGTTTATGTCCATGGCTACTTTTAATTTTTCTGTAGTGAGGGTATTTATTTCCTGTGTTTTCCTGAATGTAGTTAACTTTCCTGGATTGTGTTTTTCTTTTTAGTATCTTCTTTAAGGCTGGATATATGGGTAGGTGTTGCTTAAATTTTCTTTTTTGATGAATATCTTGTTTTCTACATCTATGATGATTGAGAGTTTTGCTGGGGATAGTAGCCAGGACTGACATCTGTGTTCTTAGTTTCTGCTTGATATCTGTCCAGGCCCTTCTGGCTTTCATAGTCTCTGTTGAGAAGTCAGGTGTGATTCTGATGGGTTTGCCATTACATGTTACTTGACCTTTTTCCCTTGCAGCTTTTAGTATGTTTCCTTTGTTCTGTGTACTTATTGTTTTGATTAATATGTGGCAGGAGGATTTTCTTTTCTGTTCTAGTTTATTGGGTGTTCTGTAGACCTCTTGTGTGCTTTTAGGCCTCTCCTTTAAATTGGGAAATTTTCTTCTATTATTTCATTGAAATATTTTCTGAGTCTTGGAGATGGGAATCTTCTTTTTCTTCTATTCTTATTATTCTTAAATTTTGTCTTTTCATGTTGTCTTGGATTTCTTGGGTGGTTTGTGTTAGGAATTTTTCAGATTTAACATTTTCTTTGACAGATACATAGATTTCTTCCATTGTATCTTCCACACCTGAGATCCATTTTTCCATTTCTTGTGGTCTGTTGGTTATGCTTACCTCTATATTCCCTGTGTTCTTCCTGTTCATGATTTCCTCCATTTGTGTTTTCTTTAATTTTTCCAATTCTATCTTCAGATCTTGAACCACTTTGCTGATTTCCTTCACCTGCCTGACTGTATTTTCCTGCTTTTCCTTTAATTTCTTCTCCTGTTTGTTTGAACATTCCTCTTTTTCTTTTATTTCTTTCAATGATTAAATTATTTCCTCTGTGAAGGACACTTTATCTTCCTTGGATTCTTTATGGATAGACATCATCTATTTGACTTTATTGTCCACTGTTTCTTTACACATTTTATTTATTTTCTCCTTTATCCTTTTCATAAGCATAGATGTAAGGTCATCTTCTTGAATTTCACTTATGGTAGGGTATTCATGGATGCTTGCCTCTAGATAACTGGGTTATGGAGGTACCATATTGCTTTGCCTTTTGTTGGTTGTCCTGTTGTGCTGGCCACTACCCATCTGGCCGTCTCAGGTGTTGGTTGTTAGTTTCTGGTGGCTGCTGAAATCCTGGGGTGGCTAGAATCCCCTTGGCAGGAAGATGGTTTTTCCTCAAGGAGGCTTCCTCAGCTTTTGGGTATGGTTACTGAATGGCCAGTGCTTCTCAGGAATTGCCATAGCTCACCTCAGGTGTATGGACCTGTGTGGTAACTGTGGTCTTTGGTATTCAGCGGGGGTGGGGGAGCTCTCTTCTAACCAGGACAAGTCCTGGAGACAGCTGCCCAGCCACTGGGTTTCTTGTCCTGAATTTAGTGAGCTGCTGCTACTGCTCTTACACTGTGTTTGCTGAGTGCAGCCCTCTTGAAGAACCAGGGAGCCATGTGGATTGGTCCGTTTAGCTAGGGAGACAGTTGTGCCTTGAAGCATGTCTGGGGTCTGATCCCATGGATCCCAGGCTTTGGTAAGTCTGAGGTTGGAGCTCTGTGCTCCAGTACCCAAGAAGTAATCAATGGCAGGTTAGTGCAGCACTCTGAGTGCAGCAGGAGGCTAGAGCCCTGAGACCCTGTGAACTTAGAGACTTTTCAAGGCAGTAGCTGGGTGTCCTGAGGTTGGACCTGATGTTTCTTTTACTGTGGGGTTTCCTCCTGACAGGGATACACAGTTTGTGGTGTTTGGGGGTCCATAGTTCAGTCCTGGATGGTGAGTAGAACATTCAGGCTAGTGGGCACCTGAAGGAACCTGGGAACATTTCCAGAGAACTTTTTTGGGAGAGGGGCAGAGGATTTGGCTAGGTGCTCTGAGATGATATTTCCTACACTGAGAGGTTTCCTCCCAAAAGAGAAAACCAGTCTCTGGTGCTTTGGAGCCCACAGTTCTCTCTGGAATGGTGAGTCCGGTGCACAGGCAGGTCTCTGGGCTAGCAACTGAGTGCCTGCAGGAGCCTGGCATCTTTTCCAGGGATTATCTCGGTGACCTGAGTTTGTTCTTGATCGCTTCCTTCACCATGAGGTTTTCTCTCTGCTGGAAAACCCAGTCTCTGGTGTTGTGGGACCCACAATTTAGTCTGGGATGGAGATCAGAACACACAGGTGTGTGGGTCTGAGCTGGCGACCAAGCACCTGCCAGGACCCTGGAACTCTTCAGAGTTTAGATGGGTGACCAGAGAATGGACCTGATTGCCTCCCACATTGTGGCTTTTCCTCTCATCTAGGAAACACAATTGCTGGTATTTTAGGGCCCAGAGTTCGGTATGTTGGTCGCTGTGCAGTCACTGCTGTCTTGCTAGTCTGACACAGTGTCCTCAGCGCTGCCATTTTGGATCCACCACCATCTTGGAATTATTTTTAATTGCTGTCCCATAATCATGAGAGTGATCTCTGGTGAAACACTGGAATCCTTCCACATTTTACAGCTGTACTAAAAATAGAAAATTCGGTGCCCTCATAGTCATCTTGGAACAAAGATAAATGTGAGTGAATTCTTGCTAGATAAATGATCATGATTAAATGGCATTATTTATCAGTGTTACCTAGTTCATTGAGAATACTAGGTGAGGTTCCTTTTTTTGTGAACCTTTGTTTCCGGAGAAAGATTCTATTGCTGGGAAAATCAGAGAATATGCTCTTGACTTGGGATCCTGAATTCTCATCACCATGTGAGTCCTAACTCTCTGCAGTCTCTTTATAAATGTGGCCAAATAGTCATATTATGCAGATGTCTTTGACTGAGTTGAAGCACTTGGCAACCCTTTCAGGGAAGCTGTTGATATCAGAGACATTGAAGTTTTTCATTGTTGGGTAGAAATCCATCTTAGTCATTGTTTTACTTACCACTCGCTATCTCATAACTTTGTCTCTGTTTTCCTAATTTTTGCTCTGTTGTGTTCACGCATTACTAGTGCTACCATGACCTTGACCACAGATGAATATAGCCCTACTCACAAAGTATTTCTCTCTGTAGTTTGTTCAGTGAGCAAATGAGCAATAGTCCATCTGTGTAGGCTCTAAAACACGAAGAACAGCCCTGTCGTGTTTTTGAAGAACCTTACTTCACCTCAGACATTTTACCCTTAAGAAATAAATTGTACTGCTCATATGATTCAGAAGTATAACATTTGCCTATATAAACATGCCTCTTGGTTCAATCCCTCATATCACACATACAAAAAGAGTTTCTTTCACATGACATTTTCTTTGATAATATCTTTGAACTTATTATAGTTTGGAACTTTCCTTTTTTAAAATTGCAAATGGATTCTCCAATGCAATACACACCGACCACTCTTTCCTCTCTCTCCATTTCTGCTAGCTCCATCCCTACCTTTCTTCTCCCTAGATCCCTCCCCTCTCATTTCCTCTTCAGAAAAAAACAAAAAACAAAAAACAGGCAGGCCTTCAAGAGAGGACAGCCAAACAGGACAAACAAGATACAACAAGACTAGATGAAAGCCCTCCTCTAGAGGCTGGACAAGGTAACCCAATAGGATGAAAAGAGTCTCAAGGGCAGGTAAAGAGTCAGAGATACATTTAATAAAACTCTGTTTCAGTTTTAAATATAACCTTTGACTTTGTGCCAAAGTTCTATTAAAAATTGGTTTCTACAGACTGCAAAAGAAAGGCTTGAGGTTTGTACATATGTATTTAGGTATTATGTATATTTTTCATGTTGAAATGGAGATGCAGTGGGATGGAACTATTGAGACAACAGAGGTTGACAGATAAGAAGTGCCAGTTTTCTAGAGATTCCTGTAAACCACAAAATTGGGGACCTGGTCTCTAAAGATATGGATTTATACAGATCCACACCTGTTTGCAATGGTGATTAAAGTTACTGAACTTTAGGGAAGGTTGATTTTGATACAGCAATCTGAATAAATCATGGGGCATCTTATAAACTTGATTTTTAAATAAGCAGGAATTTTCTCTTGGATATGGTCTTTTTTGGGGATTAATGGGTCTAATCCATCTTGGGGCTTTGCATTTTTGGTGCTTTTTTAAAAAAAAACAAAATATAAAAGTTGTGTTTTCCATCTTTGGTAATTGGAATGGTTTCTAATAAATTCACCTCTTGCTGTTCATACTGTTAAGTGTCAATATGAGGGGAAAAGTGGAGATGGTGTTATCTGTGATGTGCGTGGGAATGCACATTCATAAAACTACATAAACTTACTTTTTTCCTATACACTCTACAAACTCCATTCTTTTTCATGTCAATGAAGAGAAACTCTGTTCTTTCAAAAGGGTTCTGAGAAGTATAACTAAAATTATCATTTGTTTCTTTAATTATATGGCATCTATTAGAAGAATGTTTTCAGGTCTATTAAGAACAATACCAACAAATAATGAAATGGCCCAGCACACAAGCCTCAAGGAAAAAAACCTGGAGTAAAGGGTGTGTGCTGTTACCTTAGGACAGTTTCATACCCTGTGGAAGCCAGCCATCTACTTTGACCTATGCGTTTTGTGTGTTTACTGAGTGTTGAACAGCAGGTGATCAACAGTGGATTCAATGCCTAGCAGTGGGGTAGGGGAGATTTATCACGCATGGCATTGATTCTGGCTGACATTTGATTTGAGATGCTGTTATAGACATGCATAGATACATTTATATTCATTGGGAATATTTAATTCTTACCACAGTTTTCCATTTTATTTTATTTTAACTTTTGCAGGTATGTGTGTTTATATGCACTATGTGTATTTGTTTACGTGTGTGTGGGTGCCATGTGTGTAGTTATGTGTGTTTGTACATGTATGGAAGTTAGATATTGACTTTGGCATTTCCTACAGTAGCTAGCTCTCTTGAGGCAGGACTTCTCACTTCAACTCAAAGCTCATCTGTTTGGCTAGTTTATCTAGCCAGTTTTCTCTGTTTCTGTCTACTGTTATCTGTCTGTCATTATCAATGGGACATCATGCTTCCTCCTTTGGCATTTATATGTGAGCTGGGGAACCACACTTATCCTTAGACTCCCATAACAAGTACTTTATTCACTAAGCCATCTCCATAATCCCCCATCAGATTTTTATTAAAATTGTTTTTATATTTAATTCTCTCTCTCTGTCTCTCTTTGTCTCTCTCTGTCTCTCTCTGTCTCTGTCTCTGTCTCTGTCTCTGTCTCTCTCTCTCTCTCTCTGTGTGTGTGTGTGTGTGTGTGTGTGTGTGTGTGTGTGTGTTGTATGTGCTATTTTGGATATGTGGAGGTAAACAACCTGCTGGAGTTTGTTCTTCTTTCCCTATCATGTAGGATCTGGAAATTGACCTCAGGTAAGCTTTAGGATGGCACCAAGCACCTTTACTCAACTGAGCTCATCCCTTAAGTTGTGCTTTTAAAGATGAGCAGCTGTTAAGCTGATCAGAAAGAATGACGTAGCACCTGTGGGATCATGTACATTCTCCATCCTATTCTGAAAGTAAATTTTAAGCAATGTCATTTTTTGTCTTGAATCACTTCTATTTCAAGTTTTAATTTTTCATACACTTTTCTTAATTACTTTTTAATATTTTTCTCTGTTTCCCTCCTTTTGAAAGACTTTTCCTGTTGATTACTCTGAAAGTGGGTTCTGAGAGGCAGTATTTCCTCAGGGAGTCTTTTCTCCCCTCCTAAAGCTGTAACAATGTGAACTGAGCAATAAAAATCCAATTCCCTCCTGTTGGTTGTGCTTCAAATAGTCATTTCTTTGATACCAGCTAATAAAAACAGGAAAAGGATAATTTTTAACTGCTTTGCTTGAGATTGCCTTACTTCCAATAAGGAAAATTACCTCACAAGGGGGAGCATGAGTAATAAAGATACAACTAAGTGACTAATCGTGCTCATTGTGAATGTCTAAGTCCCCGTGTTTCTGCTTGCAAATCTCATTTAATCATGGGTTGCTGAGTGCTCACTGCAGTGTGGAGATGAGATTTTTTTGCTGTGAAAAGAAAGTGAGCATGTGTATTTAATGTAGGTGGATTTCAAATGCCACTGGAGATTTTCCATGTTCTTTGCCTTTATGGGCATCTGAAGGCCATGGGTTAGTTGATGAGAGAGTCCTGAATGGTCATAAATCAAATATGGACATGCTTTCAGGTAACTCAAGAGTGACAGCAGGTCAGAGCATGTTGTCTGAAAGAGTCAGTCGTAGCCCAAAGATACCAAACACCATGGTCACACAGATGGCCAGACTTTAGCATGCTGAGATGAATATTCCAAGCCCAGCTGTCTCATCTATTCACCTTTTCCTCAGCATGTTCTCATTCTTTTCTTCTTTTTAATGGTTTTGAGGTTAGTAGTGCCTTCCCTGGTTCATTGTCCATATCGCTCAGAACTGGCATGGTTATATGCCCTCACAGAGTGTGGCTCTCCCACAGCTCACAGCCATATCCATTGACTAACTGAAGTAGGGCTGTGTTTTGGAACCATGCTGAAAGGCATCTTGGGGACATACTTCTTCACAGAATTGACCAAGCCCCGCTTTGTGGCTGTATCAAATGTCAGTCAAGTGTCTTTCTTTGTCCAATCTACATTTTCCTCTTGCCTTTCATAAGTGCCTTTGTCAAGGTCCTTCCCAATAAACCATCAGCATTCCAGTCACCGTGGAGGCTACTTACTAAGGACTTAACACAAGATAATGAAAACAGCTCCTACAACATCATACAAGTAACACTTACAAACTAAGCATACAGTATTTATATATTTAGGAATATATATTTATATATCTATGCCAATAAATATGCCTGTACATATACATGCATAACAGTAATGTAAGAAAAAAAGCCATGCATTTGAAAGACAGCAGAGTGTGTGTGTGAAGGAGGAGGGGGGAGGGAGGGATTATAGAAAGGAAATAGGAGGAAATTATATAATTATTTTACAGTCTCAAAAATTTATAATTTTTATAAAAATAGAATGTGAATTGCTATGTTTCCAGCACTAGCATAGTGTAATTTATTCCTGGAAATTCCAGCTTTCTTTAGAAAGGAGTCTAACTAATAGTTAAGAGGCATGTTGTGGCTTACTTTTGGGATCTGTGTCTAATCCTTTCATGGTATAGATCATGCTCTATACACTTAGGTGGCTTGATTGCCCTGTCTAACTGGCAAAAGGACCCAGACAAGCTTTGTGAGGAATTGTCTTAGAATCTTCATGGACTTCTCTTGTTGCTGTGTCTCAGAACTGACTGCAGGTGGGACCAGAGACTATTATCAGTCTCGTACATTTGTTCAACTTGGGCACTGAAATTAGACACTTCAGGAACCTCTGTGTGGCTTCATTTTGCTGGTCATGTACTATTTTTTGAAGGCTGATCTATGGAGCACACCATAGTTGGTAGTAGAATAGTCAGGGAGAGTAAGTGAAGGAACAGATGGCTAAGGTTGTTATTGACTGAAATCAACATTTTATATTCCTGGTCATTAAGAGAACTTGGGATTTATTTAATACTTATTACATGAGGGACCAATCACATATACAGATTAATTAGACGAAGGAACATAGAGGGCTTAAACCCTAAGCAAGATGAAACATATTTCCAGTTTTCTACATTGGGTTTGTATTATTTCTGTTTTCTAAATTAGTATGTAGTTTCTCAATTATTCTAGTTCATTAGTCATTTTATTATGCTCAAATAATTTCCCACAGCGATTATCAAATTATTTTGTCCTCAGAGTCACTATGACACTGAGAAATTTAGAATTAATTGGAAAAAGGAAATTATTAGCTTATTAGTATTGATACTACAAAAATCCATATTTTATGTGATTTCCAAAGCTTTAAAGACAATTCTCAGGTCTCATGATTTCTAACAAGTCAATTTTTTTTAAGCCTGGAAATCAAGGCTGTTTGTACTGTATTCTGTGACCAGGTTGGTTCTTTAGTCTTCTTTCAGAATGCCTCCCTTCCCATCCCCTCTAGTTTTCTGGCCAAGCAAGGGAAACAGTGTTTGATAAGCACTTGTCTTGTTTTCCTAGACCCTGCCTCGGTCATGCTGTGCTTTGTATGTGATTACCCATTGTGCCCTAGTCATACTGGACTCAACTAAATGCTTGTCCTGATGGAATCTTCCTTAGTTTTCTGGTTGTGACACTTTACCCTTTACTTTGAGGAAGCGTGTGGGATGCTTCCTCTGTGTTTTCTGTACCTGCCCTCTGAGCCACCACAGTGTTTCATTTGTATATAATGGCAATGGGAGACTCAAGCCTGGCTGTGAGACCTCATGGAGTTGTTTGATGTGACTATGATTTGTGTGTGGAGGTTGAGCATGAGCTTTCCGGATGTGGCTGAGAAGGGAGTAAGGGACAACGTCAGGTCCAACAACAAAAGAGAAGATGATGAGAGATAAATCTCACACCTAGAGGAGTAGATGGATTCATGTGCTCAAAGATAACATGAAGAAATATGGATGGCGGCAGAACATGTAGCCAGTGTTCAAGAAGGTCAGCGTTGTATCACTTAGAAAGATGACAAGAGAACCATGCAGATTGCAGGTTATATGGTGGACTTACCTCCACCGCTTATGCTTCCTTCCACATGAGAAAGAATCATCAACTCCCAGCTTGAAGTGCTTACCTGATTGGTGACATTAGGAGGAATAAGGTCACTATTTGAACCTCATCTATTTGGGAGGGAACTTCCATCAGGAAGCACTTGTGCCCATTTTCAGATAACATTGGTTCCTAATGCTGGACAACTGGGTTCTTTATAAGTCATTTGTAGCCTTGGAACCACAGTAGTCCTCTTGGAATCAACAGAAACCAATGTTTTATTTTACTTCCCAACAGCTACTCTTGCCAGTATCATTGTTTTGAACTTGCCTGGGAGGCAGAAATGGAAACCAAGGACCTCCATCAAGGCCTGCACAGTGGTTTGCAGAGGAAAATGGAGAGACCAACCAAATGAGAGTAGAGGGTGGAGTAAGGGAGGCATGCGTCATGGACTTAGTGACCCACTGGTTAGAAGAGAAAGAGCATATGGAAGATTCCAGAAAGACTTGGGAGGCTGGACACTCCTGACTCACACCCTCATCCATTTCTGCTTGACCTGAGTTTCCCTTGAGTTGAATGCTGAGAGAACGCCCTTTGCTTTTTTGGTTTCTTGTACTACCAGAAAGGAGTTTTCAAGAACTGATACACTTAGGCATTTGTTTATCTAAGTGGCTAATTCCTGTATTGGTCAATTAATTTGTGGATATTTAGTCATCTCTTTCCATGTGCCAGCACTGTTAATTATATTCAATCCATAGTTGCAACCAGAATCAAATGCTAATTTGTCCTCTAGGAACCCCTATTCCACAGAGGAAGCCAGGGAAGGATACCCTCTGGGAAGGGTGCCGCTGCTGAAGCAGCTTAGGAGTCAAAGGGTCTGAATTTGAATCTGGACCCTGCTAACAGGCAACATCCTCAGGGCTCTTGTTAGTAGGGAGGGAAGGGAAAACCATCCTCAAATGCTCCCCTTGGCCTAATTTAACCCCCCCTAACTTGGTCTAGTAAGTTAGTAGATGGGCTCCAAATACTTTATGCCAGAATCCTGGAAAAGTCAGAAAGGGAACCAAAAGAGTTGTAGGAATTCATTCTTGAAACAGGAAATTCCTGTTTATAGCTAGAAGCTATCATACTTGAGCCTGAGTTCCTTTCCAGTTCTGCCTTTTTGGGAGAAGCCCTTCAGGTCAGCTTTTGTTGAAGTGAAGGTAGAATGCAGTGTGGTTCTATAGGTTTTCCTTTGCAAGGACTAATTACATGAGAAATCTGAGAAACAGTCTGAGCTACCCTTTTATGATGGCAAATCTAGCTATTCTAGGGAGGCAGAGGGGTGCAGAATTGGTGTGATTTGAAGGTGTGCCATGGGAATATGACTCTGCCTGGTAGTTTTCTATGCCCTTTTGAATGTACATTAATGGACTGTTTAGTGGTTCTGAAGTTAGTAAGGAAAACCATGTCGTGTCAATGGGAATAAACTATTATATTTTGATGTATGGTATATGTGCACCTATTGTTTCTATTTTAGTAGCCATAGGATTGAATTACCTGTCATGTGCCATATTTACTTAGAATGACTTTGGTTTTTTGAAGGAGTAAATATATAAGCCCTGACACATGACACACATGCATTTTATCAAACTGAAGCTACACTAATATTTGTTTCTATTTATTTAGTAGTTATTTTAGTGGTGCTTTTTAAGTGCGTTGTAGACATATTTTCACTATATAGGTCAGGCGGGCTTGAAACTATGATCCCCTACCTCAGCCTTTTGAGATAACAAGTGTGTGCTACCATACCCAGCTATGTTACCAGTTTCTGGACCCCAGAAGCACAAGCAGAAGGTTTTGCACAATTATAATGTGTCACAGTAACTTAAGGATCATACCGATCGACAATGAAGGTGTTAGAGGCAAGCTCACTAAATGGGATGCTGTTATTATTGGTACCCTGATATAGGATCCCAATGCCAACCTCTCAGCACCTTAAGATAGGATAGGGTAGGAGAAGTTCAATAGATTGCTATTCTCAGTCATAGTGTGGTATAGCTGACTTGTAGCACGATTGAAGGAGAGGTTGCAGCTTGTGCTCCAACCCTTGGTCCATCATATTGTGAATCTGAGCGTTTAATAAACTGCAGCTTCATTTTAGGAGTTAGTGATGCTATCTATGAATTTTGAGGACACAACTTGCTTCTCTCTGAATCATTATTTTTTGATTCAAAACTTTTCAAACTGCTTTTTTTGAAACTTAGAGCTATAGAACCTAAATGTTTTAAAAGTTTTGAATAGCTCTAAGTTTAAAAAAAAATCAGGCAGTTCTGGTACCTCTGTTATGAGAAACAGGAGGATGAAGCAAGTACTAAATTCCCATGAAGGCGTGCTTTTCTTCTCTCTGCTAGTGCTGGAAGCTACAGAGGTAGCAGCACTGTACATCTGTCCCCATCTTTGTTGATGCTTTATGCCAAATGTTAGCCATGTGAACAGTGGAACTTTTAAAAACACAACTATTTAGATTAATCCAAAGCTTTGAAAAAGAACCAGAAAATAGCGTTTCTGTTGCTGTTAAAAGTCCTTGCAGAAATGGAGACTACACTGCACAAGTTGACATGGTTAAACTCATTTTGGGATAATAAGCATGTAAATTTATGTGTCTCTTCCAGGTCCTCATGGGAATTCTTCAGTGAGGGAGTTTGTGAACACATTTGGGATTCTGACATTGTCTGTGTTGATCATCTTTCTGCCCTTCCTTATCTTCCTCTGTCCTTCCCTAGTCCTCCTTCGCAGCTCTCCTTCTCTTCCTCCTGATCCCCCTCTTACCTCAGCATCCCTACCCCTTTATTTTCCATTTGTCAGTCTCACTCTGAAGTTTGCCTCTGACTGATTTCTAGGCAATCTGCCAAGTTTGGGTTATTTGCTTCTTATAATTACACTGAGAGACCCAGTTCCTTTTTCTTGAGCACTCTGTCAAATGGCATTGCTCTCCTTCCTAGCATATGTGTTTTCCAGGGATGTTACAGTGTTTTCACATAGAAATACAAAAAAGCCCTTCAAAGTGGAGTTGTATACGATGTGTGCCCACATTGCTTAGAAAGTGCTCCTTAAACCCTTCAATTGGCTTTGACTATCCCAGATCTTCATTTGATGGAAAAAACAAACCAGTAACTTTTTGCCTAGATCAGTTGTTGCTGGTTATGTCAATTTTTTCTTTTTAACAAAAATAATCAGCTGAGTTTTGCTTTATGTACTGATGATGGTACAAAAGAATTTCAGGTGTCCTGAAGCGGCAGCTTTTTATTATTTTCACTGTTTGTGTGTGTGTGTGTGTGTTTGTGAATTTCACATCATGCTCCCTAATCCCACTCATTTCCCTGCCCCCTTGTACATATCCTCCGCCCTTGCAATGTCCGTCTCAAAAGAAAATAAAAATAAAAATGAAAAAAAAATAAAAAAACCAACCAACCAAAAAAAAAAAACCCAAATAAAAATAGTAACAAAAGACCTCTTGTCGTGGAAACTGTAGTGTGTCACAGTGTGTCCCACAATATACCCTTTGGTCCACACAACTTTACTTGCAAATGTTCATTGCAGTGAATCATTGGTCTGGTACCAGGCCTCTGGCTTCTGCTACACTATCTGTACTGGCTCCTCACAGAGACTCCCCTTAGATATCCTGTTGTTACCCTGTGTCTTGGAGATTCTGCAGCTTTGGATCTGCAAGACTGGCCCCTTCATGAGTTCCATCAGTTCACAGATGGAGTAGACGTTGGATTGGGCCAACGCAGGGCGCTGGGGTGGGTGGTAGCTGAGTTGGTCAGCCTGCCAGCACCGCTGTGCCACCAGCACTGCTGCAGCTAGTTCACCCAATGCCACAGCTGGCAAGGACTGAGAGATGGCTCAGCCATTAAATGGGCAGCTTTTGTCACCTTAAAAATTGGCAGCTCTGAAGCTGGAAGGTTGGTTCACTGGTTAAAGAGTTCTTGTTGCTTTTATAGTGGCCACTAGCTCAGTTCCGAGAACACGTAGTAGTTTACAACCATCCATAGCTTCAGTTCCTGGAGATCTAAGGCCTTATTCTGACCTCCACAGGCACCAGGCACACACAAGGTGCACATATATGTACCCCCAAACACTCAGTCAGATAAAGTAAAAACAATTTAATTAAAAAATGAAATCTCTAAATACTCCCTAATTAGCTGCAGCCAGTGTGCTTTCCTCTGTTTTGAGAAAGTTCTGGAGTGAGGCCTTCTATCACTCTGGAACATGATGCCAAAGAGTTAACTTTTGAAACATGGGTCAGTCTGTGATGATAGTGGGTCTTCCTATTTTCTGTAACTATTCACATTAGATATTCCAGACACTGAACTGTTAGGTGAAAAAGAAACCAGAGATGTATAGCTTTAAGTTTAAATTAGCTCTAAGTTAATGACTTGAAAACTCACTTCTCAGACATACTATCAGCGTAAGGGTCCCATCACCTTCACTGACTATTCTACTAAAAAGCACTTGTTTATCACCAGGAAATTATTACTGAAGTTGGAATAAATGACATCAGCCAGTAGATTTCATGTTTATTAATTAGGATAAGTGTAAGCTTCTTTACAGACAGTGAAAAGGCAGCCTGTGGCCAGGAGCACAGTATCCAGGTTTCCTGTGAGATCCTTAATGTGGGTCATGCAGGGGCTATGGGTTTCTTTCTGTCTTTTTGGTTCCCTTATGATGTCATGAGACATCTGTGTTTCAGTTTACAAGAAGGACAAATGTGACCCAGGCATAGACATAGCTACCATGTATGTCCTCTTGCCCCAGAGAGGCTCGTGTTCAGACCCAGCTCTAAGTGGAGCTGGGAAGTGTGGAGGTGTTCTTGGTGACCCATGTAGTATATAGTATTCCTGTGGGGGAAGAAGACAATGGATTTTGGGGGATAGCACCAAGTTTTGTTACAAATAAGCTGATGTTTATTTAAGGTAGGGATAGACCATTCCAGGTGACAGACAGGTAAGAAGAACACAGTTAAATTGCATATTCATGCAGGTGATATGGAGCTTAACTTAGAGACTGCCTAGCTCACAGATTGTGTTTGTTTATGCTGATCTAAGTGAACATTGACATACACCTTCAAAGAACACTTGGATAATACTTTATATACCTGGTCTGCTCCTCTGATCACTAAGCAGCTCTTTTGTGTGGAGGGCTTGATCTGGTTCTCATGTGGAGCTATGGTCTATGAGTCCTGATTGCTTTCTGGCATTCAATGGATTTGAGGACTGAAAGCATTGGCGTTCTTGCTACTCAAAGAAATCAGGCTGACATAGGCAGCCAAGTACACTTAACAGAGAGGATTTTATGGTCCATTTGTGGGAGTAAATGACACTTTCTTCTTGGGAGGCTGAAGCGCTCATTTTTGTAATGAACAGATAAATCTCTCCTAGAGAAACTTAGGATGTTCTTTTCAAATTAGCACAATTATATTTAGTGCTTTTTTGCCTCTTTCACATCACGATGGTTAACTGTCTGTGGGTATCTGCATGTGTGTAATTTCCTGGCTACATGCTGCTGATGCCTGTCTCTCTTAATACAAATGTATCTGGATTAGCAAGGGGTGGTGTATGCTTGGTTGGAGCTAATGATATTCTTTGGTGGTAGCTTGGAGCAGTAAGTCATTCAGTTACATTAATTGCTATGGGTCAATACTTTCTTTTTCTTATTGTTACTAATGAATTCTATCTCTTTTCTAATACTTTGTTAGACTATATGCACTTATCATAAGAGATTGAAATATCATATAGGTGATCAACAATTTGCCTATATTTATCTATCTCAGCTGTACTTTGTAATATATGCTCTGATCTCAGCCCCATTGAGGGGAAAGTTGCTTGTGTGAGATTGGCCCGGGACCCATGCTGGTAACTATACCAGCTCCCAGAGCCTGTGACCCATCTGCCACACTGTGCTTCATTTACAGGGTGTTTACAGAAACTCTTCTCCATAAATACGCCCATAATTACAGAGTCTAAATTGTGACCCTGGCTTTTATAAACTGGATGGCCTTGAGCCAGAAGAAGAACTCCCCTTTCACTTCAGTTTCCCCATCTCTAATGGATAATGTATGTAGCATATGGTTGGGTTAAAAATGCTTCTTGATAATTTCATATGTGAGTACTGCGTTTGCATCACCCCCTGTCCGTCTCCCTCCAGGTCCTCCTGTGTGCTTTCACACCTTTTCGAACTCATGGTATTTTACATTTTAATTACAGTTGTTATGTACATGTTTGTATATGCATTTATACATGTGATTTGCTGTGAACATTTAGAGCTACGCTTGTGTATTTTGGCCTGTTTTTATTTCCTAGCTATTGTGAATAGAGGGGTAATGAACATGACTGAGCAAGTATGTGGAATGAGATGCGGAGTCTTTTCAGACTATACCAAGGAGTGGTAAAGCTAACTCAGACAGTAGATATTTTAGCATCTATTGGTTACTCTATATAGTAGAATTTGCTACACTGATTTCCATACTGTTTATACCAGCTTGCAATCCCATTGACAAAGAATGAGGGCTCCACTTTTTCCACATCCTCTCCACAATTTGTTTTCAGGTATCTCTATTTCTAACACTATCTCTCTCTGTGTCTCTGTCTCTATCTGTCTCCATCCGTCTATCCATCCATCTCTCTTGATCTTAGCCATTCTGACTGGGAAAAAAAATGAAATCACAAAATATTTCTAATTTGAATTTCCCTAATTGCTAAGGTTGTTGAACATATTTTTTGAGCCATTTCTTAGCCATTGTTATTTCATCTTTTGAGAACTCTATTCAGATTCCTAGCCCATTCTTAATTGTTTTTTTTTTAATTTTTTAGACCTTTTGTTTATTGAGTTCTTTATATATTATGGATAATAATTCTTTGTCAGCTGTGTACCTGGCAAAGATTCTCTCCCACTCAGTATTTCTGTTTTTTTTCCATTGGATTGATTGTTTTATTTTAGAGTTTTTCAACTTTCTATGAAGTTCTGTTAGTCAGCTATTGGCCTTAATGCCTGGGCAATTAGAGTCTTATTCAGAAAGTCCTTTCCTACTTACACCTATATCTTTTAGGATACTATCTGTGTTTTCCCCCCTCCTGAAAGTTTCAGTGTGTTTTTGTTTGTTTGGTTTTTTTGTTGTTGTTTTAATAATTTAAAGATTTTTAAAGTGAATTGGATATTCTTGGCACTTCATATGCACTGCACATGATAGCTGTCATATTTATTCATTTTGATTCATCTTATTTAGAAACATGCAGAGACTAGCTCTCTTAGAGAACAGTAGAGAAGCACCTGTCTTAAATCCTTTTCCCTTTCTATACAGTAGTCCCCCTTATCTATGGTTTCACAGTATGATGCTTCTGATACAGTTGGTTAAATATGATGTGGAAATACGAAATGAGTAACTCTAAGCTAAGCAAGTCTTAATTTCATGTTTTAAATGTGAGACTGGGTATTGAACCACTGGGACCTAGTATATGCTAGGCAAGCAACCTACCAGTGAGCTATATCTTCAAACTCAGTGTCTGTCTGTCTGACTCTTTTTTCTTTCAGTTTCTGGCAGAAAGTCTCATTAAGTTGTACAGTTGGCTTTGAAGTTGGCACTGAAGGCTGGGCCTTGAACTTGTAATCTTTCTGTCTCAGTTTCTTTTTTTTTAATTCTATTTTTATTATTAGTTACATTTTTTAAAACTCTGTATCCCAGGTGAATTCCCACTCCCTCATTCCCTCCCAATCCCACCCTCCCTCCCTGCCCCTTTCCAAGTCCACTGATAGGGGAGGACCTCTTCCTCTTTCATCTGACTCTGGTTTATCAGGTATCTTCAGGACTGGCTGCAAAGTCCTCCTCTGTGGCCTAGGAGGGCTGCTCCTCCCTTGCTGGGTGGGGAGGTCAAAGAGCCTGCCATTGAGTTCATGTCAGAAATAGTCCCAATTTCCCTTACTAGGGTACCCACTTGAATACTGAGCTACCATGGGCTACAGGCAAACAGAGGTTCTAGGTTATATCCACCCATGATACTTGGTTGGAGAAACAGTCTCAGAAAAGACCCCTGTGCCCAGATATATTTGGTCCTTGTGGAGCTCCTATCCTCTCCAGATCATATTAACGCCCCCTTCTTTCATATGATTCCCTGCCATCTGCTGAAGGTTTAGATATGAGTCTCACTTTCTGCTTTGATACACTGTTAGGTAGAGTCTTTCAGAGGCCCTCTGTGGTAGGCTCCTGTCCTGTTACTTGTTTTCTTCTAAATCCCATTTATCTTTCTAAGTGAGGATTGAGCATCTTACCCTGGGTCCTCTTTTTTTGTTTATCTTCTTTAGGTATATAGATTTCAGTATGTTTATCATATCTTATAAGTCTAAATGGCTATATACCATATGTGTCTTTCTCCTTCTGAGATACCTCATTCAGAATGATATTTTCTAGATCCCACCATTTGCCTGCAAATTTCATGATTTCCTCATTTTTAATTGCTGAGTAGTATTCCATTGTATAAAAATACCACAATTTCTGTTTCCATTCCTCAGTTGATGGACATCTGGGTTGTTTCCAGATTCTGGCTATTACAAATAAAGCTGCTACAAACATGGTTGAGCAAATGTCTTCGTTGTGTACTTGAGCAACTTTTGGATATATGCCCAGGAGTGGTATAGCTGGGTCTTGAGGAAGTGCTATTCTTAGTTGTCTGAGAAATCGCCAGATTAATTTCCAATGTGGTTGTACCAGTTTACATTCCGACCAGCAATGGAAGAGGGTTCCCCTTTCTCCACAACCTCTCCAGCATGTGTTGTCCCTTGAGTTTTTGATCTTAGCCATTTTGATGGGTATAAAGTGAAATCTCAGGGTGGTTTTGGTTTGCATCTCTCTGATGGCTAAGGACTTTGAGAATCTCCTTAAGTGTTTCTCTGCCATTCTATATTCCTCTGCAGAAAATTCTCTGTTTAGATCCAACCCCATTTTTTTAAATTTATTTATTTTTATCTCAATCACAGATTAGGTACTTTGAATCCCAGGCATAGCCCACTCCCCCATTCCCTCCTACCCTCCCACTCCCTCCCTCATCTCCTTCCTCCCCGCCCCCTCCAAGTCCACCAACAGGGGAGGACCTCCTTCCCTTCTATCCAACCCCAGCCTATCCTGTCTCCTCAGGGCTGGCTGTAATGTCCTCCCCTGGGATCTAGCCAGTCTGTCACTCCCCGGCTTGTATGGGAAAGGGTCAAAGAGTCAGCCATCAAGATCATGACTGAAACAGTCCCTGTTTCCCTCACTAGGGTCTTCAGTCCTACACTGAGCTATCATGGGCCCCATCTGTGCGGGGGTTCCAGGCCACATCCACACATGGTCCTTGATTGTAGAAACCGTCTCCTACAAGACCCCTGTGCCCTGCTCAGTTTGGTCTTTGTGGAGCTCTTGTTCTCCCCAAGTCTCAACAACCTCCCC
>CM053743.1:69282482-69325550 GCA_028658305.1 Pachyuromys duprasi | reverse complement strand
TTGTTGATGCTTACCTTCGTGGTTCCTGATCATTTCTCTAAGTTCTCCAGTTCCAGGTTCTTCTCCCTTTGTGTCTTCTTTATAGATTCTAATTCCGTTTTCATGCTCTGTACCGTTTCCTTCAACTGATTGACTTTGTCTCCTATTTTGGATGTTTCCTCTCTGTTTATCTTTGATTGTTCTTGTATGTGGGCAGTTAATTTCTTCTCCATTTCTTTGAGGGCCTTGTTCATTTCCTCTTTTTGTATCTCCTCTTGTTCCTCCAATATCTGCATAATCAAAGCTTTAATATAATTTTCCTTTGTCTCCGCTGAATTAAAAACTCCACTGCTTTTGGTTGTTTCAGGTGGGGCCATGGTGGCCTGATTTTTGTTGGGTGAGTTCTTTCGCCGGTTTCTGGGCATTTGTTTATATATAATCAGGGAGCTTTTTGTGCATTAAGGCTGTACTTCAGTCTGAATCTGTCAATCTCTTGTGTCAGGAGTATTCTTCAAGAAGATCAGGGATTTCCGGTGGTTTGTGGTGTGTGTTGTGTCTCAGTTGAACTCTGTTGTAGGCTCTGTGTTCCCAGCTTTGTGCTCTGTGCTAGAAACTGTGAGCACTGCAGGCTGGTCACCCCTCTGGTCTGTAGTC
This sequence comes from Pachyuromys duprasi, assembly GCA_028658305.1. NCBI lineage: Eukaryota > Metazoa > Chordata > Mammalia > Rodentia > Muridae > Pachyuromys > Pachyuromys duprasi. Next base: position 69,324,917 of record CM053743.1, on the reverse strand, counting down.
TTTACTCCTCACTCTGTGCTAGAGTCTGAGCGTCCAGGTTTGAGATGTCAGCTGGGGTTGTGCATTCCGCCCTGGGCTTGCTGCTAAGGGCTCTCCCCTGTAATGAAGATTTGTCGCCTTCTTCTGTGCCAGGGGCTGCGCACCAAGGTCTGAGATGATATTTGGGTCACACACAGTGGGTTTGGGTTGGTGTGCATCCGCTGTATGCAGGCCTGTCTGAAATGGTGCCTGAAGCCTTTTCTGTCTGGCCCATGGACAGACACCTGAACTGGCGGATGCGTGCAGCATTAGCCCTCAGTGTGCGGTCTGGTCAAGATGGTCGCCAGATCCTGTCAGTCTGTGGTGGTTCCGGTGATCTGTGCGTGCCTGCCACACACCTGTGGGTTGAGGCAGAACTCGGGTTCCTTCCAGGCCCGATGGCGGACTCACACACTGACTGAGTTTTTGCTGGTGGAAGCGTTACCCCTCCCCCCCACAGTGTGCGGACTGGTCAAAATGGTCCCCAAATCCACTCAGTCTTGGGTGGTTTCAGTGATTGGTCTAAGCCTGCAGCACACCCGGGAGTTAAAGCAGAACCGGGGTGCAGTGTGTGCTCGAAGTGTGCAGTTTAGAAGAAATGGCACCTGGTTCCTCCTGAGACTGCCCACAAGATTGTGTGTTCCACTCTATAATGGCGGGTGCGGGCACCCAGCGAGGCTGCTCGTTCAGATCAGAGCTGTGCACAGCTGGTCACTGGGAAATTTCTCCAGGTAATAACTGGGTGTCCCTAGGGTTTTCCCACTTGATTTTCTCACCGTAGGAGTTCTGCTCACCTGGCAATCACAAATGCTGGCGTTTTAGGTCCCAGAGTTCAGTCTCCTGGTCGCTGCGTTGTTTCTGCTCTCCTACTACTCAGACACAGTGTTCTCTCGTGGCAGCCATCTTGGATCTCCCCGTACCCCATTTTTTAATTGTATTGCTTGATTTGTTGCTTTTTAGCTTCTTTAGTTCTTTATATGTCCTGGATATCAGCCATCTCTCAGATATAGGTTTGGTGAAGATCCTTTCCCAGTCTGTAGGCTGTCGTTTTGTTCTAACAACAGTGTCTTTTGCTTTACAAAAGCTTTTCAGTTTCATGAGGTCCCATTTATTGATTATTTCTCTTAGAGCCTGTGCTGTTGGTGTTCTGTTCAGGAAGTTGTCTCCTGTGCCAATGAGTTCTAGGCTCTTCCCCACTTTTCCTTCTAACCGATATAGAATATCTGGTTTTATGTTGAGGTCTTTGATCCACTTGGACTTTAGTTTTGTGCAGGGTGATAAATATGGATCTATTTTCATTTTTCTGCATGTAGACATCCAGATGGAGCAGCACCATTTGTTGAAGATGCTGTCCTTTTTCCATTGAATGGTTCCGACATTTTTGTCAAAAATCAAGTACTCATAGGTGTGTGGGTTTATTTGTGGGTCTTCGATTTGGTTCCATTGATCCACTATTCTGTTTCTATGCAAATACCATGTGGTTTTTATTACTATTGCTCTGTAGTAGAGCTTGAGGTCAGGGATGGAGATACCTCCAAATGATCTGTTGTTGTACAGGATCATTTTGGAAATTCTGGGTTTTTTGTTTTGAAGTTGAGAATCTTTCTTTCAAGGTTTGTAAAGTATTGTGTTGGTGTTTTGATGGGAATTGCGTTGAATCTGTAGATTGCTTTTGGCAGAATGGCCATTTTCACTATGTTAATCTTACTAATCTATGAGCATGGGAGATCTTTCCATCTTCTGATGTATTCTTTAAATCTTTCTTCAGAGACTTCAAGTTTTTTCCAAACAGTTCTTCCACTTGCTTGGTTAGAGTCACCCCAAGGTACTTTGTGTTATTAGTGGCTATTGTGAAGGGTGTTGTTTCCCTGATTACTTTCTCAGCCCTTTTGTCTTTGGTGTACAGGAGGACTTCTGATTTTTTTGAGTTGATTTTGTATCCAGCCACTTTGCTGAAGGTGTTTATCAGCTGAAGGAGTTCTCTGGTTGAATTTTTTGGGTCACTCATGTATACTATCATATCATCTGCAAATAGTGACACTTTGACCTCTTCCTTTCCAATTTGTATCCCCTTGTTCTCCTTTAGTTGTCTTATTGCTTTAGCGAGGACTTCAAGTACTATGTTGAAGAGATATGGAGAGAATGGGAAGCCTTGCCTTGTCCCTGATTTCATGGCTTGATTTAAGTTTCTGTCCATTGAATTTGATATTGGCTATAGGCTTGATGTATGTTACCTTTACTATGTTTAGGTATGTGCCTTGTATCCTTGATCTCTCTAAGACTTTAAACATGAATGGGTGTTGGATTTTGTCAAATGCTTTTTCAGCATCTAAGGAAATGACCATGTGGTTTTTCTCCTTCAGTTTGTTTATATGGTGGATCACATTGATGAATTTCAGTATGTTGAACCACCCTTGCATGCCTGGGATAAAGCCTACTTGGTCATGGTGGATGATTTCTTTGATGTGTTCTTGGATTCTGTTTGCAGGTGTTTCATTGAGTATTTTTGCGTCAATGTTTATAACAGAGATAGGTCTGAAATTCTCTTTTTTTGTTGGGTCTTTGTGTGGTTTGTGTATCAAGGTGACTGTGGATGAGTTTGGTAATTTTCCTTCTGTTTCTGTTTTGTGGAATAGTTTAAAGAGAATTGGAGTTAGCACTTCTTTGAAGGTCTGGTAGAATTCTGCACTGAAACCATCTGTCCCAGGGCTTTTTTTTGGAAGGGAGGCTGTTGATGACTGCTTCTATTTCCTTGGGGATATAGGTCTATTTAATCTTTCCAGCTGATCTTGACTTAGTTTTGGTAGATGTAATCTATCAAGAAAATTGTCCATTTCTTTTAGATTTTCAAATTTTGTGCCATGTAGGCTTTTGTAGTACGATCTAATGATTGTTTGGATTTCCTTGGTGTCTGTAGTTATATCCCCTTTTTCATTTCTGATTTTGCTGATTTGGATAGTTTCTCTGTTTCTTTTAGTTAGTTTGGCTAATGGTTTGTCTATCTTGTTGATTTTTTTCAAAGAACCAGCTCTTGGTTTCATTGATTCTTTGAATAGTGTTATTTGTTTCTAATTGATTGATTTCTGCCCTAAGTTTGATTATTTCCAGCCGTCTGCTCCTCTTGGGTGTGTTTGCTTTTTTTTTTTCTAGGTCTTTCAGTTGGGACATTAAGTTGCTTGTATGAGATGTCACAAATTTCTTCTAGAATGCACTTAGTGCTATGAATTTTCCTCTGAGCACTGCTCTCATTGTGTCCCATGAATTAGGGTATGTTGTACCTTCATTTTCATTGAATTCTAAGAAGTCTTTAATTTCTTTTTTTTTTTTATTTCTTCCTTAACCAGGCTGTCATTGAGCAGCAAGTTTTACAGTTTCCATATGTGTGTAGGCTTTTTGCTGATTCCATTGTTGTTGAATGCATTGTTGCTTTAGTCCATGGTGGTCAAATAAAATACAGGGGATTATTTCAAACTTCTTGCACCTGTTAAGGCTTGCTTTATGACCAACTCTATGGCCTATTTTGGAAAAGGTTCCATGAGGTGCTCAAAAGAAAACATACTCTTTTGAGTTTGGGTGAAAAGTCCTGTAGACATCTATGTATTAGGTCCATTTGATTTAGGACCTTTGTAAGTGTCTTTTTTTCCCTATTTGGCTTCTGTCTAGATGATCTATCCCTTGATGAAAGTGGGGTTTTGAAGTCTCCTGCTAGTAAGGTGTTTGGATCGATGTGTGATTTAAGTTTTAATAATGTTTCATTTATGAACGTAGGCGCTCTTATATTTAGGGCTTAAATGTTCAGAATTGTGATGTCCTCTTGATAGATTTTTTCCTTTGATGAGAATGTAGAGTCCTTCCTCATCTTTTTTGATTACTTTTTGTTGAAAGTCTATTTTATTAGATATTAAGGATAGCTACCCCAGCTTGTTTTCTGGTCCGTTTGCTTAAAAAATATTTTTCCAGCCCCTTATTCTGAGGTAATGTTTATCTTTCTTGCAGAGGTACGTTTCTTGGATACAGCAAAATGTTGGATCCTGTTTCTATAACCATTCTGTTAGTCTTTGTCTTTTTATTGGAGAGTTAAGTCCGTTGATGTTGATAGATAAAAGTGACCAAGGAACATTAGGTTTTTTTTTTTGTTTTTTTTTTGTGGAGTTAGTGGTCTTACTGTGATTCATTGCTTGTTTTCTTTTAATTTTTGTTGGTACATTATCTGTATGCTTTGTTTTCTTGGGTGAAGTTGTTTTCATTGGATTGGAGTTTTCCTTCTAGTATCTTCTGTAGGGCTGGTTTGCTGTGTAGATATTGCATACATTTAGTTTTGTCATGGAATGTTTTGTTTTCTCCATCTATGTTGATTGAGAGCTTTGCAGGGTATAATAGTCTGGGTTGGCATCTGTGGTCTTTTAGAGTTTGCATGATACCTGCCCAGGCCCTTCTGGCTTACATAGTTTCTGATGAGAAGTCCGGTGTGATTCTGTTAGTTCTACCTTTATATGTTACTTGGTCTTTTTCTCTTGTTGCTTTTAATATCTTTTCTTTGTTCTGTAGATTTAGTGTTTTGACTATGATGTGACATGATATGTTTCTTTTCTGGTTTATTCTGTTTGGTGTCCTGTAGGCCTCTTGTATATTTATGGACATCTCTTCCTTAAAGTTGGGAAAATTTTCTTCTATGATTTTCTTGAAAATATTTTCTAGATCTTGGAGCCTGGAGTCTTCTTTTTCATCGATACCTATTATTCTTAGATTTTGTCTTTTCATGGCATCCTTGATTTCTTGGACATTTTGTGTTTGGGACTTTTCTGACTTTACTTTTTTTGAGAGAGAAATATCAATTTCTGTGAGTGTATCTTCAGCACCTGAGATTCTCTCTTCCATCTCTTGTATTCTGTTGGTGATGCTTACCTTTGTGGTTCCTGATCTTTTCTCTAAGTTCTCCAGCTCCAAGCTTTTCTCATTTTGTGTTTTCTTTATTGATTCTAATTCTGTTTTAATGTCTTGCACCATTTCCTTCATCTGTTTGGATGTGGATTCCTGTCTCTCTACTATGGTCTCTATTTTTTGGTTCATTTCCTCTCTATATGACACTAATTGTATGTCTACTTGTACCTCTATTTATTTGGCTAAATTTGCCTGTGTTTCTTTAAGGATTCTGTTCATTTCCTCTTTCTTAGCTTCTATTTGATTGGCCAAATCATTGATAGATTTATTCATTCCCCCTTTAACTGTATTTGTATAGTTATTGCTCTGAGAGATTTGGGCATTTCCTCTTTATGTGCCTCAAGTAATTGGGTAAGCATAGTTTTAAATTCATTTTCCTGTGCTTCCAATGAATTGGTGTATCCATCAATTTTGGGGGTTGCTGGTGAAGCCATGATATTTTGACTTATGTTGGATGTGTTCTTTCACTGACCCCTTGCCATTGGCTTATCTATAACCTTCCCTGTTTGCTTCTGGATTCTGCAGTTCAGGCTGGTACTGTCTCTCACTGGCATGTGGAGAGTTCTTCAGAAAGCTGAGAGAGGTCCTGCGGCCTCAGTGTGTGCGTTGGTGATTTAGCTGTACCTGTAGGAGCAAATTCCGCGGGCGCAAGAGGGCCTATACAGGCGCAAAAGGGCAAATGAGGGCGCAGAAGGGAGCTGCAGGTAGGCCTGCTTGTGTGTGGAAACTGCATAGAAGCGTGCTTCAAGGGACAGAGTGAGAGAATGCTGAACCCTTGAGTGTGTGGGAGGGGCTCTGTCTTGCAGGCTTTTAGGGGGTTACTTGTGCATGTGTAGTAGATGTAGCAGGCGCTGGTGATAGTCACTGTGCAATTTCGGTGTTATCGGCCTTAACGCTACTCTTGGACTAGCAGAGCAGGGGCTTCAATGTCCCAAGAGGGCCTACATTTTCCACAGTGGGTTTGTGCATGGGAGGGGTCCGATGTCTGGCTGGTAGTTTAGAAGCACCCTGGATCTGGGACTCTGAAGGCAGTCAAGGATGCACCCACTCTTACCAGGTCACACGGGCAAGGATCTAGGTATCCGGAGTCTCTACTCTCTGGTTTGGCCCTGCTTAATCTCTGCCAGCTCAGTGCTGCTGCAGCTGCCAGGTTAGGAAGTCCAACTGCAGCTGGAGACTGGGATGTCATTCCAGACGCCTTCTGGGACGTCCTGGGGGCCCTCCACTGTGCTCTCCAGACCTGGGAGGCCCTGCGCCTGACGTGCCTGGCTTGTTTGGTGGGTCTGCTGGCCTTTGGTGTCTATTATCTGTTACCGAGGGTTTGGGCAGGCCGGTACAGTCAGTGGCTGGGAGCCCCTGCAGAGTCCGTATGGCCACTAGCAGACCTGGGACACAGAGAGGATGGCACTGTGGTTCCAGGACTCCAAGGGAGGTACAGCTGGTGCCTCTGGCTGAGGGGCCAGTAGCTCTGCCTCAGCTGCCACAGTCCCCAAGCAGGGGACTCTGAGCTGAGAATCTCGGTGAGCAGGCTGTGCTGGGAAGGGAGGCCCAAAAAAGTGGAGTGACAGGAGATCAAAGATTGTCTCTCCTTCCCCAAACAAGTCCACTCCATGGGTGACCTGAGACCAAAGTTCTCACCTCATGCGATGATCCCTCTTGTTTAGAAAGCCTCACCGTCGTTTCCCTGGCTTCAGTTGTCCTTCCACTCACCAATTCCGGCACATCATCTCCTCTGAAACTCAGAGACTGTGTGTGCTCACCGCCATCTTGAAAAGCCCTGAGCAATCCTGTCTCAGTTCTTGAGTAGCCACATTAGAAGCTTCTGCTACAAGCTCTGGTAGAAGTTCATAAATTTTAAACTGTGTTGTCTTTTAAGTTGTGCAATGGAAGCTTTCACTGCCATGCTATGTCCTGCTTGGGATGTGGACGTCCACTTGCTCTGCAGTGCACTCACTTTCCTTGTCCTTAGCAGTCAGTTCAGTTTCTTTTTCTTTCTTTCCTTTAACATATGTATTTGTTACTTGCATGAGTTTATACATATGCATGCAGTAGCCCTCAAAGGCTAGAAGAGGGCGTCATATCCTCTGCAGATTTAGTCATCGGCAGTTGTGAGCCTTCATGTAGGGAACTGAATCCTAGTTAACCATTCTTAAGCCCTGGGCTGTCTCTTCAAGCCTGCCACCTCATTTTTAAAATCAGCTTTTGAAGTATCATCCTGCTTGTATTTAAGTAACCATACTTCACTGAATGGCCCCCAAAAGCAAGAGTAGAGGTACTAGCTGTTTATTACAACATACTGTAATAATTGTATTTTCATTACTGTTGTTAGTCTTGTTATGCTAAGTTTTGATCAGATGTATGTATCTATAGGAAAAAAAAACTGAAGTGTATATTGAGCTTGGTTCTATTCTGGGTTTCCTATATCTTGTGGGTATGGGTGTTGGTTAAATTTTATTTTCAACTTGGCATAGCCTGAGGTCACCTTGGAAGAGGAAACCCCAATTGAAGAATTGCATAAATAAGATTGGCCTGTGGGCGTGTCTATAGGGTATTGTCTTCATTGCTATTTGATGGTGACTGTGGGCAACCAATAGCATTCCTAGTCAAGTCAGTCTGGGTGGTATAAGAAATCTAGGCAATACCTTTTTTTTTTGGTCTTTTTTTATGATTTTATTTATTTAATCACTTTACAGCCTGATCTCAGAAAAAAAAAAGATACTATATAAATAACTTATTGAAAACCTGTGAGTATAGATTGATGCTTAGGTTATGTTGTTTAAAACAATAATAAAAGCCAACAAAAACAAAAAAGAGAAAGAAAGAAAATCTATGTATAAGTGTAAGCCAGGGAACAAGCCAGTGTGCAAGACAGAGGAGCCGAGAAGTAGCATTCCTCTAGTTTCAGCTTTATGCCCCTGCCTTGAGTTCTTGCTCTGAATTCCCTTGGTGGTGCATTCTGGTCAAATAAAGTCTTTCTTTAGTTGCTGTACATCAGAGTATGTTACCACAGGAACAGAGTGGAAACTAACTAGAATAGTGAAATCTTAAAAATAGATAAGCAGAGACTACTGTAAGTACTCATAATTATTCTCATCTTGTCTATTTAATATTCACCAGCAAACTCCTATTTTTTTCATCATGTTAATCAGGACCATAGCATGATTCTACCCTCTCTAAAGTACCCTAGTCCTGTACTTCTGTTTGCATATTAGGATATGAAAACTTGAGAGGTGCGCTCTCACACACATAGGCCCTCTTTTGCATTGTCATATTGTATCTTAGCCCAGTTCACATGTGGTGGGTTTCTTTTACATCATTCTGTATGTGAGTGTATGTGTGTTTGCATATATACATGTACACAGCCCTATGTCCATGCATCAATGGCCCAAAGCTCTATTATGTAGTAGAAGGGGGAGGGGATGAATAAAAAATCATGACACTCAGATGTTGGAGTGCACAGAACACCATAGAAGGAAATGTTTGAACTGTTTCAGTTTTGGCAACCTAGGTTCCATTTTAGAGATTCCAGCCTTCTAGTACCCCTGATTTGCCTTGAAAATGCACAATCCCTTTTTTTTGTGTGGAGATAATTTGAAGTATCATAACAGCCTTAGATTATATATTTACGAACTCACTGTTCTGTGAAGTTGAGCACACAGGAGACATAAACAAACATGTGAGCAAGTATGTGACATTGCCACTAAGATGTGAAATAGCGTTCTGTATGAATGCTGAACATGGTGGGGAAGAAAGTGGGGGGCGGGAATGAGGTCATTTGCAATGGTGGGGTGTGAGGAAAACGTCTTCTGGGGCATCCAGGGCTTCTAGTTGTGTAGGGTCAAGAGATTTTCTCTCTAGAGAAGATGGGCAGTGTTTCCCATCCACAGACAGTGGGTGATGAAGAGGGCAGATCCAAGTAAGTGCCCCGTGCAGGGGATGGCAAGGTTGGTGAGCCGGCACTGTTCTCCTGGGTGTGGAGTATAAGAGCAGCCCACACAGGACACCCCATTTAACATGCAAAAACTGTCCTGATGTTCCCACAGGACATGCTGATGCTTTCTGTTCACATACACCTTGTTGTGGAGAAAAGCAGAGTCCTGCTTGTGGGAAGAAGAATCCCAAAGTCATCTTTTGGTTGCCCCTAAAGTTGTGGTTAACATCCATTTCTGGGAGGAATGAACAAGAAGCTCTTCGATCAGTGTGAAACAATGAATATCTCATGTTAGAATTTCAGACCAATTGCTGCCTTTATTCAAAACAGACCTGGACACCCGAAAAAATGGGGCCAGAGCTTGTTTTTCACTAGAGGAAGCCTGGCTTAAAAAAAACACCCACAAACACAAGAAGAACATTCCTGAATAAATTCAAACTCCAAGCAAGTGAAGAGATTGTGAGGATGTCATCATGGAGGCTGGGAAACCTCATAATTGAATCTGTATGAGAGAACAGGGCATAAAAGTTTATCCTTTGCCTCAGAATGCTCTGAATACAGCCAGTTGCTCTCTGGTGCCTGGGAGGATCACCCATGCCAAGGAAGCATTTAAGTCTTCCTAGAAAGTGCTCTAGGCAATTGTAAACTTGCAGGAGTGCTTCAGAAGATGGGTGTTCACCACCATCCTACCACTTACTGCCTGTGGAATGTGCTTCTTTCAAGGCTGGGTGGAGCAAGGCTCAGTCCTGGCAACTCTTCGCATCCCAGTGGTTCTGTTGGCTTATTGACCTTCATCCCTGGGGACATATACTTTCAGGCTTAGTGTGAGTAAAAAGGTTACACACAAAAAGTTTTGCTTTTATCCGCTTTCAGTTTCTGTTTTGTTTCAAATGGCCTTGAGCTTAAAAAAAAAACAAACAACAACTGGAAAGCAAGATGAAATTCTTTTGAAATAAATACACATCAGTAAAATAATGTGTAATGGGACTATTAGTTGTCTTCATTGGCCTATATTTGATTATGATTTTCTAGTACTACCGTGTCTAAATTAACTTGAAACTGCTAAATAAAACAAAACAAAGAGAAAACTCAGTGTCCATGGCAGTTGAATTTTGTACTATCATTAGAACAAATGAGGTAGCCAAGGCCAGAAATTACCTTAAATATCACAATGCTATAACAATTTTAAAACTCAACTCATTAGAAATTAAAATCAATGTACTTTTAAAGATGAGAATTATCTGCTGCCAACTTCTGGAGTATATGTAGAAGAAATTTCACCCTTTACTGTAGTTTTAGTTTTGATAAGGCATTCAGAAATATTCATTGTTGGAACTGGAAAAAATGGCTTGATTGTTACAAGTGCTTGCTGCTCTTACAGAGGACCTGAGTTTGGATCCCAGCACAACCACCTATGAATCCACTTCCAGGAGAGCCAGTGCCCTTTTCTGGCCTATGCAGATATCTCGCAAGTACACACTAACTTTAGATAAATAAATGCAAGCAAACACAATTTCTTTCTAAATGAATGTAAACATTTTTGAGGGGCCAGGAAGTGTGGTTATGCAAAAGGCTAAAATTACAATCTGCATAATTTCTCTATTCCATGATTATCACTGTGAACACCTTAGTCCTTCTAATCAGTTCATATACTTCATGCATTTCTGGACTATAATATAAAGAAACATCATACAACTTGGGCGACCCAGCCAGCCCACAGAGGAAGAGGATCCAGGCAGTTCTGACGGGACATGATAGGCTAGGGTCAGACAGTAGGGGAGAAAGACTTTGCCTATCAGTGAATTAAGGGAGAGGGACAGAGGAGGAAGAGGGAGGGAGGGTGAGACTGGGTGGAGATGAGAGAGGGGAATACACCTGGGATACAAAGGAAATAAATTGTAAATAATAGTAATAATAATAAAGAAAAAATATTTTTGGCATTACAAAGAACATACCTTGACATCAACTTATTATATAAGAGAACATCACCCATTCTGCCTTAACTGATATGTACCTGTGATCGTGACTGTTATATTTCTCCTGTTTCACTTGTGAACACAGAACACATTGGTAAGGAGGAGTAGAGACCTGCCCTACTCTGCATTGGTCATCTATGGAACAAACTTCTTTAGAGACCTGAGTTTTGTTTGTTTGTTTGTTTTGTTTTCCTGCTTCTTTTACTTAGATCTGTTATCCCATTGAGATTCTTCAGTCTCAGTTTGGTGGAGTCTGGTGAAACTCTTCTGACCTATGACCTGGTTTATTTCTCCTCCTTGTATATTAGTTCCCCAGTACTAAGGATTGGAGTCTGAAGTCTGGGGCTTTTCTTCTTAAAGCTACTCAGTGTATTTAATTGGCCAGCTAAATTGCATACAGTAATGGAATGTACCATGATGCTTTAAAATATATATATATATATACATAATAGGATAAAAAAATCAAGCTAATCAACATGCTCATTATTGCACAGTTTGGGGGAAAACATTTTAAATTTATCCTCTCAGCAAGTACATAACACATTGTGATTAACTACAGCTACTTTGCCATGCAATAGAACTCTTAGTATTACAGCGTATGACATGTGTGTCCTTGGGCCAGTATCTTCACATCTTCCCCATATGCACCTCCTAGAGCTGCTGCTCTACTGTTTCTGTGACTTCCACTTCCCTAAGTCTGTGGTGCTTTCCTTTCTGCACTGGGCTCATTTCACTTAACATATGTCTCCCATGCTGTCATAATAGCAAAACTTTAATCTTCTAAATGACTGCACTCTCTCTCTCTCTCCCTCTACCCCCCCAACTTTAAAAATCCATTAATTTATCAGAGAACATTTGGATTGATTCTATGGCTTAGCTCTTGTGAATAATGAAATCTAAGTATCTGAGTGTTTTACTTGATTGTTTTAATTTTTTTGAACTATGTGTTTTAGTAACTTTTAGTGTTTTAGTAATTTTTCTATGTTGTCTTCTTTCTTTAGACTCAGTTTTTCTTTTCTTGTTTACATCAGTATGTTGAATTATATCCCTTCTACTGATGGGATTACAGATATGAACAGATGCCTGTGGCAGCCATCTCTATCATCTTGCTAATAGAAACTCAAACCAGTGTGGTAACCTGCCAAGCAAAACAGTTTGCCAGACTCCTATGTCTGCCCTGGTTGAGAAATTGCATATTGATATCTCTTGGGGTTCTGACAAAACTGAGCTGGACTTTTGATGGTGGAGTCCAAGTTGACATATTGCATGATGTAATGTCCTTTTGATGAAAACCAACACATTGGAAAAGGTGGAATAGAATATAATAACCTTGAAGAGCTGAACAAATGTAATCACATCCTTGTCTTCACCCTCACAGCAAGAAAATTAATACTTATTAGCTGAAGCCAGTTTCATTGAGGATTTCCTGAGTATTCTAGCAGGTATTTAGGAGCTTATGAAGCCACCAACTTTTTTATTTACCTTCATCTATACAAATTGTTAACAGTTTTCTTCATATGTAAACATAAATAAGACACCATGAAATTATAAGATCTCTTCTTGCCTGGCACCCACTGAGAATCAATAAATAGTTGCTGAATGGATTAATAAGTAAACTTTTCATGTCCATTAATAGATACAGGATTTTGTTAACTTCACATTTTTATTTAGTCTTATTTGGTTGATATTACATCTTCATTGACTAGCTTCCATATGTCTTGGATAAGTAGAGTTCTGAGAAGTCTATAAAACCATGTCCAGGTGTGGTGATTCAGTAAGCCTTATAGGTCTTAGAAAAGGTATTTTCTTTCTGGCCTTGTTTCTCTATAAAGAAAGGTTATAAAATGCAAATAAGGAAATATACAGAACAAGGTATGAACTTTTTTTGGGGGTGGGCTCCTCTAGTGTTGTTTCAGGGGGGCATTTTAGTTTTCTCCGGTGTTGTATTACGGCATGTGTGGTATGCAGACAACCAGGGAAAGCCACCCAGGCTTTGATAGGTTAACAAATCTTCCCTAAGCCTGCTAATGGAGTCAGTCATAAAGGAATATGATATTCACATTACTAATGTCAAGTATTAGACCCCCAAAATAAAAATTTATAATCTAATTATTAAAATGAACTCACCTGATTATATTGATGTAATATCAAGTCTGTCACTTGTACTAGCAGATGACAATGTCCATTTTTTAGACTCTAATTTTATATTATTTAAAAAATGAATGAGAGTTTATTTACTTTGTGTCCCAGCTGTAGTCACCTCTCTCCTCCCTCCCAATCCCATCTCCCCTCTCGAAGTCCCTGCCTTTCTGAGTGAGGATTGATCATCTTATCCAGGATCCTCCTTCTAGCTCACCTTCTTTAGCTGTACAGATTTTTGTAGATTTATTCTATATTATATGTCTAGTATCCACTTATAAGTGAGTATATACCATGTGTGTCTTTCTGTTTCTGGGATAACTCACTCAGGATGATCTTTTCTAGTTCCCACCATTTATGTGCAAATTTCATGATTTCATTGTTTTTAATTGCTGACTAGTACTCCATTGTGTAAATGTACCACAATATCTGTATCCATTCCTCTGTTGAGGGATGTCTGGGTTGTTTCCAGGTTCTGGCTATTACGAATAAAGCTGCTATGAATGTGGTTGAACAAATGTCCTTGTTGTGTATTTGAGCATATTTTGGATATATGCCTAGGATTGGTATAGCTGAATCTTGAGGTAGCACTATTCCTAATTGTCTGAGGAAGCACCAGATTGATTTCTAAAGTGGTTGTACAAGTTTACAATCCCACCAACAATGGAGGAGGGTTCCTCTTTCTCCACATCCTCTCCAGCATGTGACAATTTCCGTTTTTAATGTATACATGTGTGTTGTATGTATACATGTTACAGGAATAGTCTTCCATAATTGCTTTCCATGTTATACGTTAAGGAATGATATCTCAGTTGACCCCAGAGCCTGCCAGTTTGGCTAGTCTGGCTGGCCAAATTCCAGCGGTAACCCTCTGTCCACACCTGTGTAGTTCTGGGATTATAGGCAAGCTACTCTGACTTCTTGGGATTTATGTGGATTCTGAGGCTCTGAACTCTGGTCTTCAAACTTGCTGCTTGCATGACAAGTTTCTAAACACTGTGCCATCTTCTCAGCCCTGAGTCATGTCATTCTTACCAGGTAGTCCATCCTGAACTCATAGATTTTCTTCTAGTAGCCAACCAGAAAGCAGACACAGCTTATACTAAATGCAATATAGTAAGTTCATATAGAAACTAACCTAAGCAAGTTTTTAAACTAACTAACTAATTATCTAACTAACTAACTAACTCACTGACTGAATGAATGAATGAAAATCTGTTGGGCACGATCCATAAATTTGGAGGATTTTTTGCCAGGTATACTTTTTGGAGAGATATTTTGCCAGGTATACTTTTAAAAAGTAAATTCAGTATTTAACATTTTCATGCATGTATACATTGAATTGTGGGTGTTTTTACCCTTCACCCTCCCTCATCTCTTTTCTGGTCCCATCAACTCATCTCCTCCACATAAGTATAATTTCTCTATTCATCTATTTTTGTTTTGTGTTCAGACTTAATGAGTTTAACCACGGCCATCAGTGTGATGAGTTTCAATTACCCTTTTTATAATTCATAAAAAAATCATGAATGTAAACAACTCATGATAAAAATATTCCATGTAGTTTAGGGTGATGGCTTTACATTGACATGACATGCGACTCAAACATTTGCTAATGGAACCCTGATAGGGCAGGCTGACTGTTTTGGGGAGCATCTGTTTGGAGCTGTGATGTGGGATGACTAGCTGGGATGAAGGAAGATTGTATAGGGCCGGATGAGAGCTTGTAGGAAGCGTAAGTGGTCATGTCTGGGTAAATCTTATTTATTCCGGGTGGGTTTTTTTGTAATTTTCATCTTAATTTTGTAAATACTGCACTCAAGATTTTACCTCATTTAACCCAATTTTCTTTAATTACCCATTTAATTTAGTCATAGTTTGACTGAGCCTGCTGTGTACCTTGAACTAAATTAGTCATTGTAAGTGATCATTTTCCTCCCCTACCCTTTCTTGGCTTTCCAGTACATAAGCTATATCAGATTTATTTCATATAACTTCATACTGTTGCTCTATAGTATGGTGCTACCTCAAAAGAAGGCTGGTGCTTGTGGGTACAGGTTAAAAGTTTGATCTCTGGGTACACTAAACCTGGATGCCTTTAAGTATAAAGTGGAGGTGATTTTAGTAAGAATTTTATAGATATCCTTGATAATGTCATATATTCTATATAAAATGTTTGCACCATGCTTGGTACATGCTCAGTGCTAGATGAGCTTTTTCTTATCGTTATAAAGGTCAAGCCATGTATGAATGAATTCAGTTGGTGGTTCTATGTTCAGCATGATGTAGTTGGATACATCTTTGTATTAACTATGTTGTTTTTCTATAATGTACTACTCAGTGGATGGCAGTTTGTCAAGTAAGCAAGTTATCTGTTATTGATTTGGGAGTATGGATCCATGGAAGCAGGTTTGGGTAAGGGCCCTTACAATTTCCTATAGAATTCAGCATGAAGTGTTGTTAGAGGGAGGCTCAAGTGGCAGTCCAGGAGGCAAAGAGGGTTAGGGCCTTGGCTTGTTCTGTTGATCCCAGCTCGTCTTCATGGGTACTATTCAGGATCTTCAGAGAACTGCACTGATACTTGTCAAGGGAACACTCAGCGTGACTTAACCACACTTCATTAGGCACCTTTTTTTCCTCTTGTTCTCTACCACTGAGCTCTATCTGACTAATATATTTAAAGTTTTCAGCAAGTCCACAGGACCACACTACGGGCCAGGCTTCCATCACACAGAGAACAGAAATCATGTCAGATTAACTCGGCATACCAGAGAAATCACTCATCACTGTAGAACTCCAGTCACTCCCAGCTCTGATAGTCTTCCTTCACCTGGTGTGATATCACATAGAAGGAGCCAGGGGCCAAGAGTTTCATAGTGCAGCAATTTCTTCCTTGTCTGCATAATTGTGGCATGAGAAAGAATGCAGGATGAATATAGGACTACTTCCAAACTCTGGTTACTTCTTATGTTAGAAGTTTCACTCTCTCATAAATTATAGAGCGAGAAGCAAGAAGACACTTTTCAGAATCAAGCTATTCCTAGTCACTTAAAGAAAGAACAGCACATTTCCTTTTTCTCTTTTCTTTTAATTATACTCTATTTTTCTACCAATTTTAAGAGCACAGAAAAAAATGAACTGATAGTATAAGTTCTCAAATACTGTCTATCAACCTGGCCTTCCCTACTACCAGCAGAGTGGAGCTAATGTGCACACAGTGACACAATGTCACCTCCCAGAGTCCAAGGTTTACACTAGAATCATTCTTGCTGTGATACATTGTATGTGTTTGGAACGGCACAGTAATATATATCCATCTTTACAGAATCACATAGAGAATTTCACCGCTGCACCGCTGTACAAATCTCCTGTGCACTGGATAGTCATCTCTTTCTCCTCTAGCCTCTGATGGCCACTGATTGTTTTACTGTCTCCACATCATTTTGCTTTTTCTAGAATGTCATCTGCCTGGAATCAGATCTTACAGAGACATATTGGTTTCTTTCACATAGTAATGTGCATTTGTTTCCTACAATTTTATCATGGTTGGTAGATCCTATTCCGATAGCTTCAAGTGGTATAATATTTCAGTATCTGAATGTATGTTAGTTTATTAGCCCCCTTGGCCAAAGGCCATCTTGCTTGCTTCTACTTTTAAAATCACTTAAAAAATTTGTGTGCATATTTCTAGAGCATACAAGTTTTCAACTTTTTGGATAAAGAACAGGAAACATTGTTTCTCTCTTGCATTGTAATAGTGGCTAGCCTTATAGGAAGCCTCCAGACTGCTTTCCAAGTACACATTCTCTACACACACTCTTTTCCCACTCACACATGCTCACACATATCCACACATGCATACAAACTCTCACACACAGACTCACACACATACAAGTTCACATACCATTTTCATCCTCACCAATAAAGAAAGTCTCTCTGTGTGTGTGTCTTCATATTCATGCTAGCATTTGATAATGTTTAATGTTTTTTTCTTTCCTAGCTTTTTGATGATTTTAATAGGTGTGTATTTCCTAGAGGTGGTAAATTTTCCATATGATTATCTTCCATTTGAATATCTTCTTTTTAGAAGCAATAGTTTCAGAAGATGTTAAGCTCTGATTTTTGACTAAGACACAAAAGTATGGTAGTTATGACACACCCAAGACTTCAAACCAAGTACAGATCCAAAAATCAGTTTTAATATTTTAAGGCATTCCTTGCATGCATTCAGGTCATTAAAACTGAAAATAGAAAATGTAAATAATGGGTATCTATAGCTGTTGACATAGTATGGACCATCTTCCAGCTCAAAGACATGGAAAAGTCTGCAGCAGGATAAGCTAATTCTCCCCCCGAAGTAGAAGAGGTAACAGGGATTGAGATATATATATATATATATATATGATATATATTACATTAAAGAGTTTATGTGCAAAGGAAAGAGTTAGCAGTGAAATGGATGCTTCAGTGTTTTCTGAGGTTTGCATGTGGTGCTCCATGAACAGGAGCCAGACACAGATAGATGGTCATAGATGTTGTCCAACAAGACCACTGGGACTGGACACATCTTAGCAGTAATGACCTAGATGTATTGCTGGATGCTTGGATTGTGTAACTGTGGTTGCTTGGGTGGAGGCAGTCACCAGGTAGACAGAAGGGCATCCTCTGAATTGATGTAGCTAGCCCTTAAAAATTGCGTGTCCTGATATCCCATAGAATCCAGGAAGGGGCATCAAATGCTAAGCAGACCTAGGTTTTATTGGCACTGTCCACACAAGTGCTCTTTTGTTCATCCCATTCCTCATAGCACAGCCTGCTTGAATTTTGTCCAGGAGCAGAGAACCTCCCCCTGCCCCTTGAATGCATTTGAAAATAGCTGAAGACCAGAATAATTTATTCTCTATACGTCCTGATTACTGACTCTGTCAGCTACACACGGAGAGTGTGGTTCCATAACAAAACAATCTGAAGGTTGAAACCACTTACAGATAATATTCTTGATCCCATTCTACACAGAAAGCATGATTTTCCTGTAAAACATAAGTCACTGCATTCTTCCTATGCTTCATCTAATAATATGAACAGAAACAACCCATGCAGTACTTAGAAAATTGAGTGAAGAGTAACATCACTAGGGGGTTATCAGTAGATGCCAATTAACTCCCTCCTCTTGTACTTTGTACCATGTAATTGTATTGGTAGGATTGGAAAAACTAGGATCATTATCCCCTCCTCCGTTTTCTTTTCTGTTTTTTCCCCCTTAAATTATTGGACAGAAATCAGCAGATTCAAGTTGACATTCAAAGTCAAGTTCTCAAGAAATTACTGGCATTCATATGCTAAGAATATTAATGGCAAATGTGCCTCGGGAACCTGATACTCTCTCTTCGTGCATCCTGGCAGAACCTTCTATTTAAATCTATTCAAATGTATCTACTCCAATTATAAAGGCCCCAAACAGACCAGTGTGCACTCGGAGAAACTGGTCAGGAGCAGCGGGTCAGTGGGATTGTGTTGATTTAATTCCAGTGGAAATGTAGGGGAAACCAGTTTGTTTGCTTGTTCCTGGCTTACACAAACCCAGAAAGCATACTTGGGTAATTTATCTGTACAGCCTCAGAGATGGTGTATGTTAGAAAAGAGCCAGTGGGAAAATGTTGGTTGAGGGGAAAGTAAGTGGTAGACAGAAGAAAAACTTGTAGAGGATAAACAGGAGGAAAATACACACACACTTTTTATTAGCTTACAGATCTAAAATGATTTGCAGATGGTTGGCTGAAAGATTCACATAAAACATACTTAGATACCTGGGCTTTTCCCCCTCACTTATTTTAATGGCTGAAGCATCCTTCTCTAGTGAACAATTCATTCTAATGGCAGTTAAAAAAAAAAGAAGAAGACAGCAGCACCACCCCATTACACCCAGCAACAAATGACTTCTGTGGAGTCTCTGCCTAGTCTGCAGAGCTGAGCTCTGATGACTGATGGCAGCCACAACTAACCAGTGGCTGCCTGTTAGGAACTGATGTAACAAGACACAGGAAAATAGTGAATCTTCTGAAGTATTTCTGTTTTCAAGGTTCTTCTCAACTACAACAGACCAAGTTCTGATGGAGGACCCCTCCTTCTTCACATGAGATGTCTGTTGTCTCATTGGTTGGAGTAATTCTCATTGGTTGGGGCACTTCTAATTGGTTGGAGCACTTGGTTTGCTAGTTTTGCTGTGAGTTTAGCTCTGAGGTTAATACTTGGGCTGTGGTGCTCCTCATTTTATACAGAGACAGAGTGTTCAGTCTCCTCGAAGAGAGGTTTTACTGGG
Source organism: Pachyuromys duprasi (assembly GCA_028658305.1). Taxonomy (NCBI): domain Eukaryota; kingdom Metazoa; phylum Chordata; class Mammalia; order Rodentia; family Muridae; genus Pachyuromys; species Pachyuromys duprasi. Next base: position 69,305,593 of record CM053743.1, on the reverse strand, counting down.
TAGTCTGTAATTTCTTTTATGAGGGTTGTGTGTGTCTCCTCCTGATGTAAACAGGACACATAGAAAAATCGTGCATCTTCTGAAGTATTTAGAAGTATCTACAGAAGTGCATTTATGGCAGGAGCAATTTTCTTCTCTTCCCTTCCTTCTTCCTTCCTTGTTTGTTCCTTCCTTCCTTCCTTTTTTCTTTCTTTCAACAGACTTTCTCTGTGTAGTCATGGCTGTCCTGGACGCGCTTTGTAGACTAGGCTGGCCTCGAAATCACAGAGATTCCTTGCCTCTGCTCTGCTACCCTGAGTGCTGGGATTAAAGGCGTGGGACACCATACCATTTTCAACCAATTCTCCTAGGCTTCCTTTGGTTAATTAAAGAATATGGTGAGAATTGTATTTTAATTATTTTATAAACCAATGACATTCTTCCTCTAACCAACGCCATTTTCTTTAAAAACAAATTTAAAGAAAAGGTAATATATTTTAGGCAGTTTTCTTTCATTTACATGTTTTCCAGAAATGCAAAGCTAGTAGGGAATCTTTCTGTTTAGGATGTTTTAAAGACCAACAACCTTTTCCGGAAGGTTTTGTCATACATTTGTCAGATGTCAATATGCAAATAATTAATTCTGCTTGATTCAGGAGTAGTCCCTAGAGGAAAATATAGAGGAACAGGCTTAGGGGAGAGAAGTATAGAGTAGAAGTATCCACTTTAATTGACAAAAGTTCACTAAACAAGCTTATGAATCAGGGTCAATGCTAATTTTCTTAAATGTTTGTTTACACAGAAGAAAGAAAATATTTAAAAAACAAAATGCCAAGAGTACACTTTACTAATCATGTGTGCAATATTTTTTGCCAGACAACTTGGTGTTATTGTCATCATTTTATATTTGCATAGTTTTTATTATTTTCTTTGTGAAAAGGTTTTGTTTGAAAAATTTACACACAATGTATATTGACTATATTCTTTCCCCTCACCAAACTTTTAGTAAGGTTTTTAAGTTTTTTTATTTTTTCCAGCCTGATGTGACTGTGTTTTTAGCTTCTTCCTATTTGAAGTTTCTACAATCCAATCCTATCGCTTGTCTGCCTTTGGACCACCCACTTACCTTCCCATTGTCTACCAGCCCGAGGAGCTCTCTCAGGTTCAAGGTTAAAGTAGAGGAAGAGTAAGAATGAAGATGAAGGCTCTCTCATACCCTTCACCTTGTATCTTAACACATGAAGGCTGCTATAATGAAGTCCCACAGACCAGTAGCTGCTGAATAAGAGATACCTTTTCAGGAGACTGGAATTCTAAAATCAAGTGCCTAAGATAAAAGAATGGTAAGGGGCTGTCTTTGGGGCTGCAGTTTATCATTGTCTCATTGTTTCCTTGTAGATTGGAAGAGGGCAGTATGGTTCTCGGAGGACCCTTTTATAAGAGCTGTGATCTCATTCATGAGAGTTCTGCACTTATGACCTAAGTCTCTTCCCCTTCCTGATATCATCACTTGAAGGTCAACAGAACTTCAGTGAATATTCTTCAGGTGGCACAGATGTTCAGTACATCATACTTGACTTGATCAAAGTTGAAGATTTGCATCTCAGTTGCTTTTTCATTCCTTTCCCTTCTCTTCATATATGTATACTAGTGAGGATGTGTGTGGGTGTGCACAGGACACACACACACACACACACAATTTTAAATTGCCACTGTAATATCTTACTCCTTGATCTTTGTATGTCTGTCTTAAGACCTAAGATATTTTCTTACAAAAGCAGCATGTATCTCCGGCAGTACTGCTTGGTACATGAAAGATCTGTTTGTATCCCATATGTAGCCATTTTTATCAGACTCTGGGTTACTTTTTTCTTTGTTCATTTTTTAAATTCTTATCTTTATTGTTTTCTCTGCTTATTAAGTAGAGACCTGAGTGTGGTCCTTTCTTTCTTAAGCAAAAGGAAGATTGTTACCACCAATTTTAAGGGCAGGATTGCCCTCCATTCTTTGTTTAATACTGTGTCCTGGGAGTCACTATTAACTTTGAGAGTTGCTTTTCTAAATAAGGACTCCTTTGACAGATAATTGACTTCAAGAAATCATGTATTTGAATCAAAAATTTAAGTTGACACATTTTTATATTGTGCCAATAATACAACTTCAGTGAAAAAATAGAAAGAAAATATAAATTCATTTAAAAAATCTATCTTCTGTTAGTAACATATTAGTTTGGCTTTTTGCATAGTTATCAATAACTCAAGTAGATTGATTAACAGTTCAATTTCTAAAATTTATATAAACATTTAAATTATACTATAGTAGCTATTTATAATCTAATCTGCTTTACAGTATAACATTAATTTTTAGAATTTGTTTTTAAGTTTTGTGAAAGATTTTATTTTTTAATATGTATGTATGTGTATTTATTCATGGGCATATACATGTGGGTACAGGAGCCTGAAAAGAGCAGAAGAGGGCATTGGGTTTCCTGGAGCTGGAGTTAAAGGCAGTTAAGGGCCACGTGTGTGGGTGTTAGAAACACCATTCGGTCCATTGCAAGAACAGTACACAGTCTTAATTGTTAAGCCATTTCTTCAGGCCCTAATTCTTAAAAAGATTTTTTGAATGCATATCTATATCTATATCTATATCTATCTATATCTATATCTATATCTATATCTATATCTATATCTATATCTATATCTATATCTATATCTATATCTATATCTATATCTATATCTATATCTATATACCCTGTCTTAGTTTCGTTTCCTGTTTTTGTAATAAAAATAGCATGCAGAAAATGAACTTAAAGAAAATGAATGTAAATAAAGAGTTTATTTTAGTTCATTTTCCAAGGGCTGAGTCCATCGTGATGAGAAAGTTAAGGCAATGGGAGCCTGAGGTAAAAGGTCATATGTCATCCACAAACCAAAGACAGGGAGGGAGGAATGCGTTCTGCTGCTCATTTCTCTTCAGTCTAGACTTGTTGTTCAGGGAATGGTCCCTTCCTAGTAGGTGGTTCTTCCCACCTCAGTTGACTCACCCAAGATAACGCTCCCAGGTTTGTGCAGGGACCCATCCCTTTGGTACATCTAGATTTTGTCAAGTCTTCAGTTAACACTGAGCATCACATTCTCCCATGATCCCCACTCCCGTTAGTTCTCTTTGCTTTCCTGGACAGTTGTACTTATACTTTAATGCTGTGCATGCATGTGTGTATTTTTTCCTATTAATTTATAAAACATAGGGACCACAAATGAGAGAAAACAGATGACATTTGTCTTTCTGAGCAAGCCCTGATTGGCTTGAAACCATCTGCTTCTTATATACTCCATGTTTGATGCGTGTGAGTCTACACAAACCTCCATCCCTGGCACATAAGAAAAATACAAGAAACTTTTCAGCTGTCACCCATCAAATCTCCTTATGCATATCCTTCTACAGCCGTGTAGTGATGGATGGCTACACACTCCATCATTTACTATTTTCCCAATGTGATCAGTGCAGGTCTTCTATGAACCATAGGATTATATATCCTGCCACCTTGAAACTGTGATGATGATCATTTTCCTTTGGCACAAGTTCAATCAACCGTGTAAAGTAACTTTTTATTTCCCAAATCACAATCAACATTTTGTGGACATGGAACAAAATGATAAACTTTGCATATTTTGATTTAGACAAATCTAAAACATTCCAAGGTACCATTTTCTTTTCTGCTTTTCAAATCATCGGACACACTAAAGCACACAAGGTTACTCTGTTCTTTGCTAATGTCCCTGTGACTTTTTTGCCCCTTTTCCAAACAGGAGTTGTACTCCTTTTCAGAACATGAAAGGGCTAGTTTTCTGAGCTGGAACAGTCTAAGGGTCTGGTAGGGTTGGGCATTCTACCAGCTTCACTTCCTTACAGAAAGCAATTTTCTGTTTTCTGTTTTCAGAGCACTGACATCTAAATATAGGTTCAGTGGATGTCTACTTGTGAGGAACATAGGAAAGTTGCCCTTGGATAAGAGTCATTTGCTTCCAGTTCTTCCAAAAGAAAATCAACAGTCCTGATTTCCTTCAGTATCGTTTACACTGTTTTAAATATATGACCGGGCTTCTCTCTGGGCTCTGGGGATAGAGTAAATCACATCCCTTCTGTTATGAAGAAGTCAGAAGAGCTAAATTAAGGACTGAGATTGTATTTTCAGGAAACTGAACACATAGGATGAGATGGCTCATGGGTAATTAGAATTTGTCAAGTCTGAGTTGTGTCAATCATGTTTTACAGAAGAGACAGAAGTGAAGAATCAAACTGACTCTCTGGGAAGGTCGTGTTAGGAGGAAGCCCATGTGACCCTCATGGTTGCTCTGCATTGAGATGTAGATGTAAAAAGGATTTCTTTCAAAATCTTCCAATTGGTTTGAAATCATTCTTATTGTTCAGCAGTCCCAGGGAGTGAATGACTGACTCTTCCAAGTTTGCATTTGTTCTGGCTCCTGTACACAGCTGATCTGTCTTCACTTGCACATCCATCCAGTTAACCTGTGTTGCAAGGCCAAGGGAACCTCACATCAGACCTCACTGGCAATACACTCACATTGTTTTAGCCATTATATGTGACCTCTAAAAACATCCTTTTAGTGATTCATTACTGCCTCTCTTGTTACCCATAAGGCCTTTTGTCAATTAATGCTTTTGTTCTCCAGTTGTTTCTGATGTCATTGAAACATGTGTAAATGCTAATTCAAGCATTTGTAGCATGGCCATTATGTACAATATTTAGACATATATCTTAAAAAGACTCACTACATTCATGCATTTTAAGTTTTGGACTTAAATTCTTAGATCATAATTCATTTCACTGTAGAATACAATTTGCTCATGGAAGTGGAAACTAAATGGCCTACTAGAAGACACTTCTAACTTCAAAGTGCTCATTGTGTCTCTTTATTACTTAAGAACACACTGTAGTATTATATGCTTATAGACTTTGTCTTCCTCTATACATCATGTAACCAGTTCCTTTCTCTGGTCTCATTTTTCCTTAATCCCTACTTATTTGTTGAGTTTTTTTCCCCTCTTGGGGCATCATTGTATGGCTCCTTCACTGTGCTAAGATAAGCTAGCCCAGCATTCACTACAAGGATTGTTGCAGTTGTTTACCTGCAGAGAAAGGAGATACCACCACAGTGTCTTCCTGGAGATATTGCTAATTACATCTGCACAGCTTCTAGAGCTCAAGGCGGGATTCCCTGCTGCATTACTTCTGATTCGTGGGAAGACCTATGCTGACTTCTAACTTCATTCCATGTGCTTTCCATCCTGTTCTCAGCACTACAGTTTATGTACCACTCTCTGACCCTCCACTGGCTCCTCTCTGTCTGAGTTAACACAAGACTATCTTATAACACAACCTCACATTTTATTTCTTCATTTGTTCATTTATAACTTAAGAAATGAAATGAGATGTGGTGAAGTAATGAGACTGATTGCTTCATGGGCTGTGAATCAAGATACCCCACTATAGTGGGGCGGATTTATCAAGTCACCAAAGGACCACTAAGCATTGGGATTCAGGTCTGATGAAATAATCATATTTTGATACAATAGTGGGCTTTTCACTAGAATGATTTTTTTCATGTTTAGTAAATACTACAGATAGTTTTTAAAATTTGTCAGCATTTGAAACTTATATACACACAAGTAAGTATTAAATTGAATAATAGCACTATGGAAAATGTAACAACTCTTAATATATTTTAATATTTTATTTTATTGTCATTTTCTTCTCCTGAATGTCAGTATACTTTTGCTTCTGTCATTTATTAATAACTTCATTCTTAATTTCTCCTTTCTTTACTATTTACATATACTTTAGTAGTCTGTTGCAGATAATTATTGACTATTATGATTGGGATGATGAACAATATGGTTGAACTGTATCCCCAGATATGCTTTTTTATTTTATTTCATGGTTATTAAGATCAATTTAGAGCCATGGAGTGTATGAAAATTGGTTGGAGGTTCAAATGTGTGGAATGGCAATCAAAAGAATGGACACCATGTAACAGCTAAAGAGACAGAAGGGATCTTCCTTCACAGCGAAGGATGTGAAGCCCATCTCTGAATGTTGGATGGAATTTGCATTACTCAGCATGCTGGCCATTATCCACATGTGGCCAGTGAACATGCGACATATGGCCATTCATTTACCACTTGAAATTAAACCCAGAGCTTTTTAAATAAATGAGTACACTACCTCTGAGCTCTTCAGCCAAACGCTGCTCCTTTAATTCACAATGGACTTTGAGTATCCAAATTGCATTTTGAGACCTTTGCACCAAAAAAACTAATTTAAGATATTGCCTTGATAGTTTAGCTTGATTACATATTTTAATTATAGCATTAAAGCTATATTACATTAAATAAAATATATAAGAATTTATTTTGTTTTGTAAAGTCTTAAAATTTAGTTTTTAGAAAATTTGGAGTTTCATGTGTTCCTTTTGGTTGGTGACTTGTCAGTAGACAGAGAAGGGCAATAGAGTCTCAGAATACAGTAAGACCTGTTCCCCTAATTCTCAGAAAAAGTGACCTGGGATGGGTATGTTTACCCCACTGACTTTGTTGTTTACAGAACACAAAAAGCAAACTATCCTGGGTTTATACCATGTCATTGAACTAAAATGTGGACAATCATCCTATTTCCAAAAGAGACTGCAGCAGAGCCCAGGATATCTGGCTTGCCCCTTCTTATTTCAGGATGCCACATTCCCAATACATCCTGCAGCTAGTCACAGAAAATAAAAGGGTGCTGGAAGAAAATGGGGCAGCTTCAGTCTTCTTGGAGAAGAACTCTCTTGAACCTGGAGTCTGAAGTGGAACAGTGAGCTGATCCCACTTGGAGAGACAGTTGGCACTCAGCCATAGCTTTCTAGTGCTGCAAAATGATGGGAGAAGCAGAGATTGCAGATGAAGAGGCTAGAGGAGCAAATTCTGATGGCCTGGGAAATTTCTTCTATTAGTACTTCTGTTAGTTTCCTGTTTACAATAAAAGGGTTGCAAGGGGCTCACTGTGTTTTAAATGAAGAACAGAGTGTTTTAGAAGATGATCTATACTTGATTAGCTGATGTAGCAGTTCATAACTTAGACAATTAGGAACAATGGGATAATGAGAAAGAAAGACTTTCACAGAGTTAGTAAACTATAGTTCCCAAGAACGGTAAGAACAATGTTGCAGAATGTGGAGCTCACAGGCCTCCTGTGATGGAATTGTTTGAAGGACAAAATTCATTTTGTTGCCTGTGTTCTGAACCATATGGAAAACCAATCCTAATTACTCCTGGGACATACCTCATTAAGAGTAGAAAGAGAAACAGCCAGTGTCTACCACACATAACACATAGGTATGAGATGGGAAGGAGGTATTATCTGTGTGCTTCTTTCTGTATTTTAACCTGAAACCATGGGTGTTTTATTATACCTGTGTACTCAACTCATCTATGACATGAGTAAAAAGAAAAACCCTGACACCTGTTTTTTAAAGAATTCTTTGATCATCAAGTGAAATAATACATGCAGCTCACAAAGTACAAAATCCCAGTGTGTAGCAGGGGTTTGATATCTATTTTTGCATGCAACTGTTAGAAAAAGAGGAAAATTCACACAAAAGCAAAGTCAGAAGCTAGAAAGCTGAATGTAGAACCGGCATTTAATGAACCTTGCCAGAATCTCAGCTCATGAGAGTTTCAGATTACTCAGTTAGTGATTATGTTAGTAATCCACTCTGTTTCCTGAGGACCAGATTCTGACCCCTTGCCTCCTTTTGTCAACGGCTAAGAGTATTTGGGAGAGATGCACATTACAATCCTCAAAATTAATGCCAGCAAACAGTAACTTTCAACTGCTGTTGGAGGAAAGATACACACACACACACACAGGATATCCCACTTCTCATTATATTTTGATTACAAATGTTTCTAGTCAATTGTTATTGTATTTTGGACTCCATGAATAAAAATCGTGACACTTCTTGCTCTCTTGTTGTCATGGCATCAGGATTCTGACCCTATCAGAGTGACTACATGGAAAGACTTGAAGACATAACTCTGTCCTGTTATAGACAGTGCTAACGTGTGCTCCCTATCCAGCGGATGCCACAATGGTTCCACTGGGGTAAAGCCAGGAACTGAGAACACTGGGCAAAGGGTATAGACACTAACAGTGTTGTCAAGGGAAGGCACTTACAAGAGATAGGATTGCGAGTAGCCTCGGGCCAATGCTGGCAACTACCTGTGGAGAGTATGGCAAGAGATGGGGCCCAGAAACTTCTGTGCAAAGGGCTCCAGAGAGTCGGTTTCAAACATTTCCTTCTTTTAGAGAACATTGGCTAAATTTGTCAAAATAAGAAGATTCTAGGATATTACACTCTTCTTTCCACCTATCAGACATTCTAAATAAAAGTGCCCTCAAACATGTAAGCCTAGAAACTTGGCTGGACTTTGCAAGAGGAGCTTTGAATGATTTTGTTTTTCCTTCAAGAATGCTTGGAAACCCCATTGACATCATTACTGTGTTGTTGGAGGACAGAATGAAGATCATGCTAACACATGTTTAATTGATGTTGGTAGCTGAGATATTGGGATTGGTGACAGGAAGCCATAAGGATGCTAGAATTTTCAAAGGAAAATGTACCACATGAGAGAATTCTGCAAGGTGATAAATTCTGCATGGTGCTTGGTATTTTGGCTGAAGGAATGTCGATGTCAGGTATCTTTCTCAGTTGCTCTTCAGCTTAATTTTGAGAAAAGGTCTCCTGGAACTAATTTGAACAGACTGAATGGCTGGCCGTGAGCCCTACAGATCTCCCTGCCTCAGCTTCTCCAGTGCTGGGATAGCAGGCACAAAGCGTGCTGAACTTTTGTACATGGATACAGAGGACCACACTCATTCCTCTGCTTACTTAACATATTTTTTACTAACTGAGCCACCTCCCTAGTCCCTACCTAGTATTTTAAAACAGGATCACTCAGTAGTTTGGGGCTTATAAAGTAGTCTAGCTAGCCAGCTCCAAAACTCAGCATCTACTTGCCTGTTTGTTTGTTTCTTTATCCTCATATGATCATTTTAAATATATTTCAATTGAAATAAAATTGTATCACTTTCATTCTTCCCTCTCCTCCCTTTAGCCCCTCCCAGTTAATCTCCCTTTACCTACCCCCATGTCCCCCCTTATTGTTTCTCTGATCTAAAACTTAATATTTAAATAAAGTTCAGATCTCTTTGGGGTGACCCATATTCTTCTGAGGTCAGACAGAGCCCAAAGTTCTCTGAGGCCTCCTATGTCTTGCCTCTCCCCTTATCCTGAATCAGCACTATCCAGTCTAGAAATCGCTCATCAGCCAACCACCTACCCACCCACTCATCCAGCATCTTGACTGCCCCTTTCAAGCAGCTGAAACAGTTCAAGACATAACTTAAACAGTAGCATATGAACAAATGCTACAATTTAAATCTGGGCTTTGGGCCACATAAAACAGGGTAGAAGATTATATATATATATATATGTATATATATATATGTATATATATATATGTGTGTGTGTGTGTGCGTGCATGTGTAATATATTACAAACTTTAAGAAAAATGACATCCACATTTTAGGATTCGGAGATTCATAAAGAAATACCCTCCTTGTCACCCTGCAATGTTTGTGTTATGCTCAGCACTGTTGTAGCATTGTTGCATTACCACAGGACAAGGGCTTGACTAGAGTAAGCACTGTCCCTGTAGGCTATGGGACATGATGTTGCCCTCATTTGCATGCTGCCTGCTTTCTTAGAACATTTACTTGACCCAGAGCATGTGTGTTCCCATGGAAGCCTTTTTCTCAAGCTGTTGTTGGGCACCAAATTTGAATAGTTGTCTTTTCGAGGCAGAAAGCCCTTGCTCCTTACAAAGTTTTCTTAACAAAGGATGGGAACAGTGCATGACTGTTGAATAATTATCTAACTGGCACTAACACTGGGAGTCTATCGTGAATTCATGCGGCATATTCATTCAGACATGGAAGGCATTTTTAGCTAGAACAAGGGGAGGCTGGTGCCTCAAGTAGTTAAGCCATTGCTGCATTTCCTACTGTGTGTTTATGCCAGAGTGGGAATTGAGGTTCCCACTGATGTTAACTTACGTATTTACATACTTTTCCTTTTGGCCTGGGATAGAGTGGTAGCCATTAATTAAAAAGAAAGTAGGTTTCCATTTCCATTTTTTGAGGGTCTTTGTTGAGAATTTTCTAATGTAGATTGTTTAGCTTGATGCCCACAAAACTCTGTGTGCTTCTAATGATATGTACTCTTTTTCTTTTCTGGGCACACTACGCTATACTTTCTCTTGCCTCGGAGGCTTGTCTGAGGTTCAGGTAAATATCTTTAACTCCTCTGCCATTTGATGAGTGTCATTAGTCACTTCCCTTGGTTTCAGTAGAAATTCAGCCTATGTTGGACCATCCCTTATTCTTGCCTCTTTCCACCCCAGGACATCTTTCTGTGAGGCAGCCTTGGCATATCCCGCAGGCACACTCCTTTTCATGCTCTCCTTGCTGTTACCAAACACACCTGTAATCCTATCCTCCAGGAAGACTTCAAGTAAGTCTTGTTGAATCACAAATCTAGATCCCTGGTCTAAATTTCTCTGACAGGTTCTGATTCTTGAAATGAAATGTGCTGCACATATGCAGCTGATGGGCATCTCAGTCTTCATGTGGGTTCCCTAGTAAGGGGAGCCAGGGCTGACTCTGGCATGGATTCTGTTGCCTATTTTTCAGTCACTTTCCCTGGGGCTTTGGAGAGGGGGAGACCACCTTGCCTGGTCTCAGTGGAAGAGGATGCCCTCAGTCCTGATGCAACTTGATGTGCAGGGATGGGTTGTTTCTTGGGGAGACCCCATTTTTCTAAGGATAAGGGGAAGGGGGAATACAGGGAAGAGGGAGGGAGGTTATGACCAGGAGGCAAGGAGGGAGGGAGCTATGGTTGGGGTATAAAGTGAGCAAATAAAAAAAAAAGAAAAGGAAAAAGAAAAGAAATATCATGTACTGGCACCATCACAGAAAGCCTTAGGGATGCTGACCTCGAGCCCTTTGTTACAGCCTCATTTCCTATCACAGTCTCTTCTCTCTACAGTACTTCTGCCCACTTGTCTTTTTGTGATCCTTGATATTGACCATGCCCCTTCTCTCTTAGGAGTAGATGCAAATTGATGGTCCCAATTCTGAAATTCTTTTTTGCTTTTTTCTCTGCCTTGTTAACTTTCTTTCATAAACTTCCAGTTAAGTCAATCCTCCTTAAATATACTCTCATTGTATGATCGACTTAAAATGTGACGTACTCATTATAATTTTACACATATTGCTATGACTAATTTGGTCATGTCATTTACTGTATCTTAACTGTTGTGAAACTATTCTCAAAAATTTCTAACCATTGATAACCACAGTATCTTTTTGGTAATTGGCTTGCAGTGGACACTCAGTAGTATTTGCTGAACAAATAAATAAATACCTGTTTTATTAATTAAAAATTGAAGTTTAAAGAGGTTAATTAGTATTCAAATTTCTTAAACCTTTATTAGTGATTTTAACAATCAGAATACTTTCCAATTTGTCATAGAAAAGGAAATAAAAATTGACAAGGAGAATTGTATTAAATGTTAGAGTGGGAATCATAGCCAAGCTTTTGAAGTAATTTGAAACAAGGAGAGAAACCTTTCAGGATCTTGTGGCTGGCTTAGCAGTGTGGTTCTGCCCTTCCCTTTATCCTGTTCTGTATGTGACAGACTTTCAGTGTGTGAGATTTTCATTTTTGCTTCTGTGTATTCATCTTTGTCATTCTGTTTAATTGAAATGGCCGGACAGCCTACACTGTCATCACTGATCAAATGGATCACAGGATGTAATGTGGGAAAGGTTTGTTTGAATTGGACTTCTGGGAGGGAATTAAGAGCAAGAATTGGTTTGGTCTTAATCTACAAATTGTTTCAGCCTATTAGGTGTCCCCAAAGACTCCTTGTGTCTGATTTGCTCTGGGTGGGCCAGAGTCACCTGGTTCCTGTCCTAAGCATTCTTTGGCAGAAAGAGGGAAGCGATTAGTAGTTATGTCTATGGTATGTCTACCTCAAAGGTGGAAAAGCCATTTGTTAATTTATTATTCTTATTATTTTTGTGTGTATTTACATACATTATATGCATGTGTACTTCAAGCATGTCCGCCCCAATTCATGCTGGAATGTTTTCTGGCTTTATCCTGTGCAGGTGTCATACATTCAGTCAGATACTATGAGTTTGTGTGTATAAAGTCTCTGGCTTGTACAGCAAATACTATTTGGCTATAGACAACCATTATGCCCAGTGCTTACAATCTTTCTGCCCTCTTTCTTGTGATGATCCTAGAGGATTAGGGAGAGGGATGTGATGTAGAGCTGGATACTCCACAGTATTGTATCCTCTGCATATGGATGAATTGTGGCCCTCAGTGTTAATAGGTAGTTCTGGAATTTTTGGCATCAAAGTATGAAATCTATCTAATTTTACTTATAAACTTTCTACTAGTTTCCTGAAAATTAAACACACACACATCACAAAAATTTAGTTAATGTAGGGAAAAAATGTTCATTTCTGGTACCAAAGACACCTGTGTTTCTTAGAAATTAATGTCCCTTGTTGTTAGCCATGTCATACAGCAAAGGACAGATGTCCAGTGGTGTGAGCCATTTGGGAAGCAGTTACCAGAACTACAGCTATGTGACAGCTAAAATCAAGAGATAAATTTGCAGAGTCTAATACCTTGGGAAATTTATCAGGTATCCCCGCGTCAACAGTTGAGAATAGTTTGGGAGTGCAGGAATGGTCTACACGAGGAAGTTTCTCCAAAATTTCACAGGCTCCTCCCTTATACCTACAGTTGGTTTTATACAATTTCTTCATGAGGTAAATCCAAGAAAGAAAATTTATTTCTACACTTCTATTAGGAAGGAGATATCTTTCTACTCCCTCATTATAGTCCATTTATCAGAACCAGCCAGAAGTCTCAGTCCCAGGATCTTGTGTGTTTGACAAATGAAGGCTGAGAAGAGTGGGATTGATAGACAGCAATGCATCTGCTATGACATAAAATAAGTTGCACTCTCTAGATGAACGCATCAGGGTCTCTGAAGAAGCAGGGCCAACTAGTGCACAAGAATCCACTATATAGGAATTATTTATTATAAGGAACTGTCCATGTTACTGAGGAAGCTGAGGAAATTTCAGCAGTCCACCATTTGTAAACTGGAGACCCTGAGAAGCCCGTGGTGTAAATTCACAATCTGAGAGCTGCATTTTTTATCCAAAGTCATACAGATATGCACACATTCAGGCAAGGGGCTAAGAAAATTCAATCTTCTTCCAACTGTTTTTTCTGTTCAGGCCCTCAGCAATTTGGATAAAGATGCCCACTAATTTTTTACTAATCTTTTCCAGAAACACTGTTAGAGATCACACTGAAATAATCTTTAACCAGTTGATCTGGGCAACTGTAATCCACTTACATTCACACATCAAATGAACCATCACTCAAGGTTTGGGTTAACTCAGAAATAGAACATGCCATTCCATGTACTGCTTATTTTTGTTATACCTAGATATACTGAGAATGCTGTTATTTTAGAAGTAATTCATACTTATACCTGGTACTTGGAAGTTGGGGAGGCTCTGTGTAAGACAAAGAGGGTTAAGGTTTTAGGGGTAATAAAGAAAATTCACCAGAGAATCTGTCTTTCAGCCAGTGAAGTAGGTTTTTTTTCTTTTTAAAAATTTTATTTTTATTAATTACAGTTTATTCACTTTGTATCCCAGCTGTAGCCCCCTCCCTTAGCTCCTCCCAATCCCACCCTCCGTCCTTCATCTCCTCCCATGCCCCTCTCTAAGTACACTGATAGGGGAGGTCCTCCTCCCCTTTCATCTGACCCTAGTCTATCAGGTCTTATCAAGACTGGCTGCATTGACTTCCTCTGTGTCCTGGAAAGGCTGCTTCCCCATCAGAGGGAGGTGATCAAAGAGCCACCCACTGAGTTCATGTTAGAGACAGTCCCTGTTCCCCTTACTAGGGAACCCACTTGGATACTGAGCTGCCATGGGCTACATCTGAGCAGGGGTTCTTGGTTATCTCCATGCATGGTCCTTGGTTAGAGACTGGTTTCTTGTCTTGTTAATGTAAATCCTGGGCTCCTCGGAAGTGAGATTACATCCTAGACAGCATTGGTTACCGAGTGGAGGACCTAGTTTCTCTGCTGCATGATCAGCCAGTGTAGTGTTTGAGGTAAGCTGTGCTTCAAAGAGACCACTTAAAGCCTTAAAACTCTGCAACACAAAAGAATGAAGAAAGTATATAGTATAAGCATTTGTATGATGTTTAGAAAATGGGCAAATTCATAGAGGACAAGAGAAATGGTTCCAGCAGGAGGTCTGAAGAGGGAGACTGTAAGTTAATGCTTTGTGAACAATTTGCTCCTTTCTGGGGTAAGGGCACTTTGGAGATCGTGGTGGTGGCTGTGTGACAGTGTAAATATAATTTAATGGCTTTTTATGGTTAAACTGGCAAATTCGGGTGGGGGGGCTATGCGTGTAGCACAGTGGTAGAATGCAAACCTAGCATGTTCAAAGTCCTTGGTTCCATCCCCAGCAATTCAAAAATAAAATTAAAACCCAGGAAACTCTCTTCCCCTGCTCTGTATATACATATATACACAAAAATATGTATGTATATAGATGTATGTCTATCTGTGCATCTGTGTCTGTGTGTATGCAGAATATATATATGCAGAACGCATAAAAGCAGAAATGCACAGAGATAGATTCTGTGCTGAAACAATGCTACCATTCTCATCAGGCTGTCACAAGCCGTCAGCTCTTCTCTCTTGCAGACAGAGGGACTTGGGTTGGTTTTTCCTTTGCTTTCCAAGAGAATAAATCTCCACTTCCCATTTCTGCAGTACAAAGAGAGTCATCGTTTAAGCCCAATTCCTCTCTTAAACCTTAGAATGCAGAGCACGAATTCTGGCTTTTGCCCTGTTATTTATTGCTACCAGGCCAAGGGGAGCCAGCCAAGGGAATCACACAGGTGCCAGGCCGGATTTCACTCTAAGTGGCACGTGTGGTTATGAGTACTCAGTTTGCTGTGCCCCAGGGATTTAATATGGAAATAGGCAGTTCTCCGCCTCTGGATTCCAAAAATAACCCCAAGGTTCCTGAATCAACAGGAGCGGCTCGTCAAGATCCAAGAGATCCTTACAGGTAAGGCCACCTAAGTAGTCATTCAACTGTCTGTAATTAAATACACATTGGATAGCGTCCTGGTTTGATTTCACTTGGAATTATTTTTGTCTCTCTAATACCAAGGTTGCTGTTTATGTATGTATGTATGCGTGAAGGTGTGTGTGTGTGTATTTAGTGCTGTAAAACCTCAGATGTAAATCAGTTTTGGTTTGGGTGTGTGTATGAAAGCACCTAGAGTTCTGGTAATCATAGCAGTGAGTCAAGAGCTTCTCCATCCCTGGATATAAAGGGGGAAGTCTTGAGTGTTCCACACGGGAGCCATGCTAGCTTTCACAGAGCTACTGAGTTCTCCTGGGTTGTAGAGGAACTGAGTGAGTTAATGAGGACTTGAGTCAGTTCTTGGACAGAACAAGTGCACCGCTGATGGAGGCATTATGCTCAGCAGTGTGAGCCTTGTACTTGCTTGTGTAGACCCTGCAGAGGACACAATGCACATTTTGTGGAGAAGGATGCACAGGAAGATTAATTCTGGGGATTAATTAGGAGGTCTAAGAAGATGAAACACATTTTCCAGAATTTCTAGAGAGGTGACAGATGTGGAATGACTACTCACCAGTTACTATGGTGTTTAATCTGACGGGGCACTTTCACAGGTCTGTGGGTTTTATATAGACACCATAACTGCTTGAAGACTAAGAGGTCCCTGGGTTAGCAATGCAAACCACCAGTGTGATTGAGAATATATAAATATTGGTGCATAGGTTTCATTTATTGACTTCTTTGGACAGTCAGTCCTTCTTAATTTGTTCAGTCCTTAAGTGATATTAATGTTTGCTTAAAGTAATGACATATTTTATCAAATATCATTTTTATTATTATGATTTCCTCCTGTTCTTTGTTGTTCTGTTTCTCAAGCTCTCAAGTAACTTATTTCTTTCCTTTCTTCTTTTTTCCCTCCTTCTTTCTCTCCCTCCCTCCCTTCCTTTTTTCCTTTCTTACTTTAGAATTGATTGAATAATTTTCATGTCCCTACACACCCAGTGCTAGACTCTGGATAGCCAAATCAGTGAATACAATAAAATTGTATGTCTTGCCCAGGTGGAGCTTAATTTCCAGGTGGACTTATAGATATTGGCTACCTAACTTGTTCTAACATTTATGTTAGATGTTACTAATCATAATGCAAAAAAGTCAACATAAGGTTCTTTTTTAATGTCTTTTTAATTAACATTTTTATTTTATATTAATCACATGTTATGTACTTTGTAACCCAGCCGTAGGCCCCTCCGGCATTTCCTCCCTATCCCCCCCCCATCCCTTTCTCATCTCTTCCCTGCTCCTTTCCAAGTCCACTGATAGGGGAGGACCTCCTCCCCTTCCACCTAACTCTAGCTTATCAGGTCTCTTCAGGACTGGCTGCAATGTCCTCTTCTGTGGTATCCCAAAAGCAGAAAGACACACATGGAATATACTCAGTTATATAGACCTATAAGATAGGATAAACATACTGAAATCTATACACCTAAAGAAGATAAACAAGAAGGAGGACCTGGGGTAAGATGATCAATCCTCACTTAGAAAGACAAATGAGATGGACATTGGATGTAGGAGAAAACAAGTAGCAGGACAAGAGTGTACCACAGAGGGCCTCGGAAAAACTCTACCTACCAGCATATCAAAGCAATGTAGGGTTCTTGGCTTACAGGGCTGCTTTCCATTTTTAAAGAGAATGATGAGAGAACAGAGGCCACTTACTTATTCCGCAGATAGACACTTTTGGATTTTATGTTGCAAAGCTGCAGAAGTACCACTGAGGGATAGAACTACTTGATTTCTGGGGATAAGGACCCTGAAATTATCCAGTGATAATGACTTGCTTGTGTTTGCATCTTCAGGACATCTCTGTCCTGGGCACAGGTTTGGGCTAGCATTACTGGAGCAAGTAGAACCTGACTGCAGAAATAAAAACAGCAGGGGCCAATGCTCTAGAGTTACTCCATCCTTGACAGTGATTTGAGATTTATGCAGTGACCATGTATGCAAATCCCAAACCAGGCTTTCACTTATTTTCTCTGCTAAATTACTCTCAGGGGTTGCCTTCTGACACTTGCTGAGTGTGTGCTAGCTGTGAGGATAATTGGAGTCACTGAATCCCTGTCTAAAAATAAGGGGACTCTGCAAGTCAATTCTCACTGCTTACTGCAAGTATTTCTCACTCCTCTGAATCATTCCTCAAAGCCAAGTTTTCTTCAGAGAATGTCTTCTTTTTTTTTTTTCTCTTCTCCTGCTGTCCAGGCTGAAGCTTGCTTGAAGAGGACATTCCCTCCATCTTCCTTCATGGAGTCAGAACTAGCCACGTGAACTTGTTCCTTTGAATGTTTCTATCAGGCTGATGTTTTGTCAAGGAGAGGGTTGCATTTTAAAGCTAATCCATCCTTGTCTGCAGAATAGGAACCTATAGTTCATGGGAGAATTATTTGAACTTCAGCTAAAGCAAGAGATAAAAGAAAAATTAAAACCCTGACCTGCAGGTTAGTAAAGAAAACTAAACCTCTCAGTTAAACTAGTTAAACTAGTTGCGTTAGTAGCTGGCTGTGCTATTGCTCTTTTGTCGTTTGACTATGTTCCAGCATGCTGGATGCCAAAAGGCTTTCAGAAGCATTTCCGACATTCAACCCACGCAAACCTGTTTAGGTGGAGTTATATGGATGGATATGCCATTTGATGAACAATATAGCCAAAGTACATTTAAAACGTTTTACAACATGTTATTTCAGATTCTGTGCTTTTGTTTTACAGTACTATTATTAAAAGGCACAGCAATACTATACATGCTTTATAAAATATAAACTTTTAAGAACTCATATCACAATGCTCCAGGATATTAATAACCTCTCTCTCATAATTTATGAGTGTATTCATGTTTGCAGGTATACTCAACCATGTATGGACATAGTAAGGCCAGAAATTGACATGCTGGGATGTTGGGATGTCTTGTGTTACTGCTGACCACTGTAGTTGTTTAGACAGGTTCCCTCTCATCAAACCTGGAACAGGTCATTTCAATTAGAGGGGCCATTTGTGAACTCTTAGGATTTGCCTGACTCTTCCTCAAGTGCTGGGGTTGCAAGTTCAAACAAGTCTGCCCAGCTTTTCATATGGTGCTTGGAAATTGAACTCATGGCCTCATGCTTGTGTGCAAACAAGCACTTTCCCGACTGAGCCATCTCCCATCCTGTATCTTCTATTTAAAAACAAAGATAAAGCAAATAATCAAGCACGTTTAGATGTTTCTACTATGCCACAATTATAATAAATATAGTAGAATATATTTTCCCATTTTAGAGTAAAAGGGCATGTGATATTTCTCATTACATTGAATGACAGTTGGCTGTGGTTTCCTGCCTTTCTGATATAGGTTTTCCATGCCCTAAAACTAAGAAATTTGTGTTTTTAAATCAAAGGTTTGTCATGGGTCCATAAAGAAAAATATGCATTGAAATCTAGACTGTTTCAAATGCAGCGCCATGCTACTGCAGTCAGCATGTGAAACGGAGAAAGGAAATACTCAAATGGAAGAAAGCCCTCTTCTCCACTAAGTCGCACTAGCTCATGGTTTGGCTATAAGTGTTTATAAAATGAGAGAAAGGAAAATATGGTCTTTGTTAGAGCCCTTCCATGTCATGTGTTAGTCAGGGCTCTCCAGAGAAACAGAACCAACAAGTCCTTTTTTTCTTTTTTTCTCTCTTTTTTTTCTCTCTTTCTTTTCTTTCTTTTTTTCTTTCTTTCTTTTTTTTTGTAGAGAGACACAAAGAGATTTATTATAAGAAATTGGCTTACATAGTCATGGAAGCTGACAACACCCTAGGTCTGTAGTTGGCAAACTGGAAACCCAGGAGAGCCAATGGTTTGGTTCCTGTATGAAGGTTGGCAGACTCAGGGCCTCTTGTTTCAGTTCAAGCTCAAGGGCATGAAAGAACTGATATCCGACTCCAATCACTCAGGCCAGAGGAAATTCATCTCATTAAGAAAAGTCTCTTTTTAATTTTTTTTTTAATGTGCATTAGTGTGAAGGAGTCAGATCCCTTGGAACTGGCATTACAGACAGTTGTGAGCTGCCATGTGGGCGCTGGGAATTGAACCCGGTCCTTTGAAAGAGCAGACAGTACTCTTAACCACTGAGCCATCTCCCTTAGCTCCTCCCCCATTGGTGGACTTGGAGGGCGGGGAGGAGATGAGGGAGGGTTGGGGAGGGTGGGAGGGAGTGGGGGGGGCGCTGCGAATGGGATGCAAAGTACCTAACCTGTGATTGATAACAAAAAAAATTAAAAAAAAAACCAAAACAAAACAAAACAAACCAAAACAAAACAAAAGTCTCACTCTTTTTGTTATACTGAACTGTGTGGATGAGGCTCAACCGCATCACAAAGGATAAATAGCCTTACTGGTCATAAGTTAAATGTTAGCTGACATAGTTATCACCATTCTCTTGGCTCTGGAAATTCATGCTTCCGTTTATAAAGACCGGCCTTTTCCTCAGGCAGTTCAAGGTTACATTTTAATTAAACAATAGTGTTATCCTCACAACTCCATCCCCAGGATATCTGACTTTCCTAGGCATGCTGTTTTATCTGGTTACAGCACCAGGAATGGGCTTTCTCCTGTGGAGCAGGCCTGAGATGCAGTCAGGGAGTACTGGGTATCTCATAGCAGGTGTGCCACTGTTGCACAGCTGAGCACATCTGGCCTGACAGATTGCATTGAATTTCAGAGGGTTTACAGCTGAGTACGACCTTTGATGTTGTTTTCCTTCCAGAAACCTCCATAGCACCTTCTGGTATTATGAAAGTTGGCCAGCAGGGAGGAAGTTTCTAACTCAGTTCCAGTTTGGTTTCTCTGTATTTTTTTTTAACAAGGTGTGGAATGTCTTCAACAACAGTGTTTATCATGCAGTTCTGGTGGTCAAGCAAAATAACAGCAAGAGTCTGTGCTTTGGGGGTGGGGACCCTGAGACCTTCTTGACCAACTCATATGGAAGGTATTTCAGTCTTGGTACTGAGCTTTTTTTAGAAGCCTAGTAGCTTCTAGAAGCAGAGTTGCCCAGCCACTTGGGGTTGATCCTCCCCTTCACCTCCTTACCTTAATCAGGTTATAAGACAGTAATAAGCTTCCCTATAGCTTTTTCATGTACCATTACTTCTGGGTAACCCTAACCCTTGCCATGTCATCTTTCCCTGATTCAGCTTAAAACTTCCCCCTCCATCATTTTCCCCTCTCTACTGTCACTTTACTTACTATGTTCTGCCATTTCCCTTAAGGATTCTCCCAGATGTACCTTTTTAAAAATTTTATAGCTTCTATAGATACTCCAACTCTCTCTCTCTCACACACACACCTAAACATGCACACACACATAAACGCCCACAACTAAAGAGTTAAATAACATCTTCAACAAATGGTGTTTGGTAACCTGGAGAGAAACAAGTGGAAGAATGAGACCAAATCCTTGTTTCATTCTTTTTTGTTTTAATTTTTTCCCTTTTAGTCTATAAATTCTTTCTTAAAACACATTTTAATTAAAGTACAATTACATCACCTTCTACCAGCCCTTCCCAGGTTGCCTTTCTCTACCCTTTCTCATACATCCTTCCTCCAAAACCTTCTATAACCCCCACTTACAAAATGATAGCCTCTTTTTCTCTGATTAGTCTCTCTCACGCACACACATTACACACACGTATACACACATATGCACAAGTATATAACTAAAATTTGTTCAGTCCATTTTGTCGTTTGTGTGTATACGGTTTCAGGACTGACAATGTTGTATTGTATAACCTAGTAAGGGACTTATCCATGGGGATAGGATAATTTTCCTTCTCCCAGCAACTATCGGTTGCCTGTGGCCCTTTGTCTAGGAGTGGAACCTTGTGAGAATTTTTTTCCATCTGCATTAACGTGTCTATTGATACTATCATTGTTAGGCTGTTGTTCGTGCAGCCATTTCTAAGAGAGACAGGCTGAGAGCAGACTTCCTGGTCTTCTAGCTTTGGTGATCCTTTGTTTCCATTTCTGTAATATTCCCTGATACAGGAGCTGCACTATACATGTATCCATTGGAGCTGGGCAAACCACAATCCATTGATCTTTGCATTCTGTCCAGTTGTGGTTTTCTGTAATAGTCTCCATATGCTGTAAAGAGAGGCTTATTTTATGAGGCATGATACCTACACTTAAAAGGGCATGATTTAGAATGCACTTAGGAATTATACCAGTTTAGAAAAGTAATTCTCTTCTAAGAGCTGTGACCTAAGTAGCCCCAGAAACAGGCTAGGTTTCTAATGCAAGGCATGCTTTTTCTTTTGTTGGGGGGGGGTGCTTAAATCTAATTAGACAGCTGTTGGTTGCCACCAATATGTGAGTGCGACTATCGTGCCTTTATGGCTATCTTATTATGCTTGTCATTGTTGTAGTTCATAAGCGTTAAATTTGGATTAATAAATAAGACTAATAATTGTTTTTCTCCTTTGGTAACTTGTACTTTCTTGAATTATGAGAGCTAGATTTCAGGAAGAAGTCTTTCAAGCGTAGATACAACATGAATCATCTGAGTCTGTGATGTGTGCAGTACCTTTAGCAATAGGGATTTACCTTCAACATCTTGAGAGGCCACTGAGGGCAACAGAAATAGCTTATATTGTTTTTAGAGTCACTTGTACTACCCTGACCAACCACTTGAAAGGAGGTTGGTTGGAATAGAAAGTGGTACAGACTTTCTATTCCTGAACTTCAATATGGAAAATCATCAAAAAGATAGAAATAAGTCTACCATATAATCCAACTATACCACATTTGGTATATGCCCAAAGGCTCAGCATCCTACTCCATAGATACTTGTTATTGATTACTATTCAGCTGTAAGGAAAAGTGAAGTCATTAAACTTGCAGATAAATGCAAGATTTTTTTAGAGAAGACTATACTGAATGGAGAACAGCAAAGGAAACTATCAATCTAGTGATGAGGAAGCCCTTAGAATTTCAAAAAATCCTTGTCAGAGCTACATCTGAAAGATTAGTGTCTACTACAATGTACAAAAACCAAAAGACAAAGAAAAAAAACCCCAAACATCCAGAAACAGATAACCAATAGTCAATGGAACTGAACAGAGAACTCCTATAAGAAATCGTACAACTCATTAAGAACTATTTTTATAAAAAGAAATGCTCAGCATACTTAGCTATTGGAGAAATGCAGTTGTTCAAAATGACTTAAAGATTACACCTAACTCCATCAGAATTGCCATTAAGAATACAAATGACAATTAATGCTGGTGTGTATATATGAAAAGGAGACCACTATGCACTCTTAGTGAAAGTGTAAACTAGTGGAGCTACTTTAAATAGAAGTCTGAACATTTTTTAATATAGTAATATAACTACCATATAATCAAGCTATACAATTCCTGTTCATATACTTCAAGTCTCTATATCCCAGTATAAAGATAATTGCATATCATGTTCGCTGCTATTTTAGACACAATAGCTCTAAACTGGAATCAGGTGAGATGCCCATAAATGGATGAATGGATAATGAAACTGTGGTTCTTGTATACAGCAGAATTTTATTTAGCTGTCAGTATGAAATTTTTAGGTAAATAGATAGTACTGTAAAAATTATCCTGAGTATTAAAAAAGGGGGTATGGAACTAAAAAGAGAGCTGACTGTAGAGGATTATAGAATGGCAGAAAAACACTTAAAGAAATGCTCAATGTCCTTAGCCATCAGGGAGATGCAAATCAAAACGACACTGAGATTTTACCTTACACCCACCAG
>CM053743.1:69257150-69281982 GCA_028658305.1 Pachyuromys duprasi | reverse complement strand
CGAACAGCTATTGTATTTGCTACATCTATACTAGTCACCGTAGAGGTCCATTGATTATATTTTAGCTTAAAGCCTTCATTCCCATCCCTCATTCCCCACCCTCACTCCCTGGGGTCTTTCTTGTCAACAAGTACCCCTCCTACTTTCATGTATTCTCTTTGTGTGTGGCCTCATGAGTTTTTTTGCCAGAGCATAAGCAGGAGGCTATTTATTAGAGCAAGGGCAAGTTAGCAGTGGCCACACTACCAATGACCATGACTCCTACCTCTTAACAACCATCAAATCTCAATAGTTCCTCAGGGAGGAATTTGAGCTCATGGGCACCTCCCCTATTCATGATGAATAGGAGAGTCTTGTGGAGGTCTTGTGCACATAATCACAATAGCACTGAGTTCATAGGTCCAATGGCTGTTATTTCCAGAAGGCATCTTCTTGCTACAAATCTGTCCTCTAGTTCTGAAAATTCTCTCTGTTCTCCTTTTTGTGTTGTTCTTTGAGCCTTTGAGCGGGTGACATACTTATTCCATTTAGGGCTGAACATTCTACCATCACTTATTCTCAGAACTTTGAATAATTATGGTTGTCAGCATTCCATTGCCCACTGTAATGAGAAGCTTATTTGATGAAGGCTGGGCACAGCACTGCTTTATAGGTATAAAGAAGAGAATTTACAAAACAGTTTGACAGGATGACAATTTAACAAAGCAATGGTAGCGGGTTCCCTCTAGGACCTATGTCCTCCCCAGCTGTGGGTATTAGCATTTCCTATAATGTTTACAAAGTTAATTTACTTCTTATTAACCCTTTATTGTTTTTGAAATTTTTATTTTATTATTTTATGTGTATGGGTATTTAGCCTACATGAATGTTTGTTCTACATGTGTGGCTGGTGCCCATAAAGTCCAGAAGAAGTTGTCTCCCTTGGAACTGCACTTAAAGATGTTTGTGAGCCACTATGTAGGTTCTGGGAATTGACCCTTGGTCCTTTGGAAGAGTTCCCAGTGTTCTCAACTGCTGAGCCCCCCTACCTGCTTTGCAGATGCATGAGGAGAGATGTGAGTCAAACAACTATCTGCAAGTCCCACCCATTGTACTCCAACCCTAGATGTTACTCCAAGTCATTACCAGACTAGTTTTGCCCAAGTCCTGGGATATTAAAGGATATCAAATAAATATTGATGTTGTTGAGGCCTCCAAGAATCCTCTCTGTTGGAACTAATATGCTTCATTTGGAACAGAAAACAATCACAAGGACTCTACTCAAATGCTGGGAATGGACATAAAATGTAGATATTTTGACAGCTTTCAGGACTGTCTGTTCTTGTGCAAATTTCTTGATGAAGCACCTAAGGCTATTTACTCAACAGTTTGTCCTGCTGAGACTTAGACTTTTAGATTTAGTTTTGTAGGTTAGGATCTCTCTTGCCTGGTATCTGCCTGCCTTCTCTTTCTTTTGCTTCCTCAGTTTGCTTATGTGCACTGTGAGATTTGTGATAATTTCTAAGCTTGGGAGCAGGAGTGATGGCAGAAAAGCAGACTCCCTCTCAGAGGCCCCAACTCAAAGTCCAGACAGAAGCCAGACTTGCTCTTCCCTCTTATCTTATACTGAAATATGTTCCAGAGACAAAAGATTAAAATTTACACACTGAAAATTGAAAGGGTATGAGTAGGACCTTCTACTCTCATTATTGAAATCCATTTAATAGTAATAGGATATGTTGAGGCCATACAGGAAAAAGCGAATAGACTTGATGTTGTGTGTAGAGAAAGATGGAAGAGAAGTATTCTGAATTTTGGCACAAAGAGAAAAGTATGTGCAACAATTTCCATTTGCAACTCAGTTCATCCAGTAGTGTCACTGACATACTACCTGTCAATAAATGTATGAAATGCTCAGCTCAAGTTTATATAATGTGTTTTTCTGTTTGTTTTTGTTTTTTGCCACTCAGTGATAGTTTACTTAACCAATTCAATATTCTAATTCCTTCATTACGTAAAGTGTTAGGTAAATGACCATGGCTTGAACAACAATAAAACTTGGGTAGTTTCTTGGGCTAGAATTCTCACTTAAACTTCCTGATCATTTAAATTTTATAAATGCTGTCAAATGTCTTCCTCACTGTAGACAGGTTTCTACTCTATGGATAGCTGTAGGGTGCCTTGATAACTCACTCTTCTACTAGCAGTTGGCTTCAATGAAATTTTTAGGTCTTTCATAGTCTTATGTTTCCATTATTAACAGAGATTTTCCCACACTTGTTGACCACGTTCATGTTTTCTCCCAAGGTTTCTATTGTACTTTTCTAATATATAAATTATGATAATTTTTCTCTAAAATTGAGTAATAATCATTCTTTGCTCATAGAATGTGTTGCAAATAATTAGTATTTTAAAAATTATTTTTATTTTTATTAATTACAGTTTATTCACTTTGTATCCCCCCTATACCTCCCTCCCTTCTCCTCTCCCAGTCCTACCCTCCTTCTTCCCCACCTATGGTCCTCCCCTAGTCCACTGATAAAGGAGGTCCTTCTCCCCTTCCCTCTGATCCTACCTAGTCTATCAGGTCTTATCAGGAGTGGCTGTGTTGTCTTCCTCTGTGGCCTGGTAAGGCAGCTCCCCTCTCAGGGGGAGGTAATCAAAGAGCAGGCCAATCAGTTCATGTCAGAGACAGTCCCTGTGCCCATTACTATGAACCCACTTGGACAAGTGAGGTAACCCAGAAGCAGAAAGACACACAGGGTGTATACTTACTCATAACTGAATAGTAGACATATAAAAAAGGATAAACATAATAAAATCTGTCCACCTAAGGAAGCAATCAAGAACAAGGACTCTGGCTAAGATGCTCAATCCCCATTCAGAAATGCAAAGAGGATGGACATCAGAAGAGGGAGAAAACAGAGAACAGGACAGGAGCTTACCACAGAGGGTCTCAAAAGGTTCTACCCTGCAGGGTATCAGAGCAGATGCTGAGACTCATAGCCAAACTTTGGGCAGAGTTCAGGGAATCTTATGAAAGAAGTGGGAGATAGTAAGAACTGGAGAGGACAGGAGCTCCACAAGGAGAGCAACAGATCCAAAAAGTCTGGGCACAGGAATCTTTTCTGAGACTGATAGTCCAATCAAGGACCATTCATGGAGATAACCTAGAGCCCCTGCACAGATGTAGCCCATGGCAGTTCAGTGTCCAAGTGGGTTCATAGTAATAATTAATATTTTATTCATATGTATTTAATGTTCTTGCTCCATGGGGACATTTTGGATGCTTTTTTCCCCTCTATGCACCCATCACTGCTATACAGGAATTATGCTTGTTTAAGGAGTATTTTCTATTTAATTTCCTTTAAGATTTCAGCATTTCTTGGTATGACTAAAAGATTTCTCTAGTTCAGTTTTTCAAACAAGTGCTTATAGCTTCTAAAACTGTTTCAATAACCAGCTTATACTTATTAATCACTCATTGTTCTGAAGTACATTTAATGTAAAGTATGATGTAAGATTTATCTTTGTTACTATTTTTGAAATTGTTTACCAGTTATCTTTGCACACATTTTCTGGTATTATACAGTTCCATCCTCTCAATAGATTACTAGAATTTGTTTTTAAATACTTGGGTAATTCTCATGGCTTTTGAACAAAGACCTCTGCCCTTCATGTGCTCTTTGATTCTCATATCCCCCTAGGTCCCATTTCCGGAAGCTTGTTTAATATTAAGACCCCTTTAGCTTGGGAGTTTTGCACGGACTTTTCCTGCTATCTGTCACTTTTTCTTAAATTCCTTGCCATTCAGTTTACTACTTAACCAACACAGGTTACCATCCCCGATTTCCAATCTGTACAGCACTCCCTCTCTTCCTGTCTTCCTACCACAAACATTTCTCCTTTCTCCCTTCTTTTTCTTTCTTGTCCTTCCTCTTCCTTTCTTTCTTCCTTCCCTCCCTCCCTCTTTCCTTCCTTCCATCTCTCTCTTCTTCCTTTCCTTCTTTCCTTTTTTCCTTCCTTTCTTCCTTTTTTCTCCCTTCTCTCCTTCTTCACTTGCAGTAATAGAAAATTACGTGCATTGGATATTCTACTATATCGCAGACTCTGATTTTGCTTATAGTGATCTCTCTATCGCTGGCTATGGGGCAGAAATAGGGGGTATTTTTAAATGTCCACTGGATAAGTGAATGCATGAATAGTCTTTGCACTGCACTTGCTTGATTTGTAGATACTATTGCCTATGTGTGTGTTAAGACACGCTGATATGAGCCGGTCTGAAATACCTCCCGGATGTGTATGAAGAAGAAATCTGAAATAAATATTCCCTGGTTGTAGAAAATTTTTTGTTTCCAATTCTGATTAAAATTTAAATTTTTCTGTGTGTAGGAACAGCCACTGCTATGAAATACCAGTGATCCATGTGCCTGGGATTGATTGGCTATAGAACAGGAGGACCTTCATTGTTTGCTCAGCTCAGCTCATTTTACTTGATAAACTTGGCTTTAGAGGGCCCTGTCCAGGCTTATGCCCTTTGTATTGACATTCACAGTCCCTGATCTGGACTTTCACCTGATGTAGTGAACTTCCTAGTTCTTTGGTTTTCTTGGGAAACCATTGAGGATTGATAGAGCAATCATTAGAGGATCCTGTTCTTATCTAGGAATGAAGCTGCAATGGACTGGAACTCTTTGACTATAAAATACAGAATGAAAATCACACTCCTAGGAGCATATTCAGCACCCTCCACAAGAATACTTATTTTGAAAGATGCAAGGTTTATATCTCTCAGCTACATAGACAAACTTGTGTTGTCTCTAAGAGAGGTGCAGCAAAGCTTTCTTTAGAATACTGTTTGGCAATTCTGTGATGGAGTTCTGAAAGTAAACAGATACATTTCCTCAAGTATTTCATGACTTTTGATTAGCTGGCTTTGTAATTAATGCTTTCTCTCAATACACGCAATGTATATGTTTGGAATTACCGGTGGGTACAAAGCGATGACGGGCTACCGCGTATGATGTTTGAGAACTCCTAGCACATTCTGTAAGGAAGGACAAATTTGCAATGTGTGTATGATAAAAAGAAAGATGGACGTGTCTGCTGAAAGCAATCCATTGACTAATTAATTGTCCGTACTTATAGAGAGGCATGGGACCACTTAGGTGAGTCATAGCAATGTCAGTCATACAAACAATGAAAACATGGACAATTTGACCTTTTAAAATATATAGAGAGATATATTACACAGAGAGAAAAACAATAAAATAAGAAACATTAAAAAGTATTAGACACAAACAGAGAGAGAAAGAGAGACAACAGCTGCCATTTTAGCTAATTCACCATAATATATATATATATATATATATAAAATGTAAAATTCGCCATACAATAAATGTAAGTGCAAAAGTTAGCCTTCCAATTCTGTTTTCTTTGGCATGTTATTAATGGAGAAGAATGTGATTGCATGCCTAAGATATGTTGATGGATGGAGGAAAATTTATAATAATTTTCTCCCATCAAAGGCTCAGATACCAGTAAGTATAAATCCATTGTGTTGCTAAGCTTTAGGTTAACAAATCCTGATGAGTAGTTAAAACTGATTTAGTTTTATGTTAGGTTTGTATCATATTAAATATTTCTTTTTGGCCTCATCGTTATGCATTACACATGAGCATGTATCATATTAAATTTAAATCAAATTCTTATTCTGTGCTCATACCAAAAATGTGATCTGGTTTTTAATTGGGAGATGCCAATGAATGGCTATTCCTGGAGGAAGCTTCCCTTTGGCTTACTTTAAGGCAGATGATTTAAAAATGATTAATTTAGGAATCAAGAAAATATGTGAAACTACAAGGCTTGGAGCCAGTCTCCTTAGTTAGATCTCAATAAGCCCTTAAAATATGTGCTGTCATTGCAAAGCTCATTTTTCCAAGCTGAACTCCAATATTTGGCTGAGAACTTCCTTTTCTTTCCATGGTTGCTCTCCACAGAGTCTGGGGGGTATTAAGACTGATGATGGCGTCTGAGTTTGAGGTTTTGGAGCCAGCATTAGCACTTCTGGGTGATGACAAATTGTAACCTCCTCCCTTCCTCCCCCCTTTTTACTCTCTCTTTCCCTGACATTACTTTCCAGCATCTCTCTTCTTCTTTTAAGTATTTTAATTAGTTCTTTCTCAGTTTCACACAGATTATTCTTATTAACCCCCACCTCCATTCCGTTAGCCTATTCCTGCCACCTTCTTCCCTACAAATCTCTTTTCCACATTCTTTTTCTTCTGTTTTGTTTTGTGACCCACTGTGCTGGATATTTTTATGTTAACTTGACACAAGCCCACAAGCTACAGCCATCTTGGAGGAGAGAACACCAATTGAGAAAAGCCTCCATAAGACTGGGCTCTAGGCAAAGCTGTTGGGATTGGTGTGTGTGTGTGTGTGTGTGTGTGTGTGTGTGTGCAGCTCATTTTCACACCTCGGCTGGTGGTTTCTAGGTTCTGTAAGAAAGCAAGCTGAGCAAGCCAGAAGGAGAAAGCTAGTAAGCCGCATCCCTCTGTGGCCTCTGCATCAGCTCCTGTCTGCTTGAGTTCCAGTGCTCTGGAAGCATAAGTCAAATAAACCCTTTTCTCCCCAAATTTCTTTGGGAGAAAGAAATAATAACCCTAATTAAGAAACCGACTGAGTTTAACCAGGGCCATTTGTGTAATCATAGTTTTGGCAAAACCTTTTAGTCTTGTGAGCGCACCTGTGGGCACACCGCTGAAGATGACTCCCTCTCTGCCAGAATCTGTTGGTAGCCATTAATTCAGCAAGAAGGAGTGGGGCCCATGAACCCTTCCTGACTTCCTGTGCTCATTACTGTAGCTGGCGAATTTATGCTAGCAATGCATGTGCCCTGCTAGAAGGGGACATGAAGCATTACTTATCCCCAGCTTGCCTTTGTGTTCTTTTTGCCTTTACTTATTTACTTACTTTACTGTTTCAACTCTTCCTTACTCCTGAGATCTTGGGCAGCTATGATGCATTGCCATTTGCTGCAAAGAAAGGCCTCTCTTGTTAGGGGTGAGGGTACCCTTTGTTTATCAGCATAAACATAGACATTTAGAATGCTGTGTTAATTTAGCTAACCAAAAATAATAAATTCTTCTCTTATGCCTGTGACCTCACCAAGAATGGTTGTTGACTGAATTTACAATATCAGATTTGGATTCCCTCCCGTAGAAAGAGCCTCAAGTTCAATCAGAGCCCTTGGCTTCTCCCATAACATTTATGCCACTAATGTTGGTAGGCACATATTACCTGGCAAGTTGATATTATACCTCATGAGGTTCATAGCTGGGTAAGATCACTGATGGTTTCTCCCCATCAGCAGCCTGCACAGTCCCCTCTGGCACTGTGAAAGTTAGCCAGAAGGGATGGAGTTCTCAGCTCAGTTTCAGCCTTATTTATTTATATCTTGCAACCAAGGTAGAACCAAGTGACAGATTCAAATGGAAGCAAATGAAAAGTTTCCTATGGGAAAAAAGTAGCCAACTAGCCTGCATGTATGTACTTAAACCACATCTTATATAGAAAGGCCAGAGAGGTGATTGTCACATCCTCTGGAACTGTACAAACAGTGGTGAGCTGCCATGTGGCTGACAGGGACCAATCCCAGGTCCTCTGTAAGAACAGCAAGTGGTCTAATCTGTTAAACCATGTCTCTAGTTCCTAACATTGCATGTTTTAACATTTTATGTGTAATGTTGACAATGGGAATATTCCTTATGGACTCTTAACCAGGGATCTGTGGTAGTGAAACATCCCAATAGTCCTGCTCACTGTCAAGGTTGGGTTCCAACCTATTCTTTTTATATGGCTTATTTCATCTCAAAGACTTCAGCTCAGTCGTCTCCAGCTCTGCATAGCTGTTTCTGAATCCTTCCTCTAGGGGGTTCTGCTTTTATTGAGTAGGACCCTGTGCCTTTACTCTAGCCCCTCTGTAGATGATTAAATGCATTTTTATTTTCTAGTTATACCCTGCTAAAGGCAGGCTCTCATTAGCTTTGCTCACTAACATAAATCTTCAGTGTCAGCATGCTGCGTGGTATTGGGTATGAATGGGTATAGTCATAGTGTCCTATGGGTTATGTGCAAAGATCATTCCATACACTTTCAATGATTCAGATGTTGAGCTACGACAAACTTGAATAATTTTCAGAGTTCCAGAGATAGTAAGAGATGAGCCATTCATTGAATTTTAATTGGATTGATAAAAGAATAAATGTCTCGTCCTTCACCCAATGCATATATGCCTTGGAGATAATGAATTCAGAGAATAAAAACCAAGACTCTAGAATGGATTATGTCAGTGAAGTTGCCAAAGCGTTCTCCCAACTGAGGTGAAAGCTCTTTCCTTTAATTTCCCCATCTCCAGCTGTGCAGCATATGTTTTTGTTTTCAGCCTTCTTTTCCTGTTGTTGTTCTTAAAACTTCTAAATTCTGGGATCCTTGACAAAACCTCAGTGTAATGCCAGGTTGAAACTCAGCCACCCATATTTGCTCATTTTGCCTCGGATTTACTGTCCAGCAGAGGCAAGACTGAGGTCACTGAGTTAAAACTAGACTTTCATTTTACAATATTGTGCCTGGTGTAGGACTGAATTCAAAGATTTATTGCTCAGTGTTGGTGTTTGTGCAGAGACTGTTGCATGATTTATTTGCTGTCAGAAATGAATAGCTACATTTTAAAAGTAAATTCTGTTATTCCCCAAATAAGTCATCAGTTTAAAAAGTGCTTTAGGCTGATATTACTACATCTTTAAAGTACTGATGTGTAAATCAGGGACTGGTCATCGCATGGAAGAACTCTGGCAAGAGGCAGAAGTCATGCTGTGCTCTTTTCTTAATAACAAGTTATGTGCACTTGGGGCATATTCTTTCAATTTGAGATGCTACCTCTCACCTCTGTCTGCACCACACTTTAAAGCCAGTGGTGGGATGATAATTAAAATATAAATATTTGAAGAAGAACAGCTTTAGAACTTTGCTTTGTGTGGTGGTTTGAATAAGAATGGTCCCCATAGGCTCAGATAATTGAATGCCCAGTTACCAGGGAGTAGAATTTTTTGATTGGATTGGAAGGATTAGGACTGTAGCCATGTTGGAGAAAGTGTGTCACTGGGGTGAACTTTGAGGTTTCAAAAGCCCATGTTGGCTGGCTCTCTCTCTCTCTCTTGCTCTCACTCTAGCTCTCGCCCTCTCTTTGTCTCTCTCCTCTCACTTTACCTCTTCATCCTCCTCCCTCCATCTTTCCCTCCCTCTCTGCCTCTTCTCCCTGCCTGTGAATCAGAATGTGGTGCTCTTCAGCTACTGCCACAGTGCCTATTTGTGTGTCACCATGCTCTCCATCATGGTGCTAATGGACTGGGAATTGGACATTGTGAGCAAGCTCCACGTTAAATTCTTTCTTTTATATGAGTTGCCTTGGTCGTGTTCTCTCTTCAGCACAACAGAACTGTGATTAAGACATTTTAATTTTTTTTTAGCAGAGTTAACTAAAACCTTTAAATTCAAACAAACTCAGTTACATATATTGCTTTATCTGTCTACTGCTAATCAACTCTCCTTCCCTTGTTTTACACATCTATAAGTATTTATTTATTGTGAAGTGGAAGTCAGATTTGACTTTTTAAAATATGTCTTATTTTAAGTATAATTACATCAATTTCCTCTCCATCTTTCTCCAACTCCCTATGTCTCCCATTCTCAAGTTGGTAGCCTGCTTTTCTTTGATTATTATTGTTATATATGATTATACACAAACATATAAACACAACCTGCTGAGTCCATTTTACTGTTTGATTTTTATTGTTATATATGGTTAAACACAACCTACTGAGTCCATTTTACTGTTTGTGTATATGCGGTTTCAGAGCTGACCACTCTGTCCTAGACAACCGCTAAGGGGGCTCATCCCAGGGAGAGGCTAATTTGCTTTCTCCCTGCAGTCATTAGTTGTCTTTGTGTAAGAATAGAGT
Source organism: Pachyuromys duprasi (assembly GCA_028658305.1). Lineage (NCBI taxonomy): Eukaryota > Metazoa > Chordata > Mammalia > Rodentia > Muridae > Pachyuromys > Pachyuromys duprasi. The sequence goes on along the minus strand of CM053743.1, from coordinate 69,271,981 downwards.
CTCATGAAAATTAAATTGCTCTCTGTTTTGCTATTGGTGTAGTTCTGATTTTTTTTGTTTTTTGAGACAAGGTTTCTCTATGTAGCCTTGACTGACCAGGCTGGCCTCAAACTCATAGAGATCCACCTGCCTCTGCTTCCCCAAGTGCTGGAATTACAGGTGTGCGCCACTGTGCCTGGCTTGGTTTTGTTGCTTCAATAATTTATAGTAGAGACTATTTTACTGGTTACTTCCTGATATTATGGTTCTTACAATCCTCTTGTCTCTTCCATCCCAATATTTCCTGAGCCATAGATTTAAGAGACAAGATATAAATATATCCATTGGGGCTGAGATCTGTTGATATCTGCAATCCAGTTGTGGTTGTCTGAATTGGTCTCCATTTGCTGTAAGCGAAGCTGCTTTGATGAGGGTTGTAGCTACACGTATTTGTGGATATAAGGTTAAAATTTAGAATATGCTAAGGAATCACACTGGTCTAGCAAAGTGGCAGCAGGAGATTCTTTTCTAATGTCCATGACATCATTAGTTCAAAGAAACTAGGTTTTCAGTACCAAGCATGATTTTCCTCCTGTTGAGTAGGCCTTAGGCCAAATCAGGCAGCTGTTAGTTATGAACAACATGTGCCACTTACTGCACTTTTGTGGACATCTTGTATTGCTGGTCCTTGTTTTGGTCATTAAACAGCTGGGCAGAGCTGTTTAATTGCTTCCCTCACTTGGCAGTTTTCATAGTGTTTTCTGGAACCATGGAAGGTAGAGTGCAGGAAGGGGACTTTCAGATCATTTCTAGCTTCATCTGAGCCTATGCCCTAAGAATATGGTGTCTTCTTCAACCACTGAGAGGAAACCCAGGACTTTGTAAATAATTTATATTGTTTTGGGCATTCACTTGGACTATCCTGACTAACCTTAGGAAGAGGGTTTCTCTTGCCTGGCCCTGGAGTCTCTGTTAGTCTGTGGTTCTTGTGGGGTACATGGTGAGCCTGTAGTTCTTGGGGGGAGGGGAGGCATATAGCCTATGTGGCATAATTTTCTTTAATATATATATATATATATATATATATATATATATATATATATTCATCCCCTCCACCTAACTTCCCTCTTCAGTGAGTTAGTATGAGTCCTAACAGCCCTTTCTAAAAATTTTAAGGGTATTTTATTATAATAATGAATAGAATTACCTGTGAATATATTCAGTGAAAAATAGGGTAAAAAGACAAAGAGAGTCCACAGCTTTGCTCAGAGCATACTTGGACATTAGAGACATTAGTGTGCACAGTGGAGCATACACCATGATTACATTTAGAAGTGATGGTCTGCTTAACATACATGAGCCCCTGGGCTTAGTCCCCACGCTGCAACAAACAAACAAGTGAAACAAACAGTATGGGTAAATGGAATTTTTTTCCAACTCTTTTTTTGGGGGGGATTATCATTTGTTTTTATTTTATTTTTGTTTGTTCTTTAAATTTTTATATTACAGTTTATTCACTTTGTATCCCCTCTGTACCTCCCTCCCTTCTCCTCTCCCAATCCCACCCTCCCTCTTCCCCACTCGTGTCCCTCTCCCAGTTCACTGATGAGAGAGGTTCTCCTCCCCTTCCCTCTAATCCTGGTATATCAGGTCTCATCAGGAGTGGCTGCATTGTCTTCTTCTGTGGCCTGGCAAGGCTACCTCCCCCTCAGGGGTAGGTGATACAAAAGCAGGCCAATCAGTTCATGTCACAGACAGTCCCTGTCCCCATTACTATGGAGCCCACTTAGATATTGAATTGCCATAGGCTACTTCTGTGCAGCGTTTTCAGGCCATCTCCATGAGTGATCCTTGGCTGGAGTATAAGTTCCAGAAAAGACCCCTGTGCCCAGACTTTTTGGATCTGTTGCTCTCCTTGGGGAGCTCCTGTCCCCTGCAGGTCTTACTATCTCCTGTGACCAAGTAGGCTTCATCCCAGGTATGCAGGGGTGGTTGAATAAACAGAAATCCATCAATGTGATCCACCATATTAACAAACTGAAAGAAAAAAAAACACATGATTATCTCCTTAGATGCTGAAAAAGCATTTGACAAAATCCAACATCCATTCATGCTTAAAGTTATGGAGAGATCAGGGATACAAGGCACATACTTGAACATAGTAAAGGCAATATACAGCAAGCCCATCCCCAACATCAAACTAAACGGAAGGAAACTTAAAGCAATCCCACTGAAATCAGGGACAAGGCAAGGATGCCTACTCTCTCCATATCTCTTCAACATAGTTCTTAAAGTCCTTACTAGAGCAATAAGACAAAGGGGATACAAACTGGAAAGGAAGAAGTCAAAGTATCACTATTTGCAGATTATATGATAGTATACCTGAGTGACCCCAAAAATTCTACCAGAGAACTCCTACAGCTGATAAATACCTTCAACAAAGTGGCTGGATACAAAATTAACTAAAAAAAATCAGTAGCCCTCTTGTATACAAAAGACAAAAGGGCTGAGAAAGAAATTAGGGAAACAACATCCTTCACAATAGCCACAAAGGACATAAAGTACCTTGGTGTGAACCTAACCAAGCAAGTCAAAGACTTGTATGAAAAAAAATTCAAGTCTCTGAAGAAAGAATTAGAAGAAGATATCAGAGGATAGAAAGATCTCCCATTGCTCATGGCTCGGCAGGATTAACATAGTAAAAATGGCCATCTTACCAAAAACAATCTACAGATTCAATGCAATTCCCATCAAATTACCAACACAGTTCTTTACAGACCTTGAAAGAAAAATTCTCAACTTCACATGGAATAACAAGAAACCCAAAATTGCTAAAACAATCATCTACAATAAAAGATCTTCTGGAGGTATCTCCATTCCTTATCTCAAATGTACTATAGAGCAATAGTAATAAAAACTGCATGGTACTGGCATAGAATCTGACTGGTGGATCAATTGAATCAGATAGAAGACCCAGAAAGAAACCCACACACTTATGGATACCTGATTTTTGACAAAGATGCCAAAACCATACAATGGAAAAAAGATAGCATCTTCAAGAAATGGTGCTGGTCTAACTGGATGTCTACATGTAGAAAAATGCAAATAGATCCATATTTTCCAACTCTTTATGTAGGAAACTGAGCTTTGAGGGGACAGAGAGAGATGACTCTCAGTGAGGAGAGGCAGGCAGCATGTGGCCTAAAAGGCTGTTGCTTTTGTGCTCTGTTGTGTTTTCAGCCCAGCTGTGGGCTTAGCCAGTCAGTCTGAAGTATTGTCCTCAGAGGTGATGATGTGCAAATGAGAGGCAGACAGCGACAGCACCCATGGACACTGCAGATGCACACATTTCAGCGGCTTCTCCAGCTTCTCGGCAGCTAAGGAGTCTTGCTGTGGATTCTTGACTTAAATGTGATCCGTGGTGTTAGAGAGTTCTACTTCTCTCTGGTTCCTTGCCTCTATTGTTTATGTTCCTGGAAGAGTGAACTTTTAAAACTTTTTTTTTGTAACCTATCATTGACCTTGAAATAACCTGCAATATGAAGACTGGTGTTGAAGATTATTTCAGCTCTAGCATTTTCTAGCTAAGTAACTTAAATAATATAAACTCTAGTGTAGTCAGAACACAATCTGCTTTGCTATTTCGTAAGCACTTATGAAGAGCAAAGATTTCTGTGTATCCCTAAGGTACCTTTGGAATAGCAGTCTTCAGAAAGGCACACCCCAAGAAGGGGATGATGGGATGAAAGATACTGTGGCTTAGGAACGGTTTGGGCATGATTTTTACAGTCTTCCTACTTCCAGCTTTACTTCCTCTGCCTTTTAGTCTTAGTCTTCTGCTTTTGAAAGCCCTCAAAAATTTGTGCAGCTCTCTGTATAGCTCCCTGGATATAACCCAAGAGGTCCTTGCTACTATCTGTAAGACTTAACTTGAAGTTCCGTGAGCTCCTATCTCCTTCCCTTTGCTCATCTGCATTGTCTAGTGAGTGTTCTGTGTTTTGAATTGCCTTGCCAGACCTTTCGTTGGACTGTGCACTAGCATTGTCACATTTCTAGAACACTGCAGCTGCCTGTCACATCTGAGCTAGCTAGAGCAGTGAGGAGTACATAACCGGTACTCACAGGACTCAGAGAGGTGATCGCTATTTCCAGAATAGTCCTGTCCCAACTGCATTTGCGTGAAGGAAGAAGTGATGCTACTATTCAATTTCTGGATCTCCACACCTAATCATGTTATCAGGAACCAGATCAATATTCAATGGTTAAATTAGAGACATATATCTGTGCCTGGGGAAATACTTCTAGTGAGTTAACATTATGTTAGCTTATTGTCTCTTTTCATTCTAATTTTGAAGAAATGAAGATGCTATATTTAGAATCTTTTTGGATAAACCTATGAAAATCTGTACACCTATCTTTAGGTGTACAGCTCTCTTTAGGTGTACAGATTTTCGTAGTTTTATCCTATATTATATGTCTATATGAGTGAGTATATACCGTGTGTGTCTTTCTGCTTCTGGGATAGCTCACTCAGGATGATCCCTTCCAGTTTCCACCATTTACCTTCAAATTTCATGATTTCCTTGTTTGATTTTTTTTTGTTCTGTTCATAACAGGCCTTAGATTCTCTCTTATTCCATTAGTGTTATATGAACTCCGCTATGCTTCCCGTGGAGCTTAGAGTCGCCCCGGATATGAATAATCGCACCATCACTTTTACCTGTGGCTAATGCCAGATTGTGGCAGCTCTCCATGAAGAGAGGGACATTTACAGGGGACAGATCTGAGAGTAGCAATTTAGAAATTTCACCTTGTCAGATAAAAAAAATGACTTTCTTATTATAGGCTAGGACAGTGGGAAAGGCTGAGGGGATGAGTGAAGGGCTTAGGGATAGCTTGATTCCACAAGGACTAGCTTGGATTAATCTTTTAGTTCATAGGGGTATGAGTACCAGATATTATGTGGTGGCTTTTTTTTGACCCTCATGAGGGATAAGGTTGGGTCTCTAAGGCTATCCACTTAGAGTGATAGATGTGAAGACTGCTAGACCAAAGGTGTATAGAGATACATGGAACTCCTTGGTATTCATAAATGCTCACCGAATAGCAACTCAGATTGTGTTCAGAATACACTAGTGCCCGTATTATTTAAGTTACTTAGTTAGAAAATTCTAGAGCCGAAATCAATATCTTTTTTCTGCTCATTTTCATCTCCAATTTGATACTCTATATAACCCCGAACTGGACAGCCATTGTTTAATTTATGATGGCACTTCTTAAAGGGGAAACAGTTAAATCTGGGCTCTGCTGTGGGCTACAATTATCCAGTGGCTACAGAGGAAGAAAACTTTCATTCCTTGAACATTGAGGTAATAAGGCCTCACCAACAGGTTGTTAGGAAGATTAGATGAGGATATATTTAGTATCAAATAGACTGCTTCACACCATCAGCTTCCCTCCTGTGTGTGAAACGCTTAAAGTCCACATGGCTTAGCCACTCAAGCTTAGGCATGCCCTTTAAAATGTGGGTATTCAGAAAAGCTTGAAGGGTGTCACATCACCCTTCTGTGTTTGGTAGAAAATGAGTACAAGACCATTGTCAGCAGAAAGAGGAGGGTATTTACCCCTGCATCTACTCCAAGCTCTTTTTTTTTTTTTTGTAAAAAATCATAAGAGAAAAATTTACTCTTGGGAATTGGCTCAGCATAGCCACTTGAAGAGAAGGGTTATTAGTGAGAAGCTTCTTTTGTTATTTAGAGACATTCCCAAGCAATACTCTGCTGACCTTGGATTTGAGTGTAGAGATAAAATGTGTTTGTGTTTGGAAATGAAAAACCGAGTAGAGGAAGGATCTATTCCAGGGTAAGATGAACATATTCAAACACAAAAGTGCGTTCACATGCAATTATATACCCTTCTTGCCCTGTTAACCATTATTTAAAGGGGAAGAAGCAAACGCATCCTCATTGTAGAGTAGCATTCCTTTGTAAACCTTTGACATTTTAGAATGAAGGGGCTGTCTCAGAAGGCTAGGGGGTTGCCGGGAACACTGCTGGCAAACATTTACTCACCTTTCTCTTTCATGTTTCCTTTGCTTCTTGACATTTTTCTTCTATGCGCTTTGTCTTTAGAAATAAACAGACCTTAGTTTTGCCCTGCTCAGTGGGCTTCTCAATTAGTATTTGGAAGCAAAGATTTAAGTTAGAAATTTACAAAATTTCCCATGGGTTTTGTAAGATGTGAAATAATGTAAGAGATAGACATAAACACATGTAGGCTTCATCATCACTGTTATTGTTTATTTGCTTAATTACTCTGACAGCTGTTTTTCATCCCTTTTCCTGGAAGACTGTGAATTTTTCTCTCAATGTCGAATGTATATTATTTCTCTACATGTATTCATTAGCGACTCATTCTGATACTATATATTGAGAAGAGTTTATGGATCTACCTAATGAATTTTCATTATTTTCATACTAGCCAACAACCACAGAGTTTCACCCCAAAAGAAATGTTTAAAATAGATTGTGCTTCATAGCTGTACTGATCCTGAACCATTTTATCTACACACACACACACGCACAAAATGGCAATTTCATATGGCTCCACATAACATTAAAGATTAATTTTATCAATTTCTTTCTTTCTTTAGGCAAATTATTCTCTATAATGCCAGGAATACATTCTGTAGACACTGGGCATTAAATATTTATTTGCCTATACACTGTGAGGAAAGTGAGTGATACTAATTATGAAATTTTGTGAAGCATTTGCCTTTGCTTTGAAACCCTACAATGAAAGTAAAATATTTTTCCTTTCAAATTAATCTGAGAAGGTAAACAGAAGATTTGATGTCCTGGATTTTCAGAGCATGTAGAGGGAGGACATATGGTGGGTCAGAGAGGTCAGGAATTTGGTAAGGTATTTAGAAAGTAAACAACTAAAAAGGTTAAAAGTGTATCTGTCCCAGTCCTTGGCGGTCCAGGCCAATAAACTTCATCCTCTTTGAACTGGCATTTCTATTCCGTACTTGGTGGTGGAGGAGTTGTGTCTTGCAGGAGTAACAGGGGCACTCCGTCACTGCACACCAGACAGGGTGAACTCCTGACACAGGAAATGCATTTCCCAGCTTATATTGGGCAGGGAAGTGAACAACATTGTGAGATGTGACTTGGAGAATAGAGGTGAGTGTGGTTCCTAGGGATCTGATTACGCAGGGGCTGCAGAGGATCTGCGTCCGAAACTGAGTCTCAGATAGCTCTAGAAATGTCTCCAAAGTTTTGCTTTCAGAACCTTTGCCATAATAACGGGCTGGTGACATGGCATCCTAATTACTGTTGACAGAGGTGCCAGGATGGATCTATGTTACATGTGGTAAATATTGCTGATTACAGTAGTTATATAATTTTTATTTTTTTTATATTAGTCACAGGTTATTTACTTTGTATCCCAGCCGTAGCTCTCTCTCTCTCATTCCCTCCCAATTCTACCCTCCCTCCCTCATCTCCTGCCATGTCCCTTCCCTCTCCAAGTCCACTGATAGGGGAGGTCTTCCTTCCCTTCCATCTGACCCTACTTTATCAAGTATCTTCAGGACTGGCTGCAATGTCCTCCTCTGTGGCCTAGCAAGGCTGCTCCTTCTTGGGGGTGGGGGGGGGATGTCAAAGAGCCAGCCATTGGGTTCATGTCAGAAATAGTTCCTATTCCCCTTACTAGGGTAACCTACTTGGATACTGAGCTACCATGGGTTACATTCAAGCAGGCGTTCTAGGTTATATCCATACATGGTCCTTGGTTGGAGAAACAGTCTCATAGAAGACCCCTGTGCCCTGATATATTTGGTCCTTGTGGAGCTACTGTCCTCTCCTGGTCATACTAACTCACCCTTCTCTTGTACAATTCCCTGCAGTCTGTCAAAGGTTTGGTTATGAGTCTCAGCACCTGTTTGATACACTGCTAGGTAGAGTCATTCTGAGGCCCTCTGTGGTAGGCTCCTGTCCTGTTACTTGTTTTCTGCTACTTCCAGTGTCCATTCCATTTGTCTTTCTAAGTGAAAGACATCTTACTCTGGGTCCTCTTTCTTGTTTATCTTCTTTAGGTGTACAGATTTCAGTGTGTTTATCCTATCTTGTAGTTCTAGTACCTACTTATAAGTGAGTATATACCATGTGTGTCTTTCTGCTTCTGAGATACCTCACTCAGGATGACCTTTTCTGGATCCCACCATTTGCCTGCAAATTTCATGATTTCCTTGTTTTTAACCACTGAGTAGTATTCCTTTGTGTAAAAGTACCACAATTTCTGTATTCATTCCTCCGTCAATGGACATCTGGGTTGTTTCTAGGTTCTGGCTATTACAAATAAAGCTGCTACAAACATGGTTGAGCAAATGTCCTTGTTTTGTACTTGAGCATCTTTTGGATATATGCCTAGGAGTGGTAGGGCTGGATCTTGAGGAAGCACTATTCCTAATGGTCTGAGAAAGCACCTGATTGATTTCAAAGTGGTTGTACAAGTTTACATTCCCACCAGCAATGGAACCAAATCAAAGATCCAGAAATAAAGCCACACACCTATGAATATTTGATTTTTTGACAAAGAAGCCAAAACCATTCAATGGAAAAAATACAGCATCTTCAATAAATGGTACTGCTCCAACTGCATGTCTACATGCAGAAAAATGAAAATAGATCCATATTTATCACCCTGCAAAAAAATAAAGTCCGAATGGATCAAAGACCTCAACATAAAACTAGATACACTGAAGTGGTTAGAATAAAAACTGGAGAAAATCCTTGAACTCATTGGCACAGGAAACAATTTCCTGAACAGAACACCAACAGCACAGGCTCTTAGAGCAACAATCAATAAATGGGACCTCATGAAACTGAAAAGCTTCTATAAAGCAAAGGACAATGTCGTCAGAACAAAATGACAGTCTACTGACTGGGAAAGGATCTTCACCAACCCTATATTTGACAGAGGGCTGATATCCAGAATATATAAAGAACTAAAGAAGTTAAAAACATTAAATCAAGCAATCCAATTAAAAATGGTGTACAGAGCTAAACAGAGAATTCTCTGTAGAGGAATGTAGAATGGCAGAGAAACACTTAAAGAACTCTTCAGAAAGATGCAAATGAAAATGACCCTGAGATTTCACCTTACACCCATCAGAATGGCTGAGATAAAAAACTCAAGTGACAACACATGCTGCAGAGGTTGTGGAGAAAGGGGAAACCTCCACTGTTTCTTTCCTCATTCTTTTTGCCCATTTATGTTACTAGCACGGGTTGCTTGCTTATGATTCTCTGTACATATGTGAGCAGTGGCACGGAAATTTGGCCAGGTTTTCTAATATAAAAACATGCCTGTGGGGGAAAATGAGGATTATTATGTCTTTCTTGTTTTTATCTCCAAGTATTTAGAGCATTGTAATCTTCAGCAATTATCTCTTTCCAAGGGCTCTGTGCTGTATTGTTACCAGCTATAGGGCCTGTAATCCCAGGGCATGTAAGAAGATAGGAATGCAGTGTAGTGAGAAAATGTACATAAGAACACATTGGTGTCTCCCCAAGCATGCTGTAAAGGTCAGCTGTAGTTGTGTGTGTGTTTTCCATAATAAGTGGCAAATGACTGTAAGTGGTACTAACATTTCAAGTGAGGAAGTGTCTCCAAGTGGTTTTATTCTGAGAAAGTTAAAGTGAGATGGTAGAATTTTATTTATAAGAATCTATAAAAACTACTACGATAGCAAAGCAGGAGTTCTGTCATGGGAGTTCTCTATATGATATATTTTCGGGAATGTGAAGTAGAATAGACTGGCTGAAACAGGAGGTTGAAAGAACATAGGGAACTTGTCTGAATTCATCAACTCTGATTAATTAATTAAAATTACAAATCGTAATACTAGAATACCTTGAGTTAAAAAAAATCCTGAAATGTTAATTTTGAAGTCATACATTTCTATAGTACTAGGCAGTCTTAGGGGTGGGGAGATAGCTCAGTGATGGGAAAACATTTGCTTTTGAAGAATGAAGACCTACTATAAATTTCCAGAAGCCACGTGAAAAACTGAGTGTGCTGCCAATCTCCTGTAATCCCAGCACAGGTGGGAGGCTGAGACAAAATCCTTGGGACTTGCTGGCCAGCTAGCTTCACTGTCATCATGTTCCAGGTTCAGTGAGAGACCCTGTCTCAAAGCATCTGGTATGGAGAGGTCAAGCAAAACACTCATCTTCAACCTCTGACCACAATGAGCATGTGTGTGTGCACACACAATTAATCAATCAGTCAGTCAATCAATAAACACAATTCAAGTTCTGGAACGGTATTACTAGGTAACAGTTACTCAGCATTGGCTGTAGCCCTGCCATTGAAGTTATGCACTGAGGCAATTAAAGGAAAACCAACTACTCTTTGAGTGCATTTGATTAACACTGAGTCAGAGAGTTAAGTATCTCCCTTAGTCATGCAGCAGGAGGACAAAGCTATCACTTTACTCTTCCACAGAGACAATGGTAAAACTCTAACGTGGACGCCCTGGGATCAGAAATCTTTGCATTTATTTAAAAGGTGAGGTTAAGAAGCAGAAAGACACACATGATATATACTCACTTATAAGTGGATATTAGACATATAATATAGGATAAACATACTAAAATCTGTACACCTAAAGAAGGTAAGCAAGAAGGAGGACCTTGGGTAAGATGATCAATCCTCACTCAGAAAGACGAATGGGATGAACATTGGAAGAAAGAGAAAACATGAAACAGGACAAGAGCCTACCACAGAGGGCCTCTGAAAGACTCCACCTAGCAGGGTATCAAAGCAGATGCTGAGACTTATAACCAAACTTTGGGCAGAATGCAGCGAATCTTAGGAAAGAAGGGGAAGATGGTAAGATCTGGGGAGGACAGGAGTGCCACAAGGAGAGCAACAGAACCAAATATCTGGGCACAGGGGACTTTTCTGAGACTGATACTCCAACCAAGGATGATTCGTGGATATACCCTAGAGCCCCTTCTCATTTGAAGCCCATGGCATCTCAGTATCCATGTGGGTTCCCTAGGAAGGGGAACAGCAACTGTCTCTGACATGAACTCAGGGGTGGGATCTTTGATCACCTTCCCCTGATGGGGGAGCAGCCTTGCCAGTCCAAAGATAAGGACAATGCAGCCAGTCCTGATGAGACCTGATAAGCTAGGGTCAGATGGAAAGGAAGAAGGACCTCTCTTATCAGTGGACTTGGAGAGGGGCATGGGAGGAGATGAGGGAGGGAGTGTGGGATTGGGAGGGTTGAGGGAGGTGGCTACAGCTGGGATACAAAATGAAAAAAAACCTGTAATTTATATATATAAAATAAAAATTTAATTAAAAATAACTGAGGGTAGGTTATACAGTTGATACTTTAGCTTCCCTGTGAATATTGCTGCTAGGGTTTGAGGAAGCTAAGAGGTTCCCAAACTTGCTGGGTAGTGGTTACTTGTTGTCATAGTTCGGAGAAAACCTTCAAGCTAATTCTTTCATGTGCCAAGAGAAAAACACGGTGGCACAGAACTATGAGATTGTTTGTTTGATTAATTACAGAGTAGAGATTAAAATCAAGTCTTTTTGTCTGTAAGAATAAGGGCTCTTATGTCTCCAGTGGGTAGTAGGCTAAATCATAATGTATGGTCATACCAGAACCGGGCTGAGATTTGCTTTGAAAACAACACGAAAACCGTTTTTAAAAATGGGACTAAAAATGTTCATGTTAGAATTTACTTTTGAGTGATACAGAGTATGGATGTACATCTTCTTTTCAGTAGACAAGTAATTATTCAGAACCCAACACGTCTGCCAGCTATGCACTACTTTCTACTACTGACTTTGATGTCCTCATATCATGAATTCACCAGATGATTGCTCTGAATTAGCTCATTGTCTTCAGGATCCAGTACTTCCTAGATGTTCATCAACAGACATCAACCAACCCCTAATACATGAATTTGTAGGGGACAATTGATATTCAAATGGTATAAGACAGTCTGTGTTTAGCTCACAACTACTACTCGGTTCAGTCAACAAATATTTATCTGTACCTTGTAAGTACCTTGTACTATGAGGATAACAGGAGGCCACTTTTGGGATCATCCAAGTGAGGCACAGAGGAAGGCCATGGGAGCTTATGGGTCCAAATAGAGTTTTAAGTTAAATCCAAAATCCAACAAGAAACTTAGGGGTAAAACACAGCTAGAGGCCTGATATGGGCACTGGATTTATGACATCTTAAAAACATAGGATGAAGGATTTGTTACTTTGAATAAGTATTTGGCCTTTGTCCAGTTTCCTGATATATTTACCTTCTAAAACCTGCCAATATTCAGAGCCATAATCATGCTTTTTCCATGCTGTTGAGATGACTGATTTTGAAAATCCCAGAATTGTAATAGGGAAAAGTCTAGTTGCCTGAGGAACCATTCATGGAATGATGGACGTTTCAGCTCCACACCTTCATCAACACACAGAGAGGAAAGGGTTGTAAACTTAAACCAGTCTTTAAAGGCCACGAGTAGAGATATTTATACCTATGAAATAACTCAGTCATGAAATGTGAAAAGGACAAGAATTTGGAGAGCTTCTCACTAAGAGAACACATGGAAGATTTTGGAAGATGGTGCCAAATCCATTATCCAATAATTTTTACCTTGTATCTCTTCAACTATATTATTTCTAATATACTTTTAAATGTGCCATTTTGCATAATGAAGTCTTTCCTTGTGTTCTCTGAGTCATCCTAGCAAATTAATCAAGCCCAAGGGGCAGACTATGAGGTCCCTAGACTGTAAGTGGTTTCTCAGAAAAATAGGTGGAGTGCAGTTGCATGAGAAATCAACCATATTCTGTAACCGATGTTCCAATCATATAATTACAAAGTTGATTCCTCATGCAACCATACCCCTCCCTCTCTACTCAGAAGAAATGAGCCCTCACCTTACCTAGTTGAAACAAGGGGTACCCAAAATCTGCTGCAGAATTAATGGCTTCACTTTCTGATTAATAGGGAGAAAACCCATAATCCACATGTGTTGGTTCCAGGCATCACAAGAATGGCTGTCCTGTATTTGGAGTAGAGTACATGTTAGAAGAAGTGAGAAGGGCAGGGGAACAAACCCAAATATTCCTTTGTACATTTGTTCCCCTCTCCTATTTGTAAGGTATATAAATCTTTAGGGCATTAAAATTATTCTGTCTGCTTCAAACTATGTATTTGAAAACATCTCCCTAGATACTATCATATTGAGGAAAAATGCCTTCTCAGATGCCTGAAATTCTTACATTATATTTAAATGAGTCAAGGACTTATACATTACATTCCAACCAAGTCTTTATGACCATATGCATAGCATAAATATACTCTAAAATTTCTACCTGGGTTCTCCAGATTATTCATCAAATACCGTTTGCTTTCAGTCTGAGAATAATAAATTTGACAAGGAGGTGAAGAGGACAGCCTACAATGGAGGGACACTTTAACATGCATATTTGGAGCTTCAGTCCCTGGTTCCTACCTTCACTTTTGAGGGTAGTCCACTAGATTCTGACACTTTATGGGTGAAGTGTTGCCTTTGTGCTGTAAGAGTATGAGGCAGGAATGCTGGGGAATTCTATGATTATTAATCAAGAGCCAGTACATCAGAGAAAGGAAACAACAGTTGTCCCTGGGGTATTTGATCTGTTCTTGACAAAAGGAAAACCATTATATTTTCAAGAGAAAAGAGATTAGTTTCAAGTGCTATGTTCAAGAACAATTCCAGTTTCAGGCAAGATTTATTTCGCTTGATGTATTCCCTTTACAGAAGAGAGTCCTTTCCCTTCAGTGGCCCCCGAAAACCCTCACTTAGGTTATGACCACAATTTATATGATAAAAGGGCTATAAATGCAAAATTTAGGGTGAGTGATATTTTTTAATGCATAAAGCTTTGAAAAATACAACATAGATTATAAATGGAAGTTGAATTGAAGTTTTTAGGAGAAGAATGACCCATCTAGTCATCTATTCCTTGCACGGAGAAAATTAGACTATTTGTCAGAGTCTAGAAGTCATACTGGATTTATCATTTGGCTAGGCATACTACGTTTTTTTTTTCTTGGTTGTGCATATTTAACACATTAAAATTCATCCTTATTCCCACTATCACTTTCTATTAACTCTGCCTTTTGTAGTATCAGCATCTTAAGTTAAAATTGCATGAAGACAGATTCATGTTATAGATTTTTTCCCCCTCGATTCAAGCTACAGTTTTGTTTATCCGAATATAATTTTTCCTCCAACATCTACCACCTTGTGCAGCACACAGGCTCTTCTGGCTTTCATTGCTTCGCCACTGAGAAGTCTAGTAGCAGTAGTTTCAATTGATAATGTGTCATTGAAACCTCTACCCAGTTTTATCGTCTTCCTGTTTTGCCACATGTATACTCATTAGAAATTGGGCCATTTCACTGGTTAATCTTGATTGACAGCTTGTGGAGATCACTGGGAGGTGTATAGACACACCTCTGGTGGATTATCATAATTAGGTTAACTGGGGCTGGAAGTCCCTCTGTGAGGGACCTCTGGATTTATGGACTGGGTCCTATTGTGTATCAAAGGGAGAAAGTGAGCTGAGCACAAGTAGTCATTGCTTTCTGCTTCCTGACTGTTGATGCACTGTGATCAGCCACCTCAAACTGTAGAACACCCTTGCTTTGGAAGGGGACAGGACATTTTATCATAGTGACAAAAAAAAAAGTACGATACCCCTTCTTTTTCTCTTGCTTCATTTTCTGTTGCTGACAATCCAAGACTGAATAACTCATCTAAAAAAAA
>CM053743.1:69209648-69256650 GCA_028658305.1 Pachyuromys duprasi | reverse complement strand
ACCATTCTTAATACATAGGGAAAAGTGAGAAAGATAGTCAGCCTTGAGCCATTGTTCTGTCTTCCATGTTGACTTTAGGGAGTCTCACATATGTATCACATGTGTTCACACAGGTATCCCCAGACCTTTCTCAATAACATTTCCATGATTTCACTATGAAGGAGGACTGTCCAAAAACTATATTGCTTTACTCTTTTTCTTAATAAACAATATTAGCTAATTTCCTAAAAAAGTCCTAGAAATTGAAGGAAAACAAGCTGAGAGAGAGAGAGAGAGAGACAGAGAGACAGAGAGAGAGAGAGAGAGAGACACACACACACAGAGAGAGAGAGAGAGAGAGAGAGAGAGAGAGTTTGAACTGGCTTACCCCTTGTCCCAATGGAGAATAGCTCTCACTGTCACAGAGTCATTGAGGTACAGTCCACTGATATGAAAAGTGAACATCTCTTACATAGAGTCAGTCCATCTACTCTAATTACTTAGAAATCGTCATATTCCTTTCTCTTTTTCAAAAAAAAAATCAGGGGTAAATAAAAGGGCAAGTAACATTGAAAATAGAATAAAAAACTATAATTCAAATATTAGAATTTTGTGACTTGTTTGAGTGTACCTGGCAACGTTTGGGATGCAAGAGAGTTGAGCACATGTATTATAAAACCTAAAGTTTTTTGTATACAAGATACTTATTAATTAGGTAAAATAGTCATCTAATTCCCACCTCTGCTTTTAAGTTAAATTGTGTAGCCAAGCAAATTGTGCCATTCTCTGTGATTTTGATGCATACTTTTGTAATACCAAAGCTGTATGGTCTTAGCTGGACGTAAGACAGAATGTATAATACCACAGTCAATAGTTTAACAAGTTCAATCATATTCCACATATTTTATTCTGTGTAAGGCTTTCAAATTATACAATGACCTTAATTGAAATAATATAACCATTTTTTGCTACATTGTCTACAAGGTATCTGAAAGAATCCATGCCAATTTTCCTACATAAATAAGAGTCCCCTCTGCCCAATTCTAAAAAAAAAATAAAATCTTAAGAGGCAGAAAAAAAAGGTGGGGGGACCCTCATTTGGAGACTAAAAATATCCTACTAGGTTAGCAACTTCAAAAATCAGAGGCCCAAAGACAAAACATTGGAATATTCTACCAATGCTTTTGCAAATTATATATATATATATATATATTTTATGTTACAATGTAGGTGTGAAGTTTCCCTCCATAGCTTGGTCCTTGGCTGGTGGTACTATTTAGGGATGTTATGGAAGCTGATAGGAGATGGGAACTAGCTGCAGAAGGTAGAGTCTAGGTTATGGCTTTGAAGGTTAGACCAGTCTATAGCCCCTTTCTTCCTCCCACCTTCCTGTCAGTGCTATAAGATAAGCAGCATCTTTCTCTACATGTTTCTTCTACCATGAAGCTCTGCCCAAGGGCTTGTTGGTAAAGCAATATAGACCAAACTCTTTGAAACCAGGTACCAGATATAACTCTTTTTCTATCAGAGTGTTTCTGTCATGCATTTTGTCAAGCCAATGAGAATAGCAGCTAACACAGTATGTATGTGTATTGTTATCTGTACAGTTACATGTATGTGTAAATGTATACTTTTTGTAGGGATGCGTGTGTGAAAGAGACAGACAGAGGGAGAGAGAGCATGCTCATGCACACCATTGTTATTATAAGGAGAAACATGTTCCCTCACCTTTTAGGTGTTTCTGGAGCTTGTCTCCTGATGCTTCATTAGAGGGTGTTTACAGTTTTAAGAGGGGGCTTCTAAAGAAGTGTAAGAGGAGACTGAGAAGAATCTCAAAGCTGTTTCCTTCAGCTTCCCCCTCCCCACGTTAGAGGTAAGGAATGGAAGTCAGAAGCACTGGGCAGCCAACTCAGGCCTTCTGCTGGTGAGTGAGAGAGTGTGGGTCTGACCTGGGAATTCCCATCTCTGCATTTGGTTCCCAAATCTCTGTGGTAGGAAGCTGCATCTTTTATAAGGTTCTTAACAAATCAAGGCTGATATTTTTTCAGATTCCATACATAGAATTCTGACAATAGGCTATTGCCTATGTTTTGTTTTTGTGTGTGTGTGTTTACTAATAGTCCACGAATGGTTGGAAATGATACATTGCTGGCTGTCTTGCATTTGACATAAATATGAAGACTCCAGTTCTTCGTCCCTTTTCACTCTTGATGGCTGCTATGTGGGAGAGGAGGAAAACAAGCTGACTGAGGGCTATGTACAGAATTTTCAGTGATAATTAAGGAAAATGCATGAGAAGGTGCTTTGTAAGATATCTGGAGTCAGCAAGCAGCAGTAATTTCCAACTCTCTGTGACAGTCTGACTGTAGCCTGGGAAAAGTCCACAATCAGCTGCAGACTCAGAGGATAACAGTGTCCTGCCACACACATAAAACACTATGGTGAGTTTTCTCTGTCATTTCTCTACCCTCAAAACCCTGCAGAAGAAAACCTTATAGCTATCACGATTCATGAAATTGTGTGTGCCACAGGATATTGAAGGGGTAAAGTGATCAACTGACTCCGAAGGGGCCGTCATAGATATATTCACACTTAGGCTCAGTGCTAAGAAGGAGCATATGGCTTTGAAGGTGCTTTCAGGTTACATTGTAATGGAGGTGACCCTCAGGAAGAGTGTACTGTTCCCTTGTGCAAAGATTCTTTTTTTTTTTTTTGGTCCATGAGCACAGTACCTCTTCAGAACTTGAGTGTGTGTGAAGAAGTTAATTGCTGGTATAAATTTGTAGTGATGCTATTAGCATAAGAATGACTTTGCAGGGACTTACATTGCAGTGGAAATTACATGTTCGTGTGTGAAGCCTGTCCTGTTTCTGATCCTCTCATTACTCTGTCAGAATACCAGCTGTGAAGCACCATCTGTCAGTGGTAGCAACAGCAGCAGCAGCATCTGTCTTTGGGTCAGCTGGCATCTGTGTTAAATCTCACTGAATGGCCTGAAGGCCAGTAGGTGGTGTGTGGCTCAGGGGAGTGGCTTCTGTCCAATGCCATTAGAGGAAAAATGTCTACCTTGTCACCATGAAACCATCTAGTCTCTGTGCTAAGTACTGCCTTTTCTCAAGCAGGGTATCTCAAATTCCTTGAATTCTATGACACCCTAGATCTTACTGGCTCATCTTGCTTTTCTTTCCAAAATAATACTGTCACACAGTGAGACTCAAGCATGTATCCACACAGCAGATCAGGATGGAATTTTCTGTTTCTTGATGCTTTCATTCACACCAGAGTGAACAGTGTTCCAGTGTTCTTTCTCTTCTCCAGTTCATGTCCTTTCCAGAACATTCCAATAGGACCTTTATTTGAAAACAAGGTTGTTGCAGATGCAGTTAGCTGTAATGAAGGCTATGGGTATAAAGTGGCTTCTTGTCCGTAAGACTGGTGTTCTTATAAGAGACAGAGACCACAGAGGGAAGGAGTTAAGTGATGACACATACAGAGAAGAGAATTAAGTTATCACCAACCAAGGAGCTTCAAGGATTGTTGGCAACCTGCTACAGAAGCCTGTATCAGATTCCCCATGGAACCCATCAGGGGGACATAGCCTTGTTAACACCTTACTTTCAAACTTGTAGCTTTCATAACTGTGAAAGAATATGTATGTATGTGTGTGTGTGTATGTGTGTATTTTACTTCAAGTCATCCAGCTAGAAGTAATTTATTATGATGGTTCCAGGAAACTGATACAGACTACTATAGTGTATGTCCCCACTGGGAATCTCTACGTGTTTTGGAAGTTGTTTTATAAGCTCTATGCACAATGGTTGTATAGAGTTTGTTGAGGGAGCATGGGTTTGTATGTTGCTTCTTAGGAAATGTCATGGGACCAAGGATAAAATAATAAGATGAATCTCCACTTCATCCAGGCAGCTAGCCACTTATGCAAACCATTTAACACAAGTATTGAGTGTCCACAGTGTAGACCAAGCAGCACAGAGATACAGATGTTAAAGAAACAGATGCAGAGCTTGCTTATCTGGAGTTGGGATTCAAATAGAAAAGGCACCATGGTTTTCAATCAATGTATCTTGATTATCATTGTTTTAAACAAACCATTTATGCAAAGAGCTAGGATTAGTTTTGGAAATAAAACAAGAAAATACAATTTGTGAGTCTCACAGTGTTTGAATATGGATCATTCCTTTGCCCTTGGACAACCCCTTGGGAAAGAGCTACACAACCCAGTACAAAATTTAAAAAAACAGCAGCTTCTCAGAATATCCATTAAAAAGCTTATTTGAAACAAGCTTTTCATATTCAGTCATATTTGAGTACCTGTGATTTATTGCAATGTGCTCTACAGCTTCATTTTTCTAATGCTGACTATAGTCCTCTGAATGTAATCTATTTAGTATATATCTGCTAAATTATTGACTAAGAGCAAGAGGAAGGATGAGTACCAGCTGGTGTAATATTTGTTGAGTTTTTACATGCACCATAATAAGCAACTTACCTTACCTTTTCTCGTACTTCTATGAAATTTTTCTGTGTGTACTAATAACCTATTATTCAAATAAGAAACTGAATTATTCGGAAAACAAGACTATCCTCACAGTCACACAGGTAGTTATTGGCCAAGTTATGATCCTGATGACAGGATTCTGATTCTAGCTCCCCACTTTTTTTGAGTGGCTTATGCTGGCTTTGGCCATGCTGTGGCCTTTTGTGCATTTTAGGATGTGATGCAGAAATCATGAGCTTTCCCCATTTTCCTTATTAGTAACCATAGCATCTGGGAATGATGAAGGAAAGAATGCCTTTTGTTTTGTTTGTTTGTTTTGTTTTATTTTTTTTGTAAAAGATTTCATTCATTCATTCATTTATTTATTTATTTGTTTGTTTGTTTGTTTTATGTATGAGTGCTCTATCTGCATGTAGGCCTGCATACCAGAAGAGGGCACCAGATCTCACTATAGATGCTTGTGAGCCACCATGTGGTTGCTGGGACTTGAACTCAGGAACTCTGGAAGAGCAAACAGTGCTCTTATCCACTGAGAGATCTCTCCAGCCCCCAACTCCTTTTTTCTTTTTTTAATTGAAGCAAACCTTCCTCCATCAAGGAAGGAAGGAACCATATTAAAACAGCATGCTTCCTCATTTCCTAAAATTATTCTGTTTAATTGTTTTTGTTTTGTCAGCCTCTAAGTTCATGTGACTAAAAAAATGATCATCTCTTTCTCTTTAGTGCCATGGGTGTTTAAGCCAAGAGTTGTCATTTCATCCACTGGCCCTGTGTGTGCAATATTGAAATGGAAATCAGTTCCCACACACTTTCCACATAAACTCACTGTATCCCTGAAGCTGGAGCTCTGCAGAGAAGCTCTCAGCCAGGGCAGAGATGGGAAGCCCTGAGCATCCTGGCTGTTCAGCTCTGGTCTCTAAGTGCAGGTCTTTGCAGCAGGTGTGTGAGGTTCCCAGTAGTCAGCACAAATATGTGACATTTGCCCTTTGTCTGCTCTGAATCCACTGTGGCCAAAAGCACCGGCTATCCAACTCAACCCCGAGGCACACAGTGCCCCATGTCATCATTTCTTTACATTTGATTCATTACATCCCTGTTTTTGCCCAGTCCTTGGTTAGGGCAGCACTCAAATGACACTCTCCCATCTCATCCACTGCTTCTGACTTTTACAGTGTGAAATGCAGGATAGAAGCACCAGCTGATGTTTCTCATTCACACAAAAGTACATCAAGAGTGCTTGGGATTCTGTCCCTCTCCCCAAAGGTCTCCAATCCTTAGCAAGTCACCAGTTCACCTGCTCTGCCTTAGCCTGAAAGAGCTAATACAGGTTTACAATTTGCTTTCAGTTTCTTTCAAAAACTAATAGGAACTTGGGCCAGGTATTAAGGCAAATAGTTCTTTGGAGTGATTCATATTGTTATTCTCTGCATTCAGACATGTAAACTGTGGATCAAATAAGATTAGAAACTCAAGAAAGCAGTGAGTGATGTGATAGTGAACTCAATACACAAATATGACTCACTGCTCCTCTGATCTAATACTAAGATATGGAAAAAATGCTCTTTCTCTTGGTGTATTAGTCAAGGTTCTCTAGAGTCACAGAACTTATGGAATTAATCTCTATTTAAAGAAACTCAGTTATTTGCTTGCACTATTACAATTCACAAGTTGAAATTCTGACCATCTTGTTTCAATTTCCTGAAAAACCAACTTGGGCACCAGGAATGAAAACAGAAAAGAAATTCAGATTCTATTTTGCATGTTGTAATTTTTTATTAATTTTATAATTGATAAAAATTTGTTCTTTGATCATTTCATCCACAAATATAACATATTCGGTTTACCCTCAGAACTACCACCCCTCAGTGTCTCTTATTTTCCTTCCACCTCTGTTGTCTGCTGTCAGTCATCTCCCAAAAGGTCCTTATCCTACATTCATGTGATTTTTGTTTTAGGACTTTCTGATTTTAACAAGGCACTGCAGGGTCATTGGTTAAAAACTAGCATTGCAGCCTTTTGTGCTCTCCAGTAGGTTTAGCATCTGGGCGTGTGTGTGTGTGGGGGGGGGATGTTAAAGGAAAGAAATTTAAATCCTTCACTAATGAGATCCCATTTAAAGGTTATTATCTTTATTTTCAAACATTGGGAAAATCCTAAGGAATTCTTGATTGTGAAGTCAGGCATGCAGTTGTGCGAACATCCTGAGTTGATAGAGTGTCTGAAACAGTTAGAAAAATTGATCTGCCAACTGATTTATTTATGGTGAGGATTATAATTTTCTGAACATTTATTAATGTAGCTATAGATAACATCTATCAGTTTCAGTGAAATGAATCTTACATCTTCGATATCATTCCATACTTAATTCTTTATTCCATTCTCAACTACGCTATCTCCATCTGTCTCTTCCAGAATTCACTGGCAGCTGGTTTCAATGCCACATGCAAGGTAGATGAGAACACCAGGGCAATTTCTATAATATGAACCCAATTGTACTAGAAATTGGGTATTTCCAAGCTGCTTATGCCATCCCTAAAAATTTATCTGAGTCATTTTGTTCAATGACCACAGTAACCACAATGCGCAGGAATTGATTTTTGCAAGACAGATTGATAAGTGTTAGATAAGTGATTAACCACTGAGGCATATCTTCTGCCATCACTGATGTTCCTTTATGATGTGTTTATTAGTACATTATTTATCATTACTGTCTTTTGGTAATTTCGCCATTGACAATGTCCTAGGTATAGGTCTAACAAGCTTTCTAGGGTTCCTAAAAGCAGACTCTGTTGTTCCATATAGATTATCCTCATCCAGGCTCCATTTACAGTGCTGTTAGCCTTGAGTTTAATGTAAATGAACCCAAATCACACCCTATATGGTGACTTTGAAGAGAAACACATATAAAACAAGGTTTTACATTGATCTGTGGATGAAAATGCTGTGAGCAGAGGTTCACCTGATCCTTCAGAGCAGTGTTTTTGTGTTTGCGGTGACGTTATAAAATGTAACTGCCTCAAACAGTGAGAACCAACTAGACTTGGGCTCCTGTTATTTTGGATTTCTTAATTAATGCGTTAAATATTAATGTGTTTTAAAAATGTTTGCCTATTGAAAGACATACATCATTAATGGAGGTAGTCTTGCTCTCTATGGGACAAAACGTGATTCTTGATGGGTAAGGAACCCTTCCTTTTTGTGCATAAAATAGACATATTACCACAGTATTTAATAGCTGTCCATCATAACCATGATGTTGTGCTAGTATTGGTGGAGATAACTAGTAAATGCAGGAGTCTAATTTTCCTTTCAGGAGTAATAAAGAGATTCAGGAGCACCACTAAGAGCATGCTGAGCATACTGAATGTGAATATTTAATAAAGGGAAACATCTGAAGTAGGAGACTGTCCCACACAACCAGGGCGCTCCCCGCCAGCTCCACATAGAACCATTAATAATATTGTAGCCTCATCTTTATCTCTTCTCCTCACTCACCAGCACAAGGACAGTCACACCAGTCTCCAGTTGTGACTGAGAATTTCCTCAGGCATGCATTATCTTTGTATTTTCAATGTGATAACAATTTAAAAGTAAATGCTGCAGAAAAAAAGGAATGGTCCTTTAAAGGGATGGGTTCTTTGGGTATCTTGATCTAGTCATTAAGATTTGAAAAGCAAGTTAATCTCAGCAAAAATAAATAAATAAATAAAACACCATCACCTATCACCTATGGAGTTAAATCTAAGTTGTTACACTTGAATGTTATGTGTTTAGTATTTTTGTCTTTAATTTGTTACTTTGTTTTGCTTCCCTTGTTGAATCAGAGGTAGAAGGTATGGAATTTAAGTTTTCCATTTGCATATCACCAAGCAATAATATAATTAAAATAATTTAAGTCTAGATATTAATTAGGTAGTGCACAATAACATTTTTGGTCTATTAAAGGGAGTGTTTATATTACTTGGCTTTGAAGTAATGGATTCAGTCATTGACAGTTTGAGCCAAAAGAAATCTCTTAGTTTAAGCATCCCTGTCATCTGATATAGATGCTGAACTTCCAGTATAGAAGAGAAGTAAGAGGAGTGATTGTTCAAGATTACAAAGCTAAGGAGATGTATGCTGAGATCAGGGGCCAAGTTCACATACTTCTAAGTTAGTGAATGACTCACTATGTTGGTCTATCTCCAATAAAAGGCTCTATTTCCAAAAGTTTAGTTAGACCCAGACAAATACAAAGTTAATATAACATCTCATTTAATGCAGAGGGAGACATTTATGAAATGGCACTGTAAATAGCAGACTTGTTTTAGAGAACTCAGTCACAGTGAGTCAGGGGAAGTGGTAAGATGAAATAACATTTGTTTGTCTTGCCTGCTCAGGATATGTTACCCATGAACTTGGACTTTTCTGTGACTTTCAACACTGCAGACAGAATCCTGAAGCTCTTTACATATAAGACTTTGTGCCATTTCACTCCTGAATTTAGATTATCAGTTTACTCAACCAAACTTGGCTTAGTCCATAGAAACTACTATGACAAAATAACCAACACTTCGTGGTTTATATCCAGTGGATATCTATTCCTTACACATTGATAATTTAGGATTGGAGTACACAGTTCATGCTTGCTAACACCCTACTTGCTCCCTGGTTCATATACTGCTGTTCTGTTGTTGCTTCAGAGGAGGGCAAAGAGCTCTTTGACAAGGGCACAGACTTTACTAATAAGGATTACACCCTCATGGTCTAATTATCTTCCAAGTACTTCATTTCTTAATGCTGTGTCGTTGGTCTTAGGATTTCAGCAATTTGGTAGAAAGTAAATATCCAGTTCATTTTTGATACCCTTGAGAAGACTATTCGAAACAGTGCTTCTCTGTTTACTGTAAGCTTTTGATCATAATGTATGGAATTAAGCGGTTGTGTCTTTAATATTATTTGTGGGTTTTCTATTGCTACAGAAACCACTATAGCATAAGAGAATATAACACATGTAAGGTGCAAGTATCATTTTGCAGATGGATCAGGATTGTGGGTATGAATTAACTGAGTCCTTTGCACAGGGTGTTACAAAGCTGTAACCAAACAAATTATTAGCCAGAGTCATGCTCTCTTTGAGTACCTGGGGTTCTTTTCTCTTCTCAGATGATGTTGGCCAACTTTGTTCCATTGCAGGATATGATAAACTTAATTCTAACCTTAACATTGCTGCTTGAGATTCAAGCATAGCAGGAAGTCCTCTGTCCACTAGAACCTCTCAAAACACTTATCTCATTCCATTAGGTCTACACAAGATAGTCTTCCTTTTGCTTAATTAAAGAATTATTAAGCAATGTGACTTTAGTCACAATGGCAAAATCCTCTCAACTTTGCTGTATTGTGCTAATTAAAGTTAAAGTGCTACAGATACAGGCATATTTCAATTTCAGGGAGGAAGTGATGTAAGGACACGGGGAAAATGAAACATTTTGAAATCTCCCATCGTAGTTTCCAGCCCTTCCCTCTGTGGGCAACTGTGGTTTGTATTTAAGGTCTTTCTTCTGGGAAGTGTTTATTAATGCTTGAGGTTATGTGAAAGGGGAGAGGTGTGAAAACAGCCCTGGACTTAAGAAAAATCAGGTAGACAAGGCTATCTCAACTGAAGTGTGCCTGGAATTAAGGTAGGAAATTCTTTCTTGTGGAGGGCTGTGCTGTCTGTTCTAAGACATTTGGCAGTAACCCTGGCCACCTTCCTTCAGGGGCCAGGAGTACCTCCATCCAGCTTCCTACAACCGAAAATTATGCTAAGCTTTCACATGTATTCTCTTGAATAGAAAAATTCTTCCTGATTGAGGACCACTGTATTGGCTATGCAGTTTCTTTCTTTCTTTCTTTCTTTCTTTCTTTCTTTCTTTCTTTCTTTCTTTCTTTCTTTCTTTCTTTCTTTCTTTCTTTCTTTCTTTCTTTTTTTCTTTCTTTCTTTCTTTCTTTCTCTTTCTTTCTTTCTTTCTTTCTTTCTTTCTTTCTTCCTTCCTTCCTTCCTTTCTTTTTCTTTCCTTCTCTTCCTTCCTTCCTTCCTTTCTCTTTCTTTCTTTCTTTTTTTTCTTTCTTTTTGTTATTTCCCAGAGAGACATATTATACCATGAATTTGTGTTCTTAATGTGATATAGCCATGTAGAGCCATCAAGCGCTTGCTCCTCTGATAATTCTGCATCCTGAGATTTCTTTATTTCCAGTGCTATGCAATGCAACTTGTGTGGTGGTGCTAACACACTGGCTGTGCTCCTCACATGTACTTATTTACTTATATTTATGAAGAGACAAGATCCTATGAGCACATTGGATGTGTTATTATCCCGTCTGAGCTTATCATCAGGCTGTGTTTTAGGAAGGTTTTAGTTCTGCTGTGATATGTGTCAGGTATTTCCCCAAAGATATTTAATGCCTAAGTCAAACACCTTTAATAAATTCTGCCTTTTGTGTCACAGCCACTTACTTGGAAATGAGAAGCTTACTATAGGATTGGGTGAAAAGGCATGATAAAATGATAAAACTCAGAGCCTACTTTTTTGTGTTTCTTTTTTTGCTCTAGGCAAAGGCAGCTCAAGCGTCTCATCCGACGTGAGCTCAAGCACAGATCACACACCAACTAAAGCCCAGAGGAATGTGGCCACCAGCGAAGGTAGGCAATGCTGGTCTTCCTATTGCATCTTCTCTTCACAGAGCGGGCTGATAGACAGAGTGAACATGGGAGATTTGCTTCCAGTCTATTGCATGAGAGTCTATCAGATTACTAACCAGCAGAAATCAATGACCTCCAAGGTTCACTTTGGCTGCGTTGTTGGTACTACCATTGAGGTTGATTTGGTGGAATTTGAGTGTCTTAGTGTAAAGACAGATGCCATTAATTTGTGAATATGTGATAGGCTGACTGAAGAGAAGCCACTATGACATCACAAACCAATGTTCTAGCATGGCAAAATGGTATGATATAAGAGCTTTTGATACAAGTTGAGAGTTCCTACAAGAATGTCCAAAATTCTTAAATTCAGAATGGTGCTGACGGGAAGGTCACAATCCTGATATATGTTGGACTTAATCACTGATGTTTGGGATATTCAAAGAAGCTTCATTTCATTATTTAAATAAATTATTAAACATGACCATTTGAGCACTCTTGCTTCATGAAGGACTCTGCAGTTGCTTTGGTGGAAGTACATGTTTGAATTCAGTTGCTTCCCAAGAAGCTTTGAACCAGTACTTGGTTGACTGAGCAATTATTTCTGAGGTATTTAGTAGAAAGTTGGCCCAATTATTTTACTTTAATGTGAAGCAGAATGGATGACTTCCTTTCTGAGTAAGAGTTCCCTCTAAATTATCAATTATCCAACAAAGGTAATGTTTATGCCGTTTATGATAGAAGACTTTTTAAAAATAGGGCCAGCTTATTTGCATACTTTATGCAGCCAGATTTGCTCATATGTACAGGATGCTAAGGAAGCTTGTGTCCAGGTTTTGTTTTTGAGGCTTAGTGTCTGCTGCTCTTAATAGCAAGAGCCATGCTCACAGTCTGATGCTGGCTTTCTCAGTTCTTAGGTTCTGTTTATCAGTATTGGAACCTACTTATTGGTGATAGCATTTTTCCTCCACTGGTTTCTCTTCTCTTTTCTTTATATATATATATATATATATAAATATATATATATATATATATATAGTCTGGTGGCAGGGAGCACAGAATGACCTTCTCAGGGCTTATTATCCCCAGGCCAGCATATAGGTGGCTTGGGTGGCTGGATTCTCTTTATTTGTGTATAGACCCTTGTGCTGTTTCTTGTGCATCAGCAGCTCCTAAGGCTGATGGATTGGTGTGTTCTACTTAGCACAGCAAAGGGCCAGGTAGCAATCCAATTTTAATTTTCCGCTTGCTAAGTTAAATGGGGGCATTTGATCATTCTTGAAATTCAGTGGAGGCAATGAGCAATCTTCACTGTTTGGTTATAGCCACTTACTTTTGGGACCTCCGTTCTGACAAAACAGAATGAAAAAGACTTCCATTTATTCAGAGTTGCTCTGTTCCGCTAAGAATCCCTTTTATGAGATTCTCAGTTTTTCAGTTACTCTTGCCACATCCTTGTGTCTATGAAAATAGTTAAAGTTTTAAATAATGTGTGTTTGCCTCTGTTTGTATTCTCTTACTATTCTTCATTTCCCTTTTAAACATAGAAAATACTGGTGCTTCGTTGAAAAAAAATTGGGAAAACATTCTAGGATTTTGTACATTTAAAAGTGTTGCTCTCTATGTTGAAAAATAAAATAATGAAAGCCTAGGGACCTCAAGCCTCCTCCCCACCCCCACAACTGGAAGAGTTATTGACTCCCAAAATAAGGTTTTATACATTTTGTCATAATTGTATTTTCTGACATTATGCAAATAATGTCAAGGGGGACTAAGAAAATTGATATTCTTATGAAACAGAATTTTTGCCAAGTGACTAAATTAGTGTGGTGTTCATTTCCAGATCTTAGGAGGTAAAGCCTCACCCTTGTGGAAGATGTCATTTAGTTGGAGAGCTAAAGCAAGAATGTGTTAAACTTTGCTGCCTGAAAGAGGGGAAGGAAGGGGATGAAGAATTAATATCCATTTTTCTACATGTTTCAATTAATGAAATTTTAAAATATTAAGCTCTAACTGCAGTATGGGCATTTGCTTCAGGGAAGTATGTCTGAGGACTGCCTGATGCACAGCTGCTTCTGTGTTAGGCTGGTGAGTAGCCAGGGCTAATTTTTCCTTACACAGATGACAGGCCCTCAGGCTGCTTCTCAGGATGAATGATTATGGTGGCACATTCCCTGACCTCCACACATGGATTTACCTGATGTTGTGAGTTGCTTCCTACTGGAAAATACCAGGTGACCCCTATTGGCAGTGCTTTGGCAGATTAACAGAAGGCCAGTGTCAACTTCCTACAGAGATGACAGAGGGCCGACACTCCTTTAGACTTAATCTTCTGATTATTTATTCACCATTTTCAAGAATCATGCTTAATCTTAAATTTTAAAAAGTGTGTGTGTGTGTGTGTGTGTATTCTCAATCACATGCATGTGAAATTGCCTATGGAAGCCAAAGAGACATTGGATTCCCAGAAGCTGGTGTTCCAGCAGTTGTGAGCTACCAGACGTGGGTGCTGGGAACTGAACTCTGTAGAGCAGGATGTAGTTTTCATGGTTGAGCCATCTCTCCATCCCCACTGTTTAACGTTCAGTGTTAAGAAAACTGGTGAGAGTGGAACTGGCTCTTTGCAATGATTGTCTTCAGTCTGTTGACTCTCCTGATTTTTCTTTTTCACCTCTGACTTCATCAGCATTGCCTTTTGGGAGCCCAGGCTAACTCTCAGTTTAAAGGTCTGGATTGCTTAGTAAACAAATAATGTTTCCCGAGCTATAGCGAAGGGGTTGTGAACATCATACAGTAGTTCTGGGCTGTCCTGAGTGGGATGGGGAAGAAAGGGAAGGTAATATATTGGTGCCTGGTTTTGCTGGTAGTGCTGTTGTGTGCATATTTTTGTGCCAACTAGAGTCTGACCACTAATACGTGGCTAATGGTACAGGCTTGGTCCCTCATTAGAAAACGTAAATTCTGCTGTACAGTGTGTGCTGATATAAATTGAGGACATGGTGTACAGTGAAGGGAAGGACATTCTTGTCTGCTTCTAATTGGGTGGAGGCTGCTAGTGGTGGTTTAGTTGTAAGTAGACATAAGGACAACCATCAAGATGACCTTGCTTTTTTACTGGACAGTGGTGAAGGCTGTGGAGGGAGCTGACACTTCTGTCGGCTCTTGAGATTGCTGCCTCTAAGCTTTGGAAGGGGAGCAGGAAGGAGTAAGACCCACTCTGAGGCTATGGCCTGTCCTGTAAGACAGAAGTAGCCTGGGGGTGCTCTTAAGCTCTGAGCCAGTGTGCTGTGCCTGCTTCAGTAAGGCTCATCATAGGATGTATTTCATGAAATTTGGTTAAATCCACAAGAAAAAGTCTGCTTTTAAGCTTTGATATAGAAGTTTTGGGTGTAGATTAGGCTAACCTCAGACTTGTAGTCTCCCCACCTTCACTTCCCAAGTACAAATATTGCAGAATGCATTATAACTTTTTAACTCCCACAAGGGATGCTCTCTTGCAAACACTGTGTGTATCTAAGGCATGTGCTGACAACACAGAGTCCTCCCTGACAACTGATATAGGCTTTTTTTTACAGCCTGTTATATTTCTCATGATACTTTAAGTTCCCAATTCCCTGAGACTATTGGGGGTTTAGGTCCAAGTATAGAAAACTGGGCACTTTCCAGCATAATCTGCCTGCCAGCCTTGCAAGACACAACATGTTTCCTTCCAGTCCTGTTGCTCTTTTTGTTCTACTCTCTGAAGCCGTTCAAGTGCCCCGACCTAAGATGAATGGCCTTAGGCAGCAAACAGTGAAAGTCACATCGAACGTGCAGATTGAACGGGGTCACACCAACCAGCCTTGAGCCGGGTCAGTGCTATGGGTTAGGTCTTGATGTACCCCAGAAAGCATGTTGAGATTTGACCTTCACAGAGCACATAACATCAGCCTTGCTCTTGCTCTGGAGTAAAATGTAGTTATTAGTTCAGCTAGCTGTTCTTTAAACACGGCCAAGTCAGCGATTGCTCTCAGGCAGCACAAGCGTGATGGTTGCTTTGTAAATGTGGGTCATCAGGCTAATTTCCTAACTGCTTGCATGGTTCTAGTTGTAAGGGGCCTGCCAGTTTGTTTGTTCATTTGTTCCTTCATTCGTTTGTTTGTTCCTTCCTTCTTCCTTTCTTTCTGCTTCCTTCCTTCCAGCCTGCCTTCTTTTTTGTCATAACACAGGAAGCTGTTTGATCTGGTTGTTAGCAATTTAGACCGCCAGTTTGTGAGGATACACCATTTTGTCACAGAGAACTCATTGTTAGGCATGGAACTGAGGAACAGCTCTGTTTTTTGTTTTTTAATTTTTATAATTTTAATTTTTATATTAATCACAGGTTATTTACTTTGCATTCCAGCCGTAGTGACCTCCCTCAGAGGAGAGGAGAAGGAACAGCTTTGATCTTTGGCAAAGTCTGTGAGTCCACAGCATTCTGATCAGCTGTGCTCTGTTGACTGGTATTTCCTCATATGAAGATCTTGCTCGCCTTACTAGAGAATGCATCTGATGCCTGAAATGTCCATCAACTACATCTGTGTAGGGGGCTGAGGTTCAGTCTATAGATAGTCCTTAGTTGATTTTTCAGTCTCTGCAAGCACCCCTGGGCCCTCGTTAGTTGGCTCTGTCAGTTTTCTTGTGGAGCTCCTGTCATCTACAGGTTCTTTCGGCCTTCCCTCCCTCTTTTTTACAAGACTCCCTATGCTTTGCCCAGTGTTGGGCTGTGGATCTCATCATCTGTTTTGATGTGCTGCAGGATGGAGTCTCTCAGAGGACAGCTATGCTAGACTCCTGTCTGCGAGCATAACAGTATATCATTAAAAGAAAGTGATTTTAAATCTTTCACTTGAGGCATGTGACATGAGTCTACTTACAAAGAATTTGTAGTGATATTCTCCTGGACCTAAATCCATCTGCTTATTTATGTAGTTAGTGGTTTCTTACATTTTCAGTGCCCAAATTAGGACAGTATGGAATAGACTTGATTTGAATATGCTGAGGAATGTGGCTTTGTTTATTCCTCCTCTTATGTTGTTCTCTGTCTGCTTCTTAAACAAAGTTACTGTGGTTTACTGAAGAAGGGAAAGATCATGTTTTTAATTCAAGATGGTCTCTTTCTCCCCCAGGTATTGTTTCACTATTCAATGAATAGTATTTTGTGTTTGTGTGTATAGTCTGCATATGCACATGTATGTCGGTGTACATGTATGTAAGTATGTGTGCGGAGGTCAGAAATCAATATTCCATGGCTTCCTTAGTTGCTCTGGCACAGGCTGTCTTCCTAACCCTGGTGCTCTCTGCTTCGGGAAGGCAGGCTGCCTAGCAAGCTCCAGGTGTTCTCCAGTCTCAGCCACCCCTCAACACTACGGGCTTACAGGTGTTTCTCTGCACCCAGATCCGGATCAAGCATTTATACATGGGTGGCAACACTTTGCCAACTGAGCTATTGTCCTAGCTCCATATTACGAACAGTCTCTATTGTTGAGGCCCCTTTCTCAGGTGCATACAAGTGCTTTTGTGAGTGTGATTGCATTTAAAGCTTCTCTGCTCTCATATATCTCTTGCCAAATAGCACTGATGTTTCTATTGGAAAGATGAGCAAGGGAACTCAAAACCTAAGTGTGGATTGAAATCATATAAACCAGTAAGTGATAAGAGTGGGCTATGAGCCCAAAATTCTAAGACTAATTATGTATGTTTGTTTTGTAATTGTTAAAAGTTCTCTTTACTCAGTTTTTAAAATGTGTTTTATTTTATGTGCATTTATCTTTTGCCTGTATGTCTGTGTGAGGGAATCGAATTCTTTGGAACTGGAGTTGCAGAGAGTTGTAAGCTGCCATGTTGGTGTTGGGGATTGAACCCAGGTCCTCTGGAAAAGCTGAACTATCTCTCCAACCCCTTGCTCAGTTTTTAACTTGTGATAGTTGTATATAGTAGTAGACATTACTATGACCCATTCATAATTTGCATATTTTCTTTAGAGTATTTTCCCTAAAGACCAGTTTTTCTTAGTCTCTCCACTTTACTTCTCTGCAAGGTCCCCTTACTCTTCTATAGTAGTCCGTGAAAATTTATAACAACTGTTTATAATATTTTATCAAAATATAATTTGAAATTATATGTGAAAATTTATCTGTCCAATGTCAACTCATAATTTTTTTCTTCGCGAGCCATATGTTTGGAAGATAAGATTTGTTATTCCAAGTTGTTTCAATGCTGAACTATTGAAAGAGTAAGTTTGCAAGTGACAATTATTTCACCTTGAACTGATTGTACCATAGTCTAACTACTGAGAATTGATATTGAAGTTATCCATGGCATACAATTGTAAACTATGGTGTAAGAGATATATTAAATAATCAATTAGCATGTTTGGGCTTGTTTTTACTTTAAGTGAACCCTTGGGATTATTGTTGCTGTTTCTCTCTGTCTCTTTGTCTCTCTCTCTGTATCTGTCTGTCTGTATATATATATCTCTCTGTGTGGTGTGGTACACATATGTGACTATGTAGATGCATGCAGCCCACTGTGATTGTGTTCACAGGTGGTGGCCAGAGAAAGACAGTGTCTTCTCCATCACTCACTGCCTTATTACCTTAAAACAGGGTGATGTGATAACTCTCACTGAATTGGAAGGTTGATGACTGGGCTGGGCCCTCTGTCCAGTGAGCATGGAGGATCCACTTACTTTCCCAATTACATTACAGGCATGCATCACTATGCCCAACATTTCACACAAGGATTCAAACTCAGGTCCTCATGTTTACACTTCATTCTCCAGGGCTTTTCATTCTCTAGTTGAAAATTTCCTCAAGGAGCAGATACTGATTTCAGAACACAAACTGAAACCGTTCTCATTTGAATATAACTAAGCCTAAAAACTAAGTGAAATTAGAGCATAAGTGAGTAGCATAAATTATACAACTTAGAAAGATAAAAAGTAGAAAGATAGAGGAAGATAATGTCACTTAATGTCCTTAAAGTATTAATAGTTCAAATATGACATCAGTTTGAGCATGAAGGTTGGGGGCAGTTTAGAGATTCTGAAATTGGATGCAGACTTTGGAAATTTCATTAGCTGTAAAAAGAGGTGATGGCTGATTCTTACATAGATTTGTTTTTACCTTTAAAATTAAAATTTGAACTTAACCATCTCTGAAAGTGTCAGGGTCACATAGGAAATCTTTGCAAGGCTTTAGCTGATGAGACTTAATGTGTTTTGCTAATTTAATTAGCAGTTCACTGCTACATGACGGGTTTGCTCTTACAGCTTAAGCTGCTGCCTAATTATAAGTTTAGGTAGATCAGAAATACTTCACAAATTACCTCTGGGGATTTGAGTATGTAATAGAGTCAGTGTGTCCAATTTAATAAAGACAAGATGTCCAATTTGCATCAAGGATTACTCTAAGCTGTGCAAAACTCATCAATTTGTGATCTGCAGAATTGGTATGTAAGCTTAGAAGTAAAACACTAAATACCCATAGATTCAAGCTAGTGCAATTTCATCAAGGAATTATCTTCAAAAATGGATGACCTGGAGGGGCTAACATACGCTACTCTCCAAGGGAAATTAGTCATCCTTACTCTTCTTCCTCATCATTCAATCTTAAAGTAATATTTAACAGAGAAGTCTGTCATCACTCAGTGCCTTTGTATAGATTTTGGAGAGGGGAATGTTTGATATTTGATATTTTAATACCGCTTCTAAAATAATCTTATATTTATTTCTCTTAGTTTATCCTTTGCTGTAAAAAAAAAAAAAGAGCACTCAATAAGCAATCATTGTGTTTCAGCCATGAACATTATTATTTGTTTAAATACCATTAAATATGTTGGTAATGAAGGCTTTGTTTATTCTTAAGATTTCTTAGCAGGTTCTTCATAATTAAATGGGGATTTATTAAAGAGTGTGATGTAAATTAAAATACCTTTGATTGACACTTGTGGTATCAGAAATAGGTGGCAGCCATGGCTATCACAGGTGACACACAGGCAGTTCTTCCCTAAAATGTATTTTCTTCTCCCTGAAGAATCTTTAAAGATCATTTTGGGTTTGACTTACTCCTTTAGACAGAACATGTATCTTGCAGCATCCCAGAGTCCCTGCCCCCTTTCACCTAACTCTTAAACAAGTTTCTGTGGCTATATCAGTCAATTCTTTGATTCTTGATGGAATCTAATCTACTCCCAGGAGCAGAGCCCAGATGACACTCGATTGTGCAGTTAACTAGTAACTCAGGGTGGGACAGGAGTGTGTCTCATCAGGTGGTCTCAGCATGAGGTACTCAGGAGAAGAGACAGGTTTGACCTGGTGGAGAGACAAGACCAGGACTTGGATTTTGCTGTAGGTGTAGGTGAAATAGTGAAAAGATGTTGTCACATGCTGTATAAGGGTGTTACAACTTAGATAAATCCAACTCGGTTCATCAAGGTGGAAGGTGGGAACTTGAAGGTAGAACCTTTCTCTCCTGACAAAATTGAGTGGGCTCACAGCAGCTGCCCATCTTTGCATGATAGTCTTCATGGAATTCATATAGTTGGTGAGATAAGTGACCATTAACAGTTCCAGCAGTGTATCAAAGCAGATGCTGAGACTCTTAAACAAACTTTTGCAGGGAATCTTATGAAAGAAGGGGGAGATATTAAGACCTGGAGAGGACAGGCGCTCCACAAGGAGAGCAACAGAACCAAAATAAATGGGTGCAGGGGTCTTTTCTGAGACTGATACTCCAACTAAGGACC
Organism: Pachyuromys duprasi; assembly: GCA_028658305.1. Classification (NCBI taxonomy): domain Eukaryota; kingdom Metazoa; phylum Chordata; class Mammalia; order Rodentia; family Muridae; genus Pachyuromys; species Pachyuromys duprasi. Next base: position 69,236,728 of record CM053743.1, on the reverse strand, counting down.
ATTCATGGATGTAACCTAGAACCCCTACTCAGATGTAGCTCATGACAGCTCAGGATCCATGTGGGTACCCTAGTAAGGGGGACAGGGACTGTCTCTGACATGAACTCAGTGGCTGGCTCTTTGATCACCTCCTCCTGAGGTGGAAGCAGCCTTGCCAGTCCACAGAGGAGGACAATGCAGCCAGTCCTGATGAAACCCGATAAGCTAGGGTCAGATGGAAGGGGAGGAGGACCTCCCCTATCAGTGGACTTGGAGAGGGACATGGCAGGAGATGAGGGAGGGAGGGTGAGATTGGGAGGAAATGAGGGAGAGGGCTATAGCTGGGAAACAAAGTGAATAAGCTGTAATTAATATAAAAAATAAAAATTTGGTTAAAAAAGTAACAGTTTCATTTCATTCTCACTCCTCCACCTCCCTTTATGTTTTAACAGTAAAAGCCAACTTATCCAGAAAAGAGAAGACAGTGGGGCTTGGTGGGGAGGGCGTCATTATCTTAGTACAAATAATAACCTGATTTCGAAAATATTTGACCTTTACAGCTCTGCACGCTGTGACCTTAAGACTCAGATTAACACGCCTGTTTATTTCCGCTGCCTGAAGATAGCTTCCTGAGGATACGCTCACTTCCTTTGGGAAGTTTCTAACATCCCATGCTGTTAGACTGACTAACAAATAAGGAGATAAAATGCACTGCAGTTGTAAGGGTGTCCCTTTATATCAAAGCTACTTACAGACTTAAAATGTGCACAGCTAGGGGGAATACCTTGCATATAGTTTTGGGGTTATTTGTGATTTGGCTATAATTGAACTGGTAAGGACTGAGCACTGTGGGAACTATGCAGCTGTATGGTAAAGGATTAGAAGCATAACCAAGATCTTTCTGTGTACCTGGTACTGCCTCCACAGGTAGGTTTTCTGGTACAGTAAGGGACATTTATTTGTTCTCAGTAACGGTGTTGTGTACGTGACTTCTTATAAACCACCTGAAAACAAATCTCCATTTCTCTACACAGAAGAGAGTTTTGTGCTGTAAATGATGGAGCTATCAATGAGGGGAGTGTAGTTCATGTGCTGGGAGACGATACGATCATGGAGCCAGGGATTTTCATTTCCCCCCAAAGTCATCAGGGTAGCGAGTGCTTTCCTATGTCTCTGAAAGTCTTTTATTAAGCCTGTTAAACTCACAGAGCTTCTGGTGGAGTGGATTTCCTGTAGCAGTTAACAAGGGGCACATTTTGAGGCTGCTTGCTTTCTGTCTTGGTCAACATTGACTGTCACAGATACGGCTAACGCTGCTCTAGACAGTCCGTCAGCCAACAATTCATCACAAGCACAGTGTGCACACAGCCCTTCTGTTAGGCTTGTCCTCTGCTGTATGGGGCAGTGACTTCCATCACTTATGTTGCTTTGTGCAATTTATGTTAAGTCTGTGCAATTTATATTGGATTTTTTTCTCTTTGAATGTAATTTTGAACTAATATTATTTCAGTTATTTGCTACCTTTCTCATTATAATGCTTTTTTCATAATGTTATGGAAAACTTTTAATGTTTCTCTCCTGCCATCTTTTTTCCCTGCTGTAAAATTACCATTGTATTCTAGGCCTGCATGCACATTTCCCTTATTCCTTCTTCTCCTGCTTCTCTCTTCCTCCTCATCCCTCCTCATCCTTCCTCTTCTTTCCGCCTCCCCTTCTCCCTCCTCATCATGCCTCTTCTTCCTCTCCCTCCCTATCCCTCTTCCTTCTTTTTCTTACTCCTGTTCCCCCTCTTTTCTCCACCTCCCTTCTCTTTCTTCCGTCATCACTCGTCTTCCTCACTCTTCTAGCTAAGATGCAGTCATGCAGGTAGCTGGTTCTTAATAATAGAGAAATTTATCTGCAACATAAGCCAAGAATCAAGTACAGGGTACCTAGCTGCTACAGCTTTAACAGTGCTATAGCTAAAACATGTTTTATAAGTTATCCGTTGCATATTGTTTTTGTCAGTTTATAATGTTGGACATTACAAAACTTTCGTGACACTTATATTCTTACATTAAGTGGTTTTAGTGGTCACAAAGCTGTACTGCTGCAACACTAAATATCTGATTTCAGTACGATTGTGCTTCCTTAAATCAGCTTGCAAAGGTGTCCATATATGATCCCCCATGGTTGTGACAGTAACAGGTCACTGTACAAACCAGATATCCACTGCTAGGTTTCATGTAAAATTTTGATTGTTTCCTTTACATCTTCCTGTGGTTTGTTGATTTTTTTTTTAATTCTAAGAAAGAAATAAGTCTCACTCATATTTGGAGACCCAGCCCAGAAGCTGCCAGAGTATTTGACAACCATAAGCATTTGGCAAATGTCTATGGAATAAACTGCTGTGTTCTTATTTTTAGCTTTAGTAAGAATGGCCCTACTGAGTTGACATTGTAAAATATTATCATGAGGGCTATAACTTCACAACCAATGCAGAAATGAAGATGCTATTTTAGCAGCAGAATTGAGTCTCAGAAAAAAATGTTTATTTTCTGCTTATAAATAAGTTTGAGGTCCATTTGGGGGATAATTGCAAATGATTTGCTTTTAGTTGATTTCATGTAAGCAGAGCATTTCTATAAGCAGAGCAGACATGTTGAGAGGAAGATAGAGAAGAAGATATTGCCAATTTCTGTTTGTATTACTTTCACAAAGTGCAGTTAGGGCACCTGTATTGCTCTACTAATAACTGGTTACTATCAGGTGAGACTTAGACTCTCAGATTCTAAGTTTGTTCAGCCCTCCTCTCCTGATTTTAGGGCCAGAGGAAATATGTTCTTTCACCCTCACCATTTTAAGTTTATTAAATCTTTAAAATCTATTTTAATCTAAGAATATTGAATTTTTCATCTAGTCATATTTCAAAGTACCAGTTAGAGCCTTGCAGCTCCTTACTCATAGAATTAGAGAGATAACTTTCATTTCATTGACACAGAGTGTGGGTAACTTGACTAGTAAGCAAATGATCTCAGAGTTTTTAAATTCTCCATTCATTGTGAAGAAACTATCGTCAAAAGAAAGATATTTTATTTTCCTCTTTGCTTGTGTTTTTTCAAATAATGAATTATCTTTCAACTCACTTTACCGCAGATTATCTTTCACAAACTATGTTCTATTTCCTAGAAAATGGGGTAATCTGGTTTAGATGCTACATTTTATTTGTTTTTGTTCTAGTATTTATTTATTCTTAACATTAAAACTGGGTAGGACAGTGATTTTTAAAGGAATTAATTCTATGTCAGGGATTTACAAAGGCCTAAATTCTGTTCAGTGGATGTATACTAGGAATAAAATAGGTTGAGTCATTTGATAAAAACAAAAGAAAACAAAAACTGTGAAACAAAGATGTCAATGTTCCTTTAATCCCATTGAAGTGTAATTACCCTTGCTTCTCACCACACACCCATGCTGTGTAACTGGTTGGAAGCAGGTCCTGCCAGCCCAGATTTTGAGCTTTGGGATTCCAGCGTATTTGATATCTGGTTCAAATCTACACCCACTGCTGGTACAATGCAGCCTGCTGCACCAGAACCTTCCTCAACTGAATTGTTATTTATAATGGAGATACCTCATTCTCTCGCTGGAGCTTTTGCCAGTGCTGCTGTGTATCGGTTCCTGGTCTTTTGGGGCCATGTAGGACTTGCAAATGTCACGAACCAGGCTCCTGGCTTTGAGGCCTAAGCCATCATCACTGTCCAAGTATTCGAAGCATTCTTCAGCCGTATCATCACAGTCTTGACTCTTGAGGTTTTGGCCCTAAAAATCTTATCAAAATAAGTAAGAAAAGAATTTGGTTCAAAAGTAGTTGGAGCCTCAGAGGGGTTTCCTGGCAGCCCTTCTTCCTTGTGAGTTACACTTTGGACTTGAAGGCTGTTGTCCCTCTGAGACTTGAGACCATCGTAGTTCTGCTACTCCTCCTCCCTGGAAGTAGGCTGTGCTCCCCTTCAGCCAGCATCATTCTGTAGCAGCTGGTCCAGGTGGGCTGCTGAGTGGTCTACTCACTGGTCATCATCCTCTGGAAGAAGGTCAGCTTCTTATGTAAGCTCTCCACATCAAATTGTTAAAATTGCTTCTTCTGAGCTCCTAGCAAGTGAAGTTCTGGTGGAGTTGGAAGTGGTTCTTTGTCACTTCTACTCTTTCTTTTACCCAGAAGAACCTTCTACCATTCCCTTCAAAGAAATCACTCCTTTTCTGGCTTTCAAGGAAGCCGGCCCCAAGTGATGAAATAGTAACAAAGGATTTCCTGGAGTTAGAAAATGTGGGCTACATTTGTAGTGCAAGATCTTAAATCCATGAGCAAATTTCATGCCGAATTCATGGGCATGGTCCTGGGGTATGATGGAGGTGGCAACCCGTATCCACTGTGCCAGTCTGGCATAAATCTCTTTTGTACCAGCTGTGCATACAGACATTTAGTGAAAGTGACAGGTGCTATTATTCATGTTCAGGGGAAAAACCATCCTGAAAATGGGACAGGTCCACGGGTCACTGAAGTCATATATGTAGAAGGCTGGGGCTGCTGCAGGCACTAGTCTGGGTTACTGTTTGAGCACTGCCACCATGCCATCTGGAAGGAAGCAGTATTCTCGCTGAAGAGATGCTTCAGATTTTCCGTTCTTTCTGTCTTTCCTTCTGCCTGGTATCCTCTGATACATGTGTTAGCAGAAGAAGGCACAGGTTCTAAAGGGCTGTGCTGATATCTTAACTCAAAGCTTGCTGGATTCTTGGGGAACTACCAGTATATTCTTTCACATTTCCTTGGCATGAGAACTTCCCCACTGAAGTTCATCCATTAAACCTCATCAAAGAAACCTGCTCTTTCAGTAGATATGGCGAGCAACACAGAGACCCATATTTGTGTCAGTGTACAAAGAATAACAGAATGCAGGGTGCTCAACCACAAATGGCACATTTATATAACAGCCCTCTTCCCAATTTATGACTGACTAAAGTTGGAAAACATTAAAGCAAAGAATTATTGAAAAATTAGCAGGTGTACTGTAAATATTTTCTTTAATTTGAAATACATCACCACAGTCATTCTGCTTTAATTTGAAGTAAATGCTAAATCTTTTTCATTGATTATTGAACTGGAGATTGATTGGAACTCTGAGTTGTTTATCTCTTGCATTACCCATGCATCAGCTTCTCCTTTGTAGTTACCAATACTTTTGTCTTTGAAGTTGGATTTTTTTTGAAAGTGGCATACCTAATAGAAAGACTTTCAGAATAATAATATGAAAACATTGCATTACTTATTTAGCCAGCAGCCCACATGTTTGAAATAGTACCATTTAATGACTATAGAAGAAAACAGGAATAGAAAAGCTCTGTTGAGTATTTAACCTGTAGATGATAATGGCCTAGTGTCTTGCTTCAGAGAAGAGATACAAGTGTGATGAATGGCTTGACTCCTCCTTTGCTAAAACTCTCTTTCTTGTGAGACATTTGCTGTGGGTCATTTCATCTCCAAGAAGCCAGAAAACGCAATGATATGGAAGGTTATAAAATAAGTGAATAAAAATGAAGTTCCTATCTTATAATAAAGCCAGTTTCCAGTGGACAGAGATTAGAGTTAGTGTGGTTTCCTTATGAGATCAGAACCCATATAAAAGGGCTTGAGCACAGTGAAGGAAGGGTAATGGCCATTGCATTTTTGGGCAGCATCACAGAAGGAACATTATAGATGAGCTGAGACAAATAGGAAGGCAAAAACAGGTTTATACAAAAGCACACTGTTGTGTGTATGGAGAAAGTGTGTCTTCAGGGGCATGTGAGCTTGGTGAGAAGCTAAACAGCTTAGGCAAGTAAGTGTCTGCAATTCTTTTGCTAGCAGGTAGAATGCCAATAAATTGCACAGTGCACAAGAGCAGCAAGGGACAGCACGCAGTAATCCTTACCTTGTGCCCAGCATGTTCTTAGGGTGTTCCTTATCTCTCTTAACTCCAGAGAAAGGAGGCAGAGAGAACTTCTTTCAAAGGAAGAAGCCAAGGCAAAGAGAATAGTGATTTGCTCAAGACACAGCAGCTTCTAAGTACCTCAAACCAAGGCATCATTTCCTGGGTTCCGTTATTTACAGGAGAGCTCTGTAACTTTAAAGTATGGTCTATAAAAAAGTGATGGTGTGTTTCAAAGAAAATATTTAAAGTGAGTAGTAGGCAGCAGGCAGAACCAGCCACAACGTAGAGGAAAGAAAGAGCCAGACATGAACCAGTTTATCTTTTATTTCATTAAATTCTTTATTAATTACACTTTCTTCACCTTATATACCCCTGTAGTTCCCTCCCTCCTCCCATCCCAACCTCTCCCTTCCTCCCCCTTCTGCACCAATGTCCCTCCCCAAGACCACCGATAGGGGAGGTCCTCCTTTCCTTCCCTCGGATCCCAGTCTATCAGGTCTCATCAGGAGTGGCTGCATTGTCTTCCTCTGTGGCCTCCTAAGGCTGCTCCCCCTTCAGGGGGAGGTGAATAAAGAGCAGGCCAATCAGTTCAAGTCAGAGACAGTCCCTGTTCCCATTACTTGGGCACTGAACTGCCATGGGCCACACCTGTGGAGGGGTCCTAGGCTACTTGATCACTACCTGGCACATGAAAGATGTTTAAGTGAATGTTGTCCTCATTCATTACAGACTCATGTGTATTAAAGTGGAGTATGTCAGAAGGTCAGGGGATCAAGAAGCTGGCTGAGGATGGTCCAAAATGAGACCTTGTTGGTTGTGTTCTGATGTTTCTGCTGCCTCGCCAGGTTCCAGTTTACCTTTAAAAAAATCCCTTCAAGTGTTTACTGTAGAAACCTCTTGCTCCTCTGTGATGAAGGGTGATATATACTAGGGTGTGTAGAAAAGGGTCCTTGGATTTCATCTAATGAGGTCCCTGGGAATCTTCATCTGTGCATCTATTTGGAGGTATGTAGATTGATGTCATGTTAGACAGTTTTTGTATCATGAGGCTTCCTTAATAAAGAACCACAAAGTAGATGGCTCACATCTCTACATCCAGGAACCAGAAAGAGGCTGGCAGTTGCCATTGTTCCCCTTGGAGAAAACAGAAGAGTTCCTCCTGTTTTACCTTGTTGATGTACATCCTCTTTAGATGTGTCCTGTCAGCTCCCTGTGTCCTTTGCCATCTGACTCTCCCTGTATCTCTTATACAGATGAAGGTCTTATTGGATTTCAGGCCCATCCAGTGTGACCTTATTTTAACTATTGCAATTTCAGCAGCCACAATTCTGTCTCCAGATAACTTATATTCTGAGGTATTGAGAATTAGGATTTAAATTATATTTTGGGTTGATATAATTTAGCCCTTAGCAGACTCTTAGGGGACTTCTCTCTCTCTAGTCTTTAGTGTTTCCTGTATCACCCAAGGAAATGGAACCCATATAGTGTAAGAACCACTGTTGTGCCCTATTACTACCCAAGGAACAATGCAACCATGATTACTAAGGCTCACACAGCTGGCCTTGACTGAGGTCCCAAGGCTAAGCTTACTAACACACCTGGGGTTAGAATCCCAACAGGAGTTCCCTGCAGAATCTCTGTTCTGTGGTTACCATCTTTGCTTTTTGAATTTGTTTTCTTAGGCTCCTAGTGGAATTGAGAACTGAAGGTTATTCTTGAATGCCACATCAGCTGGCACATTCAAGGGAGTCAGAGTGGATCCCTGAGTGGCTTGTTCCTTTCTCCAAACTCCACTATCAATTAATTGATTTCTTTCTTGGTTTGGTATAAGCATAGGAGACATCAGAGACAAGAGAAGAAACTAGTCGCATGACAGTTACTCCATGTGGTGCAGGAAGAAATGGTGAGGAACAATTGTCTTTAAATGTCATTATTGTCAAGGACTTGACATGTGCCTCAAGTGCTCAGGCAATTGGTCCAGCATTGTTTCCGGTAGAATGACTAAGGATGATAGTTCCTCTTAATGTAGGAAGGCATCATCCCACCTGTTGAAGGGCTTTGTAGGAAGAAGGATGAAAAGAAAGAATTCTTCCTGTGTGCCTTTGAGCCTGAACATTGTTTTTCTTCCTTTGGACTTGTACTTAAAATTTCCCCAACACTCTCTATCGCCTTCAGATTTCTGACCACAGATCTTGGGACACTTTACTTCCACAGTCTTGGATTGGTGCCTTGTAATAACAGCCACCATCCTAAATATAACATCTCACGTGTGTACTAGTGACATTTTAAAGGAATATATATTCTGACACATGATTTAAATGAGATTAGTAGTTAAAAATTGGCATTTTATGGCTTAGAAAAGATGGCAGGGACATCCTTAACACAGCCCTGATTTAGTGGTGTATTTGCACACCCAGCTCTATTTACATGCCCCTTTTAGAACATACTAAATGAGAAGATGACATGGTATGAAATTCTCCAATGCTTTCTATTTGTTATATAACTTGAAACAAAAGTGCTCACATTTACTTTTGTAAATGAACAGGGATTTGGGACTTCCATGGGTACACACATTGCCAGTTTTGACACTGAGCCTTCACACTCACAGATTTCAAGACTCCCGCAGCCACACATGCCACACAGAGTCTAGAAAAGGAGACCATGCTTAGCACTTAATTGCTGATTTATAAGAGTTTAGAGTGGTTGCCATGACCAACAATTTGGGGATGTCTGGAACGTTAAAAGTTTATAATGCATGGAACCTGTTATTTAAAGCTAAACCAAAGCTTCCCGTGTAGTGTTTGGGATTGGGTGGTTTTGAATGAATGTAAAGAAATCTGACATATTCTAGAACTAGTTTGGTGGCATACAGAAAAGCAGGTTACCCTCTTTTCCCTGAGAGCAGGGCAGACACAGGTGAGCATCTAGAAAGGCCTGGAGAAGTAGTGGAGAGGTGGACTCCACACCAGAGCTTCCATTCAGCTTTTGTATTTGTCCTAGTCTCCTACAGTTCTTATATCTTGTGACAAGTGATCCACTGTGCAACTGATTTTGTGATTTAAGAAAAAAAAGTACAGTGACATCTTTCTTTCAAAAATTGAATACAAACCCTGTGCTGTTTTCTGACTTTTTTTTTCTTGAGACCTGAATATGATTTTACTCATCTCAATTATAATTTGTTTTGAGTTTCATTCAGCTTTTGCTTGTAATACACAGAACTTATGTGTTTAACAGTTTATTTAATAGGGCCTGAAATGAATAACACTATCAGTGGACACATTTTTTTACCTGATAAATTTTTATGTGAAATAAAAATAGAAATATCTCAAGTTGCATAAATTAAACGCTCTCTTTAGCAGCAAGAATTCCACTCCCCAGGCTCCATCACAAAGTTAATTCCTTTTGAATGGATTTGAATTACTAGTTTAGCCAAATTCTCCTCCCTGTGATGCAGTTTTGGGAAGAGGGACTTGGTTAGATTCCCTCTAACACAAAAGCTGCATGAATTTTGGGTATATATTTTTTTTTCTTTTTGGGAATGCTAAAGATGAACCCAGAGTATTAAATGTAGTAGATGACCACTCTGCCATCAAACTACATCCCCAGCCTAAAATATGAATTTCTGCGTCATAAAGGTAGCCCATAACCACATTGTTCCCTATGGGATTGCTTATATTTATATCCTCAAAGCAGAGCTTCTTAAGTCATACATCTGGCAGAGTATGGCAGATTGCAAGCAGACACATTAGAAATAAGGGATGGATAGCCTTGTTGTCCTCATCCTTATCTTCCTTAACTGTTGCACTAAGGGCAGGGTTAGGAAGATGGGTGTTAGATGAAATGCAATTGTTTAGAATAACAAGTATGGGATTTGAACTATGCCTTTTTAGTCTTAGAGTACGCAAGAATTAAAACCCAACCTCAAAGATTTTGATGAAATCATTGGTAACTATCAACACGAGGTTACAGAAATTGGGACTGGTGGGATGAAGCCTTCCTCCTGAAAGGCGTGTCTTTCTTTTTCTAAGTTGTGTGTGTGCAGACTATGCATGTGTGTTTTTCTGTGTGTCTGTGTCTGGACATGATCACAGGCACCTGTAGAAGGCAAGATACTGGGTTGCCTGGAGATAAAGTTATAGGTGGTTGTGAACCAGTTGCCTAGCACAGGTCCTTGGAGCTGAACTGCATATTGCAGTAGCAATACACTCTCCTATCTGCTGAGTCACGTTCTTTCTAGAACCAAAGTTGCATCTCTTAGTTGCAGGCTGTTATCACCTGATTGCCTACCCTACTATATCTATGCTCTTTGTGTTTGAACTGAAGCTCTTGTCAGGACCTTGAAAATGCGATAAAGAAAGAAATGTGTTTACTTATATATCTGACTCAGTGTTCACTTCTCCTAAAAGCCAAAGTAAATGATTTCTGAATTACACATTGTTTAGACAGTTTCTGGTTGCATCCATTAAAAGAGATAATGCTAGAATTTTCCTTGCCCAATATGGGTTTACTCACAGTTTGCTGTTTAGGCTGGTGTTTGTGGGGGGAACTTGTTAAACAGTAATGAGTCCTCTGTTGCTAAATTAAAGGAGTGGGAAGAAAGGAGAGAAAAATTACAAGTGATTTATTCATCACTTTTCTGTCTTGAGAATTACTTCATTTCTGAGGAGTCTTTTTTTTCTAGTCTGAAGATAGTTTCAGTTTGATTTTGTTGCGTTTAAGAATATACATTTTCCTTCTTTCTTTCTGTCCCTCTATCCCTTCCTCCCTCTTTCCTCTCTTCCTCTCTCCCTCTCTCCTTCTGTCCCTCCCTTCTGCTTTGATGGGGATTCATATAGCCTAGGATTGGCTCCTACTCCAGATTCTCTGCTTCTATCCCCTGAGTGTTGGATTGCAGATGAGCCACCATGCCTAGTTTATGTGCCAGGGATGGTTCCTAGAATGTATACTTACAAGTAGACTACCACCGGAAGTACATGTCTAGCCCAGGAGACTCAACTTTATCACTGCAGAGGCAAACAAGAAGCTTGAAGCCTCAGTGAACTCAATGAAGGTCAGTGAGACTGTTTTCAAGCACTTATATGCTGTTACTGAGGAAGTCTTTAGTACATTGCTTTAGATACAGAAGGCATATTTTAGTCATGAAAGAGGAGGGAACCCTAGAGACTGATATCATGGTGGATTCCCATTATATGATGGAACACCTAGTCACAATTTATTATCTTTGGATCTATCCAGGGCTGCAGCAAAGAAGATAGTGAACACTGAAATGTGTTCAGGTATTTGTGCAGTACTCCTGAGGCTTATTTTATCTCTTCTTCCCTCATTGACCCACCTTAGCAATAGGTGATTTTCTTAGGCAAAGTGGTACTCAAGGCTAGTTTAGACAAGGCCATTCTCATGACCATCTTAACATTTTTTTTAATGTGGGCATTTGATTTTGGGAAGACTGTTTCATTTCCATTAAACTAGAGAGTCTAAAATTATATCTTTATATCAATTGATGAATTCCTCCACACAGAATTTCTTGATGGGAAAACTATTTTGTATTTTTTATATTGTTTTCTAAAAGTATGTTCTTAACAATCTGCCTTCTTTGCAGTAGTGTTACTTGGTTCAATTCTATATGAAGCTCTAAGGAGAGAGTGTTCTGCCAATAATGCAATGACTTTGCCACAGTGTTCCCTTGAAAATAACAAGGTAACTGCTGAGCCTTCCTTTGCTGCATGGAATTTGGCTTACTCAGAGCTTTCTCCCTCCTCACAACGATGGACAGGTAATTGCTTTATTGATGTTTCTAAGAAACTCTTGGAGGCAGTGAGGCTTAATGGGGGTGGGGAACTGTGAAGGGGAAAGGACTGCATTGCAAATCATGATTAATCATGGCTGGGTCACCCTCTCTAGCTCTTCTGTATAAAGTGAGGATAATAGAACTGGCTTTGCATCTGATGCAAATTAAAAGATGTGGTGTTTGGCACAACGTAAAGAAAATGTACAATGGTTTAATTTCGAATATTTATGTACCACTTGATATCATGCTAAAAAGAACCAACATGTAATCGGGAACTTGCTTGCATTTGGGATTCTTTTTTATTTCCTCTAATTTAACCTACCAGCACCCTAATGAGGGAGTTCCATTCACAGGTAAAGGAAGTGAAACCAAATGGTCTTGCCTAAACTTATACATCTAGTAAGTGGTCACCTAAGAACCGGACTCAGACAGTATGGCTCCAAGATGAAGAACCTGAAACAATGCCAGGGAACAATTTTCAGCAGATTTAGTTGGAATCAGCCTTGAAGACTGTCTCAACTGCTGTCTGTGTGGCTATGGCAAGGCCTGGATAGACCTTCCTACATTAGTGGAAATTAGACATTCTCCTGGGCTGGTCCCAGCCCTCAAATCGTTTTCAGATGTTCAGAACCGTTTGGATTGCTGGAAATGTTTAACCACCACGTTGTTGATTTCAGTTATTCTGTTGTTCTGCAATCTCCTAAAACTCTCCACTTAATGTCAGTAGTGTGCTACCAGGTGATAATAACTGAGGACCTTTACTCCTGCTGCTTAAAACATATGGACTACATCTCTCTAGATGTACAGCTGCGTTACAGTGAGTCAGCTGACTATCACCTCAGATATGGCTAACCAGTACCCCAGAAAATGAAGATGGTAACAATGCCCCCTGGTAAATTCTAGGCCTTATGGAAAATTGGATCACTTTTCCAGGAGCTGACCCAGCAGAGATACTGTGGAGTGTCCACTGTGTCCATTGGTTTACACTGCGGGATAGGACCCTGTGTAGTCTGGTATTCAGGTATTAAGTAGCACTGGCTAATATTCTCTGATGCTATTTCTGAGCATCTCAGATGTGTAGAGGTTTTACACTAAACATCATTGTTATAATTTCATAATGATAACAGGGATACAGTATGGAATCAGTAACCACAATATATCTCTTTACTTTAAAAATAGAAAAAAAAACACCTTTTCATTCATTAAAAGTTATCTAGCATTTGTAAGAAACTTTACCAACAATTACATTTGATCTGATGGCTTAGAGACGATAAGCATAGTATCTAGATTTTCAATAAGGGAAGACCCAAGCCAGTCCCAAGCAAGCAATACGCATCCTATAATGGACTTAAACACAGATCCCACATAGCAAGACTACAATTCCTATTCTAGGTATCATATATCCTATTTCTTACTCTTTTCTCTCGGAGGTCCCTGTAAATTTCCCACGATGTGATTCAGGACTCTAATGCTAGCCATAACACCATGAATGAATTGCTCTTTTAATAACATGCCCCTTTTATATTTTAATATTTGTAAAACATTCCTGTGGTGAGTTTGAGTGTGTGTGTCTACCATTGTATTCTGCCTGAAATAAAGCCCAATTTAACAGCTCAGTATTCACAGAGCTACATGAATCTTAGCATGTCTTAAACTTGGCCAAATGGAACAACATTTCTGCATGATAGTCTCTGTGACAAACTTCTCCATGCATTTGTGTGGAATGTATTTTTCCATTCAGGCTGTCCTGGCCACAGTAATTTTCTATGTCTCCAATCTTCTCATCTTATGCCCTGTTGAAGTCTCCCAATGAACAACATACTCCAACTAAAATGAACTTTCCCTCAAACTATGGAGAAATGACCACTTGAAGTACCACTCTATGACTTTTATTGCCTCTGACTGTGTTCATCAGAATCTTAGCCAAGTCAATTTCAACTCTTTGGAGCCAAAATTGTTCTTATGCTTTTAGGATAGTGGCCATATTCTCATTTCCTTTTGTGATGTATTTATTTTCCTCTTAACACAGTATGCATACATTTTGACATTGTAAGTCTATCGCACTTTCGTCATTGGCTGCTTTGATAGTACATTATTGGTTTGGTATTTTGACAAGAACAGGTCTTGTAGTTATAATAGCTCATGCCAATCAAGCAAGTGGGGGAAAATTCATGGGGGCCTGGCCATGGTGATGTTACAAAGTCCTGTGACAGAGTAGGGTATCAAAATTTGGCAGAATAATTCTGAGCTACCCAGTTAAGCTGTTTCAGCCACCTTATTTGTGTTTTTAGGCAAGTAGATTTGTTTTTGGCAGTATGTAGCTATCTAAAGGTGTTCTTGTGGTTGAGGTTTTTAAAACATTAATCATTCGAGTGTATAACCACAGCTTATTACTCACAAGTCATCTCAGTGGGAGCCTCAGGAAAAGATGCTGAGCTGATTGTTTCAATGCCATTGCAATCCCTGTCTGAGAGTCTGAGTTACACATTAACAGGTTTGTCTATCTGTGCTTCTGCCTTGTGGTTGGGGTTGTTCCAGCCCTCCTTGTTGCATCAGCTTTCCAGAGGCATCAGGGACAAACCCTGATTATCGCTGGCCAGATGTATGGAGTTTCAGCAACATCCTCTGGGCATTTTCACAAGTAACACCTGTTTTTATCTGATTCTGACCTTCAGTCCTTAGAAGTAGATTTCTGCCTGATTGCAAGATGTACTGTAAAGCTGCAGGAAACCAGGCAGTGTGGGATTAATGCCAAGACAGGAAGTAGATCAGTGGAATAGAACAGAATCGAGAAGCGAACCTATACAATTGATTTTTTAGAAATATCAAAAAGTAATCCAATGGGAGAAAGAATAATCCTTAAAACAATCAGTGCAATAACAACTGGGAAGCCACATCGAAACAAAATTAACTGTAAGATCCAGATAACTCAGAATGGACTGTAGATGGAATGGAGGAGCCAAGAATAAAACCAATAAAAACAAATGAGATAAAATTTCTAAGGCTGGAGAAATGATTCAGTAGGCAAAAGAAGTTGCCATGCTAATGTGAGGACATAAGTTTGGATACCCACGACTCATATGAATACCAGATGTGGAAGAGGAGGCTAGCTTCCAAGCTCAACAGAGGAAACAGGACCTAGAGTTAGGTGAATTCCTAGGAACCCATGAGCCAGATATCCTGTCTTATGCTCTGAAGAACAAGGGGGATCCTTTCTCAAACAAGGTAAACACCTCCCCCTCAAAAAATGGCGCCTGAAGTTGTCATTTGACTTCTGACCATGCACTGTGGCACACATAAGAAAAAGAAAATGTCTAGAAGTGAGAATCTTAATTGTTTGCCAACACATACAAAATATGATGCAAAAAATGCCAAATCACACAAAAAAGAATTTTTCTTAATTTATAACATTTTTGCTTTTGAAAAGCATTCTGAAAGGGTCTTAAATAGCTATAAAAATCTTATTCAGAAAAAGAAACAATCAAATGAATATGAAGTTCAGCACATGTGAGAAAATCTTTCTTGGAATATATCTGACAGAGAATAAAGACCTAGAAGTTGTAAAGAATTCACAAATCTATATACAATAAAATCCAAACATTGATAAATAAATCAAATGAACACATAGTTTCCAAAAGATGAAGTACAAATATCTGATAAATAAGAAAACATGCTAAATATCATTTGCCATAAAAGAAATGCATATTAATGCTTCATTGAGATCACACATCGTGCCAGCCATATTGGCTACCATTAAGAAACCAAATAAAAACTGCTGGAAAATATTTGTGTACAAGAAGGAAGGCATTATATACATTGCTGGTAAAAGTAGAAATAAGTCCTGCTATTAGGTAAATCAATATGGAGCTTATTACTATCCACAGTATTCAAGGTACACAATTAGCCTCGGTATCTCTCAATACATGAGTAGGTGGAGAATGCACTTATAATTGTACAATACTTTTTTTTATATTCAGCCATAAAAAGAACAAAATATTGTCATTTGTATACATACAAATGAAAATATGGATCATCATGCTAGGTAAAGAGCATGCTTTTACACTATGTGGATTAGTGAATAGAAGAGGAAGGGGGTAAGTCTTCATACAGTTAAAAATACACAATATGTTTTGTTGGAGATATCATTAGAAAACTCGTCATTATGTATAATGAGTACATGCCAATGGAATTTCTATAATAAAGGAAAGACAATACTACTTTTAAAAATCATGGATACCACAACCTTGAAGACAAAATCTGTAAAACTTTGCTTTGATACACAATTAGATCCAGAAAATATAAACATTTTTTAAGTTAATAAGAAAACAACAGTGTAGTAAGGAATGAGCAATTATTTTACTGGGTCTTTCTTTGGAAAAGAATATGGATGACAAAAGGTGCAGTCAATAGGGAGTTATCAATTAAAAATCACACCCAGACATCGCTATAGACCTATTCGAATAGTTAAAATTAATGAGAGTTAAAAGATGAATTGTGACATGTCAGTCAGGATCAGGAAAATTGGAACACTCAGCCAAAGCATACATAAGGCAATACACTCTGAAAAAACCGTTTCCTGAAAGTTAAAAATTCACCCACCTTACAATACATCCTTATCCTTATAGCTCTTTATCCAAGATAAATGAAAGCGTATGTTCACAGAAAAACTTCTGAAATATATATCCCATGTAAGGATTAGAATAAAATCTTTTGAAATTACATGCTTCTAGAATAAAAGAGTTTGTTGATCTTTTATAGAGGCCAGTGAGAAAGGAATGCTGGAATCTGTTGGGCCAGCAGGGATACTAATGAAGAGCTGGAAATATGTCCACAGAGTCTAAGACACGGTTGTATATATACTAAGAAATTGAGGAACAATTTAATGTTCACTGTGTATAGATAAGAAAGGCAATATATACAGAGTAAGCATTGGGATTGGACAGGAGTCTGTAAGGAGAAATACTGATTTCCTGTATTAGTCAGCTTTAGTAGTCTAGAAAAGTTATACATAAACAGGAGGCATTGGTGAGTGGGTGTTGATGACCAGAAGTTTTAAGATAAGATATATATTTAATAAAATAAAGGCTTATATCTGTATACGTGATTGCAATATATTCCACAAATATTGTTCAATGAAAATAAGTAAACCGGTATACAGTCATGATTCTGGTACATTCTTTTGTTGATTTTAGTTTATAGTTCATCACTAACTTTACATTTCTCCTTTCACCCTGCACCATTTTTATTTGAAGTTAGGTAAATTTGGAAGTGTTATTTTATTGATAGAAAACAATCTAAATGTTAATCAATAATTCAGTGAAGAGATAATTTGTGAAATAACATTGCCAGGACATCCTGAGTAGCAATCCCAGCTAACAATCAATAAAAAAAGAATTGATGTGCATGCTACCATGAAGAGCTCTCAACATAATCACACTGAGAGAAACAACCAGAGATTATGTTGTGTGTGATTCTAAAGAAGGCCAACTGATCTTTGAAATGAAAAGAAGAACAGTAAGGACTTGGAGACATGAGACAAGAGAAAAGTATGGTGGAAGGGTACAGTGACCTTTTATGTCCAGTTCCTTGATAGAGGTTATAGTTTCAAGGCAATATACATATATTAAACTTCATTGATTCTGTACATGTTTAATATATGCATGTACTGTTGGATGAATTATACCACTATAAAGCAAACATTAATGTATATATTAACATATATATGATACACATGCCACAATGGGCATTAATGTATACTACTAATGAAAGTTGACATTGGCCTTTACTGTCCTTGCTAGCTTGTGACTGTATTTTTAGGATTTCTTGTCAATGTGCTCCAATATCTGATCCTATAGCTTTTTTTTTTAACTTGACAATTCCATGTCCTGGTTCAGACTGACTCCTCTGTTACTCCACATCTGGCTTTCACAAGTCTATTAGTTGGCTGCCTCTATTTCCCTATCGGCTGCTTGTAATTATGTGCTGTGTGCTGCTCACCAGCCGCCTCCCTGCCACCCCACTGCTGGAAAGCTGTAAATGTGCACCTGAATGGCAGCATTCTGCCTTCCTCTGAGAGTTTGCTGAGGAAGCATTTAGCTGAGGCCATGACACTCCTGCTGCTCATTTGACCTCTTCCTCAAACTCGTTCTTCATCAGTTGCTAAGGCTGTTCCAGATGCAGGTCTGCTCCTGAGTGACTAGTTCTCACTGGTGCTGGTAGCTGTAGTCATATGTAGTATTAAAGCATATGTAATATTGTATCTGTGTGTTACTTTGTGCTAAAATATTATAGATACAAGAACAATCTTTAAATAGGGGAAGATGAAACTTACTTTGCAATTTGATAGTTGAGACAGGAAACAGATTTGGGATCATGTTTTGTGATTTATTAGGACTGGATTAATTTTTTCTTTTAAAAACATTTGCCTTTGTTTTGTTGTTGTTTTGTTTTTGTGTTTTCCTCATCGGCACATATTTTTCATGCCAAAGACTCTTCTTTTCTGGTCTTACTCATGTGCTCATCTTTCTGTTCTTTTTTCACCTTGCTTTGCGTGTATCCACAACTCCACAACCAAGCTTTTTCCTGTTGTTGTTTTCTTTTTCCTGTATTCATTTGTTAATTTCTTGAGCATCATACTCTGTTCTCCTCAGTTGTGACTATCTGTTTGGCAAGGACTCAAAAACCTCCTCTTTCCTCCCAGTTCTCAGTCTACGAGTGGTGACCGCCTTGGAGTCAGATATTTACATTGATTCATAACAGTCACAAAATTACAGTTATGCAGGAGCAATGAAATACTTGTATGGTTTGGGTCACCACAACATAGGGAACTGTATTAAATGGTTGCAGCATTAGAAAATTTGAGAACGACTGCTCTAACACTCAAAGGTTGGTAAATAGTGATGGAATACAGGCTTGGAATGTTTTTCCCTGTGTATTTGTGATGTTGAAAGGCATTTCTTAATGGGTTACACCTTGTGTCACTGTAATCAGAAGTGAGTCATGTGGATATCACCATAGTCATTACATCCTTTCAGAACTCATATGCTCCTGTTTTCTATTTCATGTACTAAAGCATAAAGAATTGTACCCTAGTCACAGGTCATGCCTTAGTGTTGTAAGATCTTACAAGCTTGTTTAAGGTTACATTTAGAAGTGTGTACTAGATAATTTGGTTATGTCTTACCAAAGAGCCAGGGTCTGAAATGTTTTGGATTCCATATATTATTTTATTCATATTATTTGAGAATATTTGCATGAATCTAATGAAGTATTCTGAGGATACTTTAGGGCCCTAAGTCTAAATACGAAATTCATTTGTTTTATGTGCACCTAATACAAATAGCCTGTAGGAATTTTTTTTCTACTAATACTTTTATCATTCTGTCTTGTGTCCTTACATTGTGTGTATACGTGTGGACCGTTGACTTCTGGTATCCCTGGTGTGCTTAGAAACTGGTTTTGAGGAAGGTCTTGGGTTTAAACTTTTCTCCTTGGCAATCTGAGACCTCTATCACCAACAAGGAAACTAGGGTTTGATTTCAGGGTGCCTGGGGATGCTGGTGACTGGTGCTCAGGTTTCAATGTCAAAGAGATTATTTATGGCCCTGATTGCCCTGGCAGGAGTCACCTTTCTAGTGGGAATATTCTTAAAGCATCTCAATTAATTTTGTGTTTCAGTCATGTGGTGTGATTGTTAGGTGTTATTGAGTGTTATTAAAATTTTATACTTTTTAAAGTTAATTTTAACAATTATTTGAGATATTTATAGCTATATACAAAGCATTTTGATCAGCATCACCCCCACTACTTCCAGACCCCTCATATCCCGTCCCAACTTCATCTCCCCTTCCTTCATGCTCTCCTTAGTATAGCTACTGCTATCTGTGTATGCATGTACTCATCTTTTACGAGGAGGTTTGAGATGTGTGAATGTAACTTACCAGGTAAAAAAATGATAAAATAGGAAGCCAATTTAAGCCTCTCAAATGTGTGGTACTTAATTGAAAAAAAAATTAAAGGTACAACAAAGACAAACAAACAAACAAATTACAACAACAACAAACCCATTTCTTTTATCCCTGTGTCCTTATTGTGCTTATCTGTGATGATCAATGATGCTATTGTTTTCACTGGGTGGCTCTGCACCAAAGCTACCAGCAATGACAGGCACTTCCAGCTTCCTTTACCTTCACATGTTCAAAGTGATTTCACTTTTCTTCAAAATGGTATTCATTTACTACAAACGTTAAGGACTTTGACTCAAACTTAGAGAACTAATAAACATCATTTAAAAGCAATGAACCTGTCAGCACATGGAAATCTGGTTTATGGTCATGCAAATGTCCATTTAGCTTTGACTGAGTCAAGTACAGCAAACAGTGAACTAATTAGACTCAACTAAACTGACTTAACCTCCCATAGCCATTGGAACCAATTATTTCTCAGAAAAAGGTTTGGTCGTTTTTTTAGTCCAGGACAACCGTGAGTGGCTCCTTGGCCTGCTCCTAAATGGGTCCCAAATCAGGCCAGATGAAATTGGCAATTCACAGTTAGTTACCTTGACATGAAAATAGTAGGGTCTTTAATGAGCTCATTTACATCACTGAGAAAGCAGTCCCTGCATCCACTGTGTAGAGGTGAAGTTAAAAGAGAATGGCCTGCTTCTTAAATCTGTGAAGAAAAGTTCTTTAAAAAATAAAATGCAATACAAAACAGATCTCTAGCAAACTTCTCACTGTCAGCTGTGGACTGTCCTCATGGTTTGAATGTGTGATAAGCATTCGGAAGCAATCTCTCTATTTTAATATTCGTGATGTCTATTGCTTATGGCTCATTTTCATCTTGAATTTTCTTTCTGAAGGATTCAAGGTTATTTGCAGTATTCAAAACCTCCAACTATTCCCCAAAGCTTTCTTCTCTGAACAGAGTTACTTCCTGATTAGGAAAACAGCCGTCTGGTTTGGCCCCTTGAAATACTGAACTATGAGAGATACTATCCAAAATTTTTGGTGGTTTTCTCTGTGCGTGTTGGATAAATTTTGGACTGGTAAGGCTAAAATTTCATTTTAGAAGAAAAACATCATGTCATAGGATTCTACCAGGAGCCTTACTTTATTCATATTTATATACATGGTGGATTCTGTGTTTATAAATCTCTAGAATATAAAAATACACGTCAAAATTTGAATACTCATTTTTACCTCTCCTACTGTGTACGTGCCAGCGATTTCTTAAATGGCTGCTTGAATGGGCATTGCTGCTAACTGTAATGTGCTCCTTTGCAATGGCAAATACCTACTTTAAGAAATTGGTGTAGCCCTATTTCGGTAGCTTCCTATGTTGGGATGTATTCTGGTCTGCACATTAGACATTTTGTGTTGACTAGGAATGTGTGGACATAGTCAAAAGCTGTTCTTCTCTTCGTCACAAGATAGTTGACTCACAAATACAAATTTTACCTAAATTAATGATCACCTCATGGGTATTGTGTTGCAATCAGCCAAGGCCCAGACAATAGCTGAATGTTTTCATGAGCTTACTATGGTTAATCAGCATGCCTGCAATCATGGTTTCAATGAACTTAAACTAGTTCTGTTTCTGTGAGTTCAGAGATGTTATCCATTTCCCATGGTCATGAGTAACACATTTATCCTTTGAAACTTAGATTCTTGGAACATGAGAACTCAGAGCAACTAAAATGCTCATTAGTCCAAGCTACTCACTTTAGGAAAGCTGCGCACTAAGAAGGTAAGGGAGTCACAGAGCCCAGCATCTCCTGGAGCTTCTAATCATTTGACTTCCTCAGCCACTAGTACTGTGGCCTGCACTACTCTGTTGTCCTCCATTCTTCTTGTCATTAGGGTTCTTGTCTTTCAAATGTTTTAAAGGACCTGACCTTGAGCTCATTGTGTACACAGGCTGGCCTTGATCTTGCTGCCTCACCCTTCTAAGAGCTGGTATGATGAGTAGAGGCCCTTCACCAAGCTGCCATGCTCTATTTTATTATGACTGTAATTTGCTTCACCAGAACATTGTTATGATCATCTCTCAAGTACTATCAGATGATTCTTGTGTACAGTTAGGCTCACCGTTATTATTTTATTTAATATATTAAAATTTTTATATAAATTTTTTTTTCTTTTTTGTGCTTACTGGTGAGCTCATAATCAGCCAAAAAATTTTAGTTTTCGGTGTTTAGTAGAAATTAGAACTATGCCTTCTTTGAAGAGAGGATAATTTCACAGTGCTTGCTACAAACTTAAGTTTTTAGGTCTGGTTATAAATGAGCTTTGGGAAATTGTGTGGTTTCATTTGAATTACAGTAATTTTTAAGGATGTAAGTTGTGAGTGACTAGTGCCACTAGTGCTATGAGTGACTAGTGGCAAGGATGTGTGCAAACATGTAGTTACTATAGTTCCAAGAGGATAGTTCTGGAGGATGGGAGTTCAATAGACCCGTCACTCTAAAAACAGCAATACATGTAATAAAAGATAGATACTCACTTTGACAATGCTTCCATCACTTGTTAAACTTGAATTATATAAACACTTAAATTATCAACAGAGATCACTCTGAAAATTATGTACATGATACATAAGACATATAGTTGATGTGTTGTGGAATCAAATACAGCTAGAAAAATAGGCTAAAATAGGAAATGGTAAAAAGACTCCATTCTTTGTTATATATGGGAAATTTCCCATGTATTCTCCAGGAATGAGCTTCATAAAGAAGACTATAAATTTATATAGCTATAAACCTACAGAAACAGACCATGTTCATAAGTGAGAAGATCTTATGCCATCCCAATGTTACTACTTTTTATATGAGCCTATAAAGTTAATGTTGCTATGCTCACAATTCAATGCCTTTTCTCCTTTAAAATATATAAAGTGGGAGGGAGGGCAGGATTGGGAGGGCATGAGGGAAGGTGCCAGAGCTAGGATACAAAGTTAAGAAATTAAAAGTTAAAAAGATTAAACATGTATAAAGTGATTATAAATTTTTTTTATTGTTTCATGCATGTATAAAATATGTGGTGATTCTATTCTTCATTATCTACTAGTATCTTCCAGTCTTTCTGGACCACTTATAAAGGATTTATTGAAAAATGAATTTGAAAACTGCTTAGAAAATATTGGACTGCAGTAATAAGATTGTTTGCCTTGCTATAATTTAAATTTGGATATCAATTTATAAAATTGATATTGGATATCAAGTAGATAATACAACTGCTTGAAGCTATATGGTACTGACCTGAAGTAAACAAAGAATCTTTTAGAAAAAAATTAGAGCTCATTTAACACACAATTCAAGATGGTGTTATAAGTCATTAGCTAAATAATTTATTATTTCTTTGATGCACTTGAGAAAACTAACTGGACTTTTTAAAAATATTAAAAGTTTGTTCATATTTCATTATACAACAGATTACAAATGCATGAAAAAATCTGAATGTTAAAACATTAGTCATTGACTGTCTTGAAGGATACTACAATATTATATTATATATTATATATATTAATATATTAATATTATATGATTATCATACAGGGATTTTTTTATTTTTAGCATCCTACCAAATCCATAAAAACACAAAGAAAATTTGCATTCTTGATTCCATGAAATTAAAAAATATATGTGAGACAAGTTGTCAGGCCCAATTTGGGACCCAGCTATTGGAGAGGCACACGAAGGAAACTCAGAGTCTATATTGATGCAATAGCAAGAGGTTTATGTAGAGTAACAGGTGATGGGACTCAGCTGAAGGCAAGGGAGAGACAGCCCTGAGGAACAAAAGCTTTGGGTTTTTAAAGGAAAAAGTGTGGGCAGTCAGGGAGTTACATGTCTTGGCATTACCAGATTGGGTAAAAGAGTCTATAGGGAGTTGACTTTTAAAATGATTGGTCTGTTTTAGGTGCCAAGACTGGTCAGTCCTGGCCTAGCCATCTGGAAGATATCTGATCACGAGGAACAACTGGAATATTCCGGGTAGGGGGAGAGATTAGCATATGCCCAGGACCACAGTCATGTTGCCCTAGCATATCTTGGGTCCCAGCACTTTCCTCCCACCCCCCACCCCCCTAGCTGGTGGCTGGGGTCAAGGATCCTTTGTGATTTTTCTTGGAACTATTTCTGAGTCTTTTCTTCCTGGTAGGGTGGGGACATTTACACCCTTCTGCTTTCTGGAAAAGTACTGAGAGAGCTTAGTCTGACATGGGGCCTAAAATTCGAAATAGAACCTGTAAGGCTAGCTCAATTCTTTCAAAGTCTCCGTGTAGTAGATGTTTCAGATATTTGCTGACTAGTGATTTTTGAATGCCTTCCTCTGCTTGGGGAAACTCTGCCTTCTAAAGATGAGTACAGCAGTGAGCTGGCCTGGTTCCTCTTGCAGCTGGCCCTGAGACTTCAGTTGTTCCATTAGAACTCATCTACTTAAACTCTGATGCAAAGAAAGAGATGCCTGGTGGCATCAGTTATGCTGAGCGACAGAGAAACATCCAGCTTTGGGAGGACCTGTGGTGAGCAGGCAGGCTATCCAGAGGAAGGAAATGGATGCCATTTAACCTGGGTGCAGACCTTCAAGTTCCATCCTGAAGGATGGACTCCATGCTTCTAAGACCTTTTGTGATTGATCAGTGCTTCTCGTGAACCCCACTTCCATTTAAATTGGTAGGAGCACATTGTGTTTGCAATCAGGAATTCTGAGTCACCCCCTGAAAGGTCGTATGACAAATGATAGACTGTGAGAAGATAATCACAGTCCAAATAACAAAGGGTCAAAACAACCAGAGGAAAATATGCAAATGGTATAATAGGCAGTGTCCTGGAGGAAAAATGCAAACAAAAAGAACAGAGCCTCCTAGATAATTAGGAAAACAATAAAATGGAAAGGTTTATCTGTCACATTTGTTCAAACTAAAAATATCCTGAGACTCAGACCTTGTGAGAATGTCAGAATGGAAGTATTCTTATACCTTTGCAAATGAGAATTCCTGGAAAGAAGCCTCCACTACAACTATAAAGACTGAAGTGGAGAAGTTTGAATGTTGCAAATTGTCTTGGGCCTTCCTTAGCCTCTTTAACAGCTATTGATTGTGCTCCTCTGCAGGTGACCTAAAATCTTCAGGGCCTTGTGAGAATTCTTTGTTATGTGCAGATACACTTCCTGGTTCCACCCACAGAAAAGTTGACTGTGCTAACAATAGCTAAGGCCTGTGGCTGTGTGTGTGTGTGTGTGTGTGTGTGTGGTGTTTAGTTTTTTGTTTTACAAGTTTTGTAATCTGCATACTTGTTTTTTTTCTACCAATGTCTTTGGAAGTCTTGATTCATGATTTTATTTGTTATGTTAAGACTTTCTGAAATTGCTCAACATATTGCAACATGGAATTTGGGATAAGGTGAGTCTGTGTTTCAGAGAATTGCTCTCAAATGTTTGGTTTCAGAATAAACTTTCTCTTCTCCCCTAGAGGATAATAGTTGTGGGGCTTGTTGTTGTTCTGTTGTTTCTTTTTGTTGTTTTCATTTTGATGGGGCTGTAAAGCTCAGGGAAATTGTGACCTAGCAATGCTTTTTATTATGGAAATGTGTATATTTACACATTTAATAAGAATATACATCCCTATTATCACCCATAGGGATTTATCCAAAGACAAAATTCATGGATTTAAGACCTGTGCCCAGGGTTTGAGATGATTTAGAAGGTGCTAACTAGAACTTTTTTCTGTTACACAGGACTTGGGTTCAGTTCCCAGCATTATATGCTAGCTCACAACTGTCTGCCACTCCAACTTCAAGTGGTCTCTTCTGACCTCTGCAGGTATCAGGTACACATGTGATTCACAAACATGCATGCATGCAAAACGCTCATGCACATAGTTTTCTTAAAAACTGAAATATACATGGCATAAATAAATGTACACCGGGCTGTGTTTTCTAAACTTTAACTAGAATGTGAAACATCTGGAAATGACTCACATGACTCTCAGGGGGAGAATAGTGTAAGAATTATTCCCAGAGCCCAGACTTCCATCACTGCTAAAGCAGGTTTGCCTGCATTTTTTTTTTTAGACAAAGACCACAAACGTGTTTCTTCAAAACAGACTGTAGAGCATCTCTCAGCTTACTTGTATAAACAAATTTAATATTATAGAAGATACATACCGAATTGTTAATGGTGCTTACATATGAAGATGATATTAGAAGTGGAAGAGAGAAAATATAAACTTGACTTCAGATATTTTTATGTAGTTTACGTTTTGCTCTTAAACAGATGGAAAAAACTCAGTGAGTTCAGCACCTCTGTGTATCTTTCACTCAAGCAGCTGCCCTTTATGATGTGGAACATTTGCCAATTTTCCTTAATCTCTGTAATTTCCCCCTGATTTGGCTCCTTGAGGAATGAGCCTCGTATTCATCAGCAAGAATGTCCTAGAGGCCAAACTACCAAAGAAGGATAGTCTTGGTCTCATCCCATGCACTCTGCAGAGTATGTCCCTTCCTATTTTTAATTCCACTTTCTGTTTTTATTTTCAATGAAACTGAATAGCTATCAATACTATTATTCCTTGAAGCAAATCTAGGTTCTGGGGAAAATGCCTGTGTAAACGAATTTAGAGAGCACAAACTCTTTGAGTGGGCAAAAGGTACCTGTCGCGTTTCTTTAAAGATTTCCATAGGGAAGAGACTTAATCCTCATTCAGAGAGGCAAACAGGATAAACATCAGAAGTAGGAGAAAACAGGGAACAGGACAGGAGCCTTCCACAGAGGGCCTCTGAGAAACTCTACCCAGCAGGGTATCAAAGCAGATGCTGAGATTCATAGCCAAACTTTGGGCAGAGTTCAGGGAATCTTATGGAAGAAGGGAGAGATAGAAAGACATGGAGGGAAAGGAGCCCCATAAGCAGACCAATAGAGCCAAAAAAGCTGGGCCCAAGAAATCCTGAAGAGACTGATGAACTAACCAAGGACCATGCATGGAGAGGACATAGATCCACTGCTCAGATGTAGCTCATGGGCAGCTCAGTCTCCATGTGGGTTTCCTATTAAGGGCAGCAGGGGTAGTCCCTGGCATGAACTCAGTTACCTGCTCTTTGATAACCACTACCTGGAAAGGTGGCCTTACTAGGTCACATAGAAAGAGGCTCTAGACAGTCCTGATGAGACCTGATAGGCTAGGGTCAGATAGTAGGGGAGGGACATAGTGGGGGAAGGAGAGGGAGAGTAGCACCAGGAGGAGATGAGGATACAAAGTAAATAAATTGCAATTAATAATGATGATGATGATGATGTAAGAACATTTAAAGAGTTCCAAAAGTAGTAATCTATATTACTTCTTTAGTCTCCCATCAAATTATAAGAAAGCAA
>CM053743.1:69116797-69209148 GCA_028658305.1 Pachyuromys duprasi | reverse complement strand
GATTAATGAATAAACTATTCCCAAATTGACCTTCAGACCTCACTCCAAGATAGAGCTTCATGGGCTTTGGGTGGCTTGGCCTTCTTCTTTAGTTAAACTTTTGTGCCATTTGTTAGGTCTTCCATTATGTTCAAGAGAAAGTGTGGCCTGGATTCCACTGAGTGTTCCCTGTTCAATCCCAATGGAACTGCAATTTGGACAACAGCCAGTAAGTTACCAAGTCCTGGAGCTAGTGTAGAAAGAGGTTGCAAAGGTCCTAGCATTCTCTATGATGTTATGCTACCAGGTTCCACAGATCCATAGATTTATTCTTTTTTAATCTAATTTTATTTATTAAAATATATTCACTTTGTGTCCCAGCTGTAGCCCCTACTCTTATTCCTACCCAATCCCTCCCTCCCCCCACACTCATCTCCTCCCATGCCCCTTCCTCAGTCCACTGATAGGGGAGGTCCTCCTCCCCTTCCATCTGACCCTAACCTATCAAATCTCATTAGGACTGGTTGCACTGTGTTCCTCTGTGGCCTGGTAAGGCTGGCCCCCTCCCCCTTGGGGGAGGTGATCGGAGAGCCAGTCACTGAGTTCTAGGGAACACACTTGGACACTGGGCTGCCACAAGCTACATCTGAGCAGGGGTTCAAGCTTATCTCCATGAATGGTCCTTGGTTGGAGTATCAGTCTCAGAAAAGACCCCTGGGCCCAGATTTTTTTGGTTCTGTTTTTCTCCTTGTGGAGCTCTAGACCCTTCCAGGTCTTTCTATCTCCCCTTTCTTTCAGAAGATTCCCTGCACTCTGCCCAAAGTTTGGCTTTAAGTCTTAGCATCTGCTTTAACACCCTGCTGGCTAGAGTCTTTCTGAGGCCTTCTGTGGTAGGCTCCTGTCCTGTTCCTTGTTTTCAACTTCTTTCAATGTCTATCCCATTTGCCTTTCGGAATGAAGATTGAGCATCTTACCCAGGGTCCTCCTTCTCACTTAGCTTCTTTAGGTACACAGATTTTAGTATGATTATTCTATATTATAAGTCTAATATCCATTTATGAATGAGTGTATACTGTGTGTGTCTTTCTGTTTCCATGATAACTCATTCAGGATCATCTTTCCAGTTCCTACCAGTTGCCTGCAAATTTCATGATTTCATTGTTTTTAATTGCTGAGTAGTATTCCATTGTGTAAATGTAGCACAGTTTCTATATCCATCCCTTAACTGAGGGATATCTAGGTTGTTTCCAGATCCTGGCTATTACAAATAAAGCTGCTACAAATATGGTTGAGCAAATGTCCTTGTTGTATACTTGGACATCTTTTGGATATATGCCTAGGAGTGGTACAGCTGGATCTTGAAGTAGCACTATTTCTAATTGTCTGAGAAAGTGTCAAATTGATTTCCAAAGTGGTTGTACAAGTTTACATTCCCACCGCCAGTGGAGGAGGGTTCCCTTTTCTCCACATCCTTTCCAGCATGTGTTGTCACTTGAGTTTTTGATCGTAGCCATTCTGACAGGTGTAAGGTGAAATATCAGGGTCGTTTTGATTTGCATTTCCCTGATGACTAAGGACTTTGAGCACTTATTCAGAAACTCTGCAGCTCTGTGCCTTTACTTTGAGAAAACTTGTCTGAAACCAATCAAATAGCCATTCCATTTTCAACATAATTTCATTCTTTTTTTTACGTTATTTTAAATTTAATTTTTTTACCATTTATTCCCTGTATATCTTGTTTCTCCCTCCCTTGTCTCCTCCAAGTTCTACCCTCTCTCTTCTTTCCCTACCCTTCTCCCTTAGTTCACTGATAAGGGAAGTCCTCTTCCCCTACTGTCTGACCCTAGCCTCTCAGGTCCCATCAGGACTGTCTAGATACTTTTCCTCTGTGGGCTGCCTAGTTCTCTCCATCAGGGAGAAAGTGATCAGGGAGCAGGCATTCTTGAGTCACTCTTTTGGAGTACTTTTCCAAGAACTATTGCCCAGGTTTCTTCATTGAATCTTTTCCTCTGTTAGAAACCTTAAGTAAATTATGAAGCTTGGTGTTTTCTTTTAAAAACTATGTATCAATATGGACTAACCAATATTCTTCATTTCTGGGTCTTCTGATTAGTATTTTCTGACTCCAGTTTTGTGTTTTACACGAGCCAATTCCTGTCTGCCTCCGGATGAGTCCTTACTGCTTTTAAAACCCTCAATGTCAAGCACCATGATGGCCACTAGTGTCAGAACCTTCGGAGCCTTGGCAGTTATGTCAGCCCTGATGCAAGGTAGAAACAGCAAGAAAAATACAGAATGATTTGGTTGTTCTAAAACTGTGAAGATCCAGCTGTGATTCTGGGATCCTAATAAAGGTCCATCTGATGGATTCAGGTAAATATGGCCAGAAGGAACTAGATAGTCTTTAAAAGAATTTTTTTTCATTAAAGAAGCATCTCATTAACAAGAGAATGTCAGGTATGAGGAGTCTAGAGCAGGCTTGGAGCTGTCCTTGATGAGAGGAGGTGCCAAAGCTTATTGGGTAAATGTAAAATACTCTTAGAATTAGTGACCAAGCACCCTGTCCCCTCTTCGTGCCATTACTGCACTCTGGATTATGTCAAAGAGAAATGTCTACCCTATTCTGCCTCCCTTTTAGGGAAAGAAAAAGCCTAGAGTCTTACTCCTCATGTCTTCATGGGTATTGGTTTGAGGATATAAAAATGCAACTACAAGGGATTTTTATTGAGACATGTTATTGCTTCTAAATGGGCTTCTTCCAGGAACTTAAGCAGTGAATGTCATTAAAAGACTTGGAAGAAGTATCGTTTTGAAGAACCTTAACTCCTCAAAATGTCCTCAGTGTTTGTTTTTATGTGGCTAAAACACTTTGGCCCTCTTTTTCCTCCTGTTTAAAATTAGATATGCTAGCAGTGTTTCCATTTCATTTCTAAAGATAATTCTTTTATAGGAATTTTTTTTTATTATTCTGGAAAGAACAACCTATGAGGTCTTTTAAAATATCAAGTTGTAAAGTCAAAGTTTTTTTTTCTAAATTTAGCTCTTCTCACTTGCCCACCTCTCTTATATATTTTTGTAAAAAAAAATGTTCTTGATGGCCATTTTTAGCCTCATTTTGAGGTAAATCTACATTTTCTTGAAGATTGAAAGTATAATTTAAGGGAAATGCTGAAAGGCAGTTGAGTGTACTTGCACCTTCAATGGTATTTGAGGTCAGAAAAGCCGGTCAGTAATGACATTGGAAAATCTCTCTCATCTCCACTGTGTACTTTGTTCATTACTACATAAAAATATCCAAGCAGACACTTAAAGGTAAGAATTATTATTGTTATTATTATTATCACATTTTAGAATGTTCATCTCCTGCTTGCTTGGGCAGAGCACCATGGACAGGAACCTCTGGCAGGTGAATTTTTCCCTCACCATGGACAGGAAACAGAATGGAAGGAACCAGAACTCAGGTGTAGCATTAAAAAGACACTAGCCAATGACTTCTTCCTTCCAACAATGCCCAGCCTCTTTAGTTATTCTAACTCCAAAAACAGTGCCACCCTCTAGGGACCTAAACTTCAACATCTGAGCTGGTAGGGACGTAATCTATGAAGGATCTGTATGATATGTTCCTGTATGATGGAACTGTAACATATGAAGGATCCATGCCAGGACTCCTGAGGATACCAAAATCCAACTATATATATATATATATATATATATGTAAACAGCAAAGCTTTTACAACTTTAAGGACTGTAAATTGTCTCTAATTTACTTATGAAATATATATATGCCATGTAAAATATTCTGCACTGTATTTTTGTAATAGTAACAAAAAATCTGTATATTTTCAATACAGTAAATTTCCTTCCTTCTCTCCTTCCTTCCTTTTCTGCCTCCTTCCCTCCCTACTCTTTTCCTTCCCTCCTTCTTCCATCCTTTATCTGTCTGTTTTGGACTCTCTCTCTCTAATTCCTCCCTCCTTTCCTTATTTGCTTTTTAACTTAAAAATATTTTGTCTTCTAAATATTTTTGATTGAAATAAAATTATCTTGCTTCCCTCCTCTTTCCTTCCTCCAGTACTTCTTCCTTAAACTGCTCTCACATACCCCCCACCTCCAGTTGATAGCTTCTTTTTCTATTGTTATTATTGTTTTTCACTACATATATGTGTATGGACACACTTTGTACATTTATATATGCATGTCCATAGAACATGCTGAGTCCACATTTGTTGGTGGTATATATACATGGTTTCAATGCTGACAAAAATTTTGGTTTGGTTTGGGTGCAGGATTATTCCAATATACTGAACCGGACTTAAGTTCATTATGGAGCTAAGGCAGACCTTGAATTTGAGATCCTGCAGCCTCTGCCTCCTGAATATCTAGGGTTATAAGTACACAGTGATTATTATTCTTTTGTATGTTTTTTTTTACAATTTTTTCATTGTATATCCTGACTGTAGCCCCCTCTCTCAGTTTCCCCCATTCCCACCCTTCCTCCCTAATCCCCCTTATCCCTTTCTCCTAGTCCACTGAAAGGGGGTGTTCTCCTGCCATGCCATCTGCCCATAGTTTTTAAAGTCTCATCAGGACTGCCTGGATACACTCTTCCTCTGTGGCCTGGCAAGGCCACATTGCCAGGGGCAAGTGTTCAAAGAGCAGGCAACCAAGGACATGTCAGAGGCAGCCCCTGCGCCTCTTACTTGGGGACTCACATGGAGAGTGAGCTGCCAATAGGTTAGGTCTGAGCAGGGGTTCTAGGTCTTATCCATATATATATGGATATGTATATGCATAGATATGCATAGATTTTTAAAAAATGCATAGTTGTTTGACTCTGTGGGTAAAGAATCTGTGACAGTGTAGCTGATTATAGATCCATCCAAACTGATGCCATGCGGCACTTTGAGGATATATAGTATTTATTGATCCCTTACTCACCAGAAGCTGAGGACTTGACAGGGATTTTAGAACAGTCACTGTTGTTTACATTGGTTTGGTCATAAAGTGCAGGAACATGTCTGATATTATTCCTTCAACTGATTCTGTCCTCTGGGATGGTCATAAGTCTGTGTGCTGATTCCAACGGTGTCCTTGCTTCTTAAAAAATTCTGTGGTCTCTTAGAAAATGCTGTCACAGTGTGTGAGCTACAGAAGATTAGTTTGTGCTCTTAGTTATACCAGATTACTTTACTCCAAATAATATCCCTAAGGTTTACTACCCATCATTACTGACCATTATATGTTTTCATTCTTATTTTTTATATTCAACTAACATATTTTCCTCTAATAACTGTTTTAAACCCCAGAAGTTAATTTCAAAAGGAATAAAAAAAAATCCAACAACAATAAACCATGTGGACAATGGAAGCATACCAGAACTGTTTAAAATCTATGCTCCCTCAGCAGATTCTTTTGCAAGGAAGAATATGTATTTGGGTTATAAACCTGGAGTTCAGAGGAAATCAGTCTTAATATGTCCTAGTATTTTATAGACGGAATACTAAATCTAAACTTTAGAGTCCTATCAGTCCCTTCAAAAGGAACTCCACTGTTTCGTACTTTAGTACATTAGGCCCTGAACTACAAACCATTTACTCAGTTTGAAGTGAAAGCGTGGAAAGGGGCCCTCAGATGAAGAAAAGGCTGGTGTGGTCACTTAGATGGCAGCATGAATTATACTCCTATTGTCACAATAACTTTATAGTGCCTGGTCTGGTTCCACACCTCAATTTTAAAACACCTTCTCAACAGAAATGAGGTCCTCAATTCCATCATCAGCATCATATGTTGTGTATGTATATACATGTACCTATGTATATATACATGTGTGTACATAACTAGGAACTGTATTTAGATCTTTGGTATAATTCATAGAGAGATACTAAACTTTCACCTTATAGAAACAAATAGATATGTAATGAGTTTTCCTGACCTTTTAAAACACAATGAACTGTGTCTATCAAAAAGTGACTAGTCAAAAAGATGTTGCAAGGACAGACAGATCAACTACACATAGAAGAAAGGATAAAGAAAGAAGAAAGAAAAAGAAAGAAAGAAGACTCAGTAAGAAGGAAAGAAACAAAGAAACAAAGGGAAGTGTCAATAAGACAAAAAGTACCAAAACAAACCCAAAATCCTCCCCCAAACAAAAAATAATAAAACATGGAGACCATTGACCAGCTACTCCTTGACATGGCACCCGCTTTAGGGTGTGGTTGATATACCCAGTTATGCTCCATTGAAGGAAACTGATTTTCCCTTTTGCAGAAGGTATAAGTTGCAAATAGGTTTTTGGTTGGAGTTGTACTTCATGTCCTGATAGGAGAGAGAGAAAGAATATGAACTTGTGTTGGTCAGGACATGGGGAGTTGGAGGAAAAGGAAGATGATCAAAATATACTGTAAGGGCAAAATTTAAATAATAAGTTTCCAAAAAGTTCTTGCAAGGAAATCAGGATCATTAAACAAAGACACTGACAACAATCACTACTTTGCAAAACAATTTTTATATGGTTGAATTGTACATAGCTAATCTAATCCAGTTGGGTGTATGGTTTCTGTTCATAAATCATACTCACAATCCGAACTACCCTTGTACTTGTGGGAAGGATTCCAATCCACAAAGTTCATTATCATAACTCGCAAGGTTTGGAATTTCACTGTTTATGTTAGATGTTTTTGGTTTTAACCATGGAGAGGGATGGTGGCTGATTGTTTCATTTCAAAGCTATAACACAACCCTTCTACCCTTACCATTGTGTTAGCATTCAGCCCAATAACTCCAAACCACAAAAATGTAACTGATAATTATCTCAGGTGGTTCTGATATGTTGTCATTTGTTGGAGGTTTTACTGTTGCCTTAAGCTAACAAAAAGCTAAATTTCCTGAAATTTTTTTCCCTGTAGAACTTTAAGAATCCAGGGCTCCCCTCTAGAAAGACTCCTGGAATGCAGAGTGTTACACACACAGCCGTGGTCAGCCTGCGACCCCAGTAAACCTGATAGTTCAGAATTTCTCAAATACCCTCGTCAATTTCAACAAGCTGCTCTGTCACAACTCATTTTGAATACAAGGTAGATCAGCAGTCTGATGAATAATGGATCTGCTGCAGTGCCTGGAAGGGAATCATATATTAACTCCCTAAAAAAGAAACTGAGTCAAAGTGGGATTTATGTTTACAATGTTATTTTGCTTATGTTAATTTAGAGTACATTACCTATGGATGTGCTGCAAGAATCTGATTTCTTCTGTATTGGCTAAAAATGTTGCATAATGTTGCTTTTCCCAGTTTGGGCATTATTTGAAATTTACAGTGGACAATATACAGCTTATCATCTTAGAATCACCAAAAAAAAAAAAAAAAAGATCTCGTGTCAACTCTGTTATACTCGATTTTTGTCTTTGTTTTGACTTCAAAGTTTCATCTTTTTAGAGTCCTATTGAGTTGCTTCTGTTTGTCTTTCCAAGTTCATATAACTGACCTTATAATTTTATTGGCAGAATTGAAATGTTGGGTGTGGTTTTCTTCTGACTACTCATTTTTAGGGAATTGGGCAATATGAAACTATACCCTGTGCTATGAAATGCTTTTGTATGTACTAGTCTCCTTTTTTCTGAGGGCTTCTAGCAGAAACAGCTGCTACTATGCATCCAATAGTGTTTCTATGTGAACTCAATAGATGTACTAAGGTCACCATTTTAAATATTCTGAGTGTGTTTTGATTACCTTAACTCATACCATTTGTTTTATCATATGAACACTTACTGTTGGTTTGAGTTATATTTCTTTTGCACCCAGTAAAAAGATCATGTGACTTTTTTATAATTTTTATTTTTTTATATTAATCACAGATTATTTACTTTGTATCCCAGCCGTAGCCTCCTCCCTCATTCCCTCCCAATTCCATCATCCCTCATCTCCTCCCTGACCCTTTCCAAGTCCACTGATAGGGGAGGTCCTCCTTCCCTTCCATCTGACCTGGCTAATCAGGTATCTTCAGGACTGGCTGCAATGTCCTCCTCTGTGGCCTAGCAAGGCTGCTCCTCCTGGGGGAGGGGGGAATGTCAAAGAGCCAGCCATTGAGTTCATGTCAGAAATAGTCCTTGTTTCCCTTACTAGGGATACTCACTTGGATACTGAGCTACCATGGTTATATCCGAGCAGGGGTTCTAGGTTATATCCATACGTGGTCCTTGGTTGGAGAAACAGTTTCATAGAAGACCCCTGTGCCCTGATATATTTGGTCCTTGTGGAGCTCCTGTTCTCTCCAGGTCATACTAACTCCCCCTTCTTTCATATGATTCCATGTACTCTGTTTTACTTTTTGGTTATTTTTCATTCTTTCTGGGTGATAGAACTTGGCCACTGTGATTGAGCCTAGTGGTAGCTTCTCATGAGTGTGAACTCAAAAGCACATGAGCTAAATCGAATTCCCCATCTTGTTAATCATCTCTAAATTACACTCCCTAATTCCTGAATCTCCTATCCCCATCTGGAATTAAACTGATCCACATGGGCCTTGTTTGGCTGCTTGGTTGTCACTGCTCTGGGGTTTGGAAGGCAAGTCAAACTAAATGCCTCTGAGAAAACCTTCCAATGACTCTCCCCTTCTAATACTGAGTTCCATTTCATGTTTTCTTAGCATGTAAATATGACTTTCCATCATTCTTTGTCTCATTTCCAGGTGAAAACAAAAGTTGTGTGTTTTTTGTTTTGTACTGGATATCAGAAGTTATCAATACAATGTAATAGTTGTGACTCTGGTGTTTTGGTGAAATATGAATAAAGAAGTCTTTAAAAACAAAGACAAAAAGGAGGAAGCAAACTGGAGTACTTCTTTATTTTGCTATTTCATGATGCACCTTTTCTGAAGGCATGGGTTGTAGGATAAAGCCGTGCTTCATTTCCTACTGTGTACTTACTGTTTAGTTACTGGGTTTCCCTTTCCAACAGTTCTTTCCTTCACACAGTGCATGGCTAGTCATACTATTCCATGGCCACCTCTCCACACACCACCCAGCTAACTGACCACACTATGTTCTTCTTTTCTTTAAGTCCCAAACACACTTCTACTCATCTATTTAGACCTGGTTCAAGGAGGCTGTGACTCTGTGAAGTTTTATCTAGTGATGGTAGATGATACTTTACCCTTCCCCTATCCTGTGTGGAGTGTAGTCTGTACTGGCAAAGTGCATCAAATTTGCATATCTGCTATATGTTGTGTTTTGATCTTTCATAATTCAGTGGTGTTAATGGTTTTACTATTATTTTGTACTGTGCTGTAATGTACTGTGCAGATTACTGTATCAGGCTGTCTAAAATTTCCTGTTTCTCTCATTAGTATTGAACAGGTCATTGTGCGTCACTTCGCTTATCTTTCAAATTATGACTGCAACAATCTCTGAAGATGCTTTTTCTTTTTTTTTTTTTTACTATTTTGAGTCTCAGGCAGATTTTGCATATTTTTAAAGGAACAAGTTAGTCTGGCATTGAACTCAGGAAGAGATATGGGAGATTTTTCTTTTTTGCTTTTCTGCTGTCATATCTGATTGGTCTAATTCCCCTTGTTAAACTCACTTTTGATACTTCAACTGCAATTGAGTATTGCTTCCAAGGCTTTCGTGGACTGTAATTTAAGAAGTATGAAATATGGTTATATTATTTTTTTGCTTTTACATTTTTAAAATATTACTTGTCTGTTTTAAAACAAAAATTTGTGGATTGTAGTTACTGTTTTAGACAATGTTTCTGAAAATATTTTTTAGAGAAAGACAGGACTCCTACCCAGTTAAATATTAGGTCTTCTGTGATTTACCTGAAAAACTTTCATGGTGTGCTGAGAGCCTGCATACAGGAGGATTTATCTCCAAAAGTAAAACCTTATGTTGCTTTACTCCAGGACACACTTGCTGCTAATGGACTGACCAAGGAAACCAAACTCTGATAAAGAGTTCATAATCCAAATCCAACAAATGGCCACATGGCTAATCCTGGCTACAGCGGCAGTAGGTTGCCATTAAATAAACCCCACACCTGAATTTGATTTTGGTTATTACAAATTAAATATGGTCCCCAGCCTTAAAAGCTTCATTCTCTAATAAGTACATTAATCTCTTGTTGAAAAATGTAAATGGGGGCTAGAGAGATGGCTCAGAGGTTAAGAACACTGGCTGTTTTTCCAAAAGTCCTGAGTTCAATTCCTACCAACCACAAGGTGGCTCATAAACATCCATAGTGAGATCTTATACCCTCTTCTGGTGTGCATCTGTACATGAAGGCATAATAATGTATAAATAATAAATAAATCTTTTAAAAAAAGAAAATGTAAATGGAAATATATCTTTTATGTTGACCAGTATTCGTTATTACTATGAGTATAAAGTACTTACAGCACACCAGTACCAGGCTGCTGTTGCTTTGAATAAGGTAGAAAAGCAGTTAGAAATAGAATTGTTGTACTCAAGAAATTTCTGAAGAACTGATATTAGAGTTCACTCCAAGCATGCAGGAGGATCCCATTTGATTCGTATTGTACAGTAAAAGCAGGCAGAATATTACCTGCCTGTAATTCCAGTCTTTGGGTAGCAAAGGCAGAGGGATTAGAACTTCCAGATAATCCTTGACTATATAGCAAGTTCAAAGATAGCTGAAGCTACAAAAATGCCGGTTCTCTAGAATAAACAAATGGACAATTGAACAAATGAAAACAACAAACAAACAAACAAAAACCCCCAAAATAAGAGGTTTCCACAGAGTAGGTATTGAGTTTTTCTGCTTAAGTTTCGGTAACATTAGATTTAGTTTTCTTAATATCCTGGGGTTAATTAAAAAAAAAAAAACACTGATTATGTTCAGGTCATAGCATATTTTGGAATATGTGTGACTGTGTTGTTACTGCTCAGCTAATGTCATGGCCAGTCATTAAAAGAAAAAAAAAAAAGAAAAAAGGGGTGGCAAATACTCTGCAGTCAGCTGTTCTGCTAATGCCTCATCTAAAGAAGATGAGAGCATGAAAAGCTCCTTTCATCCAGAACATTGAGAATACAGGCCCCAAGAGAGCTCATTACATTTCCCCTTATCTGGTCCCATGCCTATTGTGTGGGAGATGCTGCTGTTCTCACTGCTTTTCCCAGAAGGATTTCCAGATTTGCTAAGAAAGGTGAAGGGCTTCCCATCATATCAGACTTATCACCACTAAGTTCTAATTAGAATAGTGTTATATGTTAAAACTTGCAATGCAAACACAGAGAGATAAGAAAGAAATCATGTTAATACTCTCCTAGGATACTTAAAATGTGAATGTATTGCTCCCTTGTAGCTGATGTTTTCCACATTTTGTGTTCTTTTTTCTTACACACTTCTCCACCCTTTCAACCCCCTATTACTAAATATGAGAGAAATAACGGATAGAGAGGAATTAGGGCAATGTTATCGTTAGACTACACTCTGCTGGCATATAGCTCCTTGACGCAAGTTTGATCTTCACCAACAGGATATTCATCTATCTATCTACCTATCTACCTGCCTGCCTATCTATCTATCTATCTATCTATCTATCTATCTATCTATCTATCTATCTATCTATCTATCTATCTTCCTCTTCTCTTCTTCATCCTCTTCTACCTCCTCTTCCTCTTCTTCTTCCTCTTCTTCCTTCTCTTCCTTCTCCTCTTTGTTTTCTTTTTTGTGCATGATTACTTAAGGGACCACAACCATCCACAACAAACAGCAACCAGCAACCAAACAACAACCCACCCTGGTTCTTGGGGCCCTAGCCTCTTATAAGTCCTCAGAATTCCAAATTTCATACAATCATGTAAACTATTGGTACCTGGCAAAATCATGCCCCTGTTAGAGCAGAAGGCAAAGTTGCCTGCTATGAAGCAGCCCCATATCTGCACCTCGGATTAAAACAAAAACATACTCTTATAATATTTGTATTTAAAAAACAAATTCCAAAACCCTCACTACTCTCCCTTGCTTGGAGTTAAAAATCATAATATTCAACTTTAAATATCAGGGATGTTGGTGTTCAGAGTACTGATTCTTCAGAAAAAGAGGATAGACACAAAACTTCAAAATTATATTTTGTGTATGAGTGATAACTGTGTCAAAAACAATCAAATGACTTCTTCAAATGGCTTCTGTGAGTCCTGCTGTGTCTTGAGAAGGGAGGATTCAGATTCTTTGAATGGTATCATTTCAAGGACATAGTGCTTGGGTATCATATATCTTCACTTTAAGATTTATGTTCCTGATATTTCTGAATTAAAATTTAATGGACTCAGGAGCTCAGGTTTCCTTCAGACTATTATTAATGTTAAATAGCTAGTGATTTAGTCATTACCTTCAATTTAATTTTTGTTTTGGAAATGTCTCTGTCTGTGTGCATCCATGTCAGGGTATTGCATCTTAATGCTTTTCTCACAGAGGTCAGAAAGGGGCATGGCTTCCTCTGAGCTGGAGTTACAGGTGGTTTTGAGCAGCCGAATGTGGGTGCTGGGAACTGAGCACAAGCCCTCTGGAGGTACAGCACACAGTTATAATTGCTGATCTGTCTCTTGCTCCCATTCTCTCCACTTGAAATGATGTTGATTACTTCTTTGACTCCAGTTTCCTCACAATATGCAACAGGGAACTATGAATCCACTAAGGCTCCCCACAGTCTAGTTGGAGAAGCTGCTCATTTTGATTAGTTTACTTGAAAATCATGGGTTTGGGGGTATTTTCTCATAACCCTCTTGATAAACAAGACCAAATAAAGACCTGTTTTCTAAGCTCAATGATAATAAAACATTCCCATATGTCTCCCTGCACACAGAAATGCACTCACAGTAGCTCAAACTAGGCACTTAAGATGGAGACTGCTGGAAGAAAACTTGTGTGAACTTCTTCAAGGGCTTTGTTCCGGGCATACAGTGAGAAGAATCCAAAAACTCAAGTTACAGATCACAAAAATGAAGTAAGACGATTAGGTAAAACTAAAAAGCTACAGCTTGGCAATTGCCATAACTTAATGAAGCAGAGAGAAAGCCTAGAAAACATACAGGATTTGTCAACTATTCACCAGGCAGATGACTAATGTCCAGAATTTTAAAAACTCAAAAATAGTAAGCAACAAAGAAGGAATGAAAGAAAGATAGAACAAATGAACACAAATAATGCAATTTGGAACTGGGAAAATGATCTGAATAGACATTTCTCATAAGAAGATATACAAATGACAAACAGACATATAAAATGTTCACCATCATTGCCCATCATGAAAATACACAAATCAAATTTGAATAGAAAATATATCATCTGGGTTAGGATGGTTATAATCAAAAAAGCAAAAATAACAAAATCAAGTGAGCATATAAAAAATGGAGCATTCTTTACACACCTGGAACATAAACTAGGGGGCCATATAAGAAGCAGTGTAGAGATCCCTACAAAATCTACATTTAGAAATGTTTGACCCAGCAGCCACACTGGTAGATGTCCAAAAAAAAAAGATGAAAAAGGAAAAGAAAAGAAAGAAAACAGGTATATTAAAGATCTCTGTGTTCTTCCATTCTCATTGAAGTGCTGTTCCTAATAACCATGTCTATTGATGGGTGAATTGTCATGTGTATGCAAATGTAACATAATGTTACTCAGCCATAAAAACAGTGAAACTCCTGTCCCTTGCAATAACACAGATGTGCCTAGAGAACATTATACTGAGAAAAATAAGCCTGGAAGAGAAAGATAAATACTAGTTGTTCTCATTTGTATATTGATGCCAAGAGTGTAAGTCTCTTATAAGTGAAAGTAAAATCATGATTACTTAGTGCTTGTCAGAGTTGGGGAAGAGAAAGAGCTTTCCTAATGAGTGGAATTCATAGAACCAATGAGGAATGTGCCTTGGTGCTCTATAGGACAGAAAGGTGTCTGTGGTTGCTAATGATTTACTGTATTCTAAATACCTCCAAGAGAAGATTTCAGAAATAATAGATGGTTGAAATTAAGAGACACTGATTACTGTCATCTAATCTTTACAAATTGCAGCTTATATTGAATTGTTACTTTATAACTAATCAACATTTACACTTATGTGCATCAATTAAAAATTAATCCCTCCAGTACAATGCAGATGTACTTTAGTTATCCTTGATAGCACTTCTTAACACCTTACTTTACTTCAGATGCAATTACAATTCTGACTTTTTTTTGGTAAGTAAGTTGAACCCCACTTGGCTGGTAGAGAATGTGTCTATATCAATTCAAGCTTGGAAATTTAACATCCAAAGATATTTTGTTGACTTTTAATTGTTTTCCCATACCTCTTCCCTACTCAAAAATAAATGCCAACATAACCTTGTGCATTAACTGTAAAAAAAAATTGTATTT
Source organism: Pachyuromys duprasi (assembly GCA_028658305.1). Lineage (NCBI taxonomy): Eukaryota > Metazoa > Chordata > Mammalia > Rodentia > Muridae > Pachyuromys > Pachyuromys duprasi. The sequence goes on along the minus strand of CM053743.1, from coordinate 69,194,795 downwards.
TCTGAAATAAATTGAACTAATAAATACTGGCATACCTAAAGGACAATATTCAGTTCCTGAAACATCTGATGGTGTGAGTTTTCTTGTTGGTGGGGTCTTTTTATGTGGGAACAACTTGATGGCTCTTTGTCTGCGGTAAAGCCTTAAAGTACTACGTGCTATTAAAAGGATTTACAATTGTATATCTCCTCTAGCAATTAAGTCACAAAGGCTATAATGAGATAATGATACCACAAAATATGGGGCACAAAACTCTAGTATGAGCTAGCTTTAATTTAGGAGAATATTAGTCAAAATGTATGGATTTCTAGAGTTGATTAAGAAGTGTATCAGTGAAATTTTGCTAAGTTCGACTGCTTATTAATGAGATCCTGTGAAGGTGTGCTAATGATCTCTGCACTATTTTGCCAAATGGCCACAATAATTCCATGAGAGGCAGTTGTATTAATTATTTGCACTATCTAAATGAGGACTTTTGTACTTACATTAGAGTAGAGACACTGCCTCAAAACTGAGCCATCATGCAGATGTTTGATTGGGATGTAAATTTTAAAATGACAGTAGCATATGCATATCCTTTAATAACAATCTAGGGGTCTTAAGAGATGGTTCAGAAGTTAAGGCTCTGTATTCCTGTAATAGAAGACACAAGTTCAGTTCCCACCACTTACACCAGGCAGCTCACAACCATCTGGAATTCCTTTTCCTGGAGATCTGACATCTGTGGGCAACTACACTCACATGCATGTTTTCTACACACACACACACACACACACACATACACACACACACACCACAAACTATACATATACCACAAACTATAACATAACAAAAAAAACTTTAAATAAAGATTCATCTAGGAAAAATAAAATCTTAAATATGCAAATTAATCTCTGTTGCATTGAAGAACAGATACATTAGGAAACACATGGATTTTGGGCAGGACATGCCAAACCTAATAGTGTTATAATATGATACATCAATTTGTGTTATATATCTTACAAAAGGACTTAGCCTCAACTTCACTAACTTCAATGCCAAGAATCCATTCGTAATGAGTAATGACAGGTTAGTAACTGTATCTCCATAAGCCTGCACAATACACTGCTCCTCTATATGGCAACAACAAAATCTGTATCAAACTAGGTGTTCATCAACAGCAGTCCTGTAGGCAAAGCAACACAAATCCATCTGCAGCTTTGAGGGACATCATCGGAGAAGAATTCTTTGGAAATGTTCTTGACATATTCAGAAGTGTCAAAAGGACAGATAAGAGGAGAACAGTGCAGCCCATTCTGATAAGACATGATAAGCTAGGGTCGGGTGGAAGGGGAGGAGGACCTCACCTATCTGTGGACTGGGGGAGGGGCATGGGAGGAAATGAAGGAGGGAGGATGGGATTGGGAGGGAATGAGGAAAGGGGCTATAGCTGGGACACAAAGTGAATAAACTGTAATTAATATAAAAATAAAAAATTAATTTAAAAAGACAGATAAATAGATAATTAAATGCTTGCTTATATATACTCGAAATAAGACTAGAATAGTTTTACATAAAAGCTATAAATCATAATAAAGAACTGTGAAAATTTTATTGTTTTCTGCAATAAAATTATGAGTGTTATGACCAGTAAGTGGTTAAAATATGCACTAAATATAATCATTTATCTCATGATTAGAATTAAACTCTACAGAAGAGAAGATTAATGTTCTTTTTATTGTTTTATGTTGGTTTTATATTTTCCGTTGTCTTATGAGAAAAAGGAACATTTAAAGTGTGGACGTGAGGTAAAGGTTATTTATTTATTATTTGGAGAATGGAACATTGTTGTTGTTGTCTAGGCAAGATTAATTTCTCAGGTGTAGAACTATCTGCCGTTTTCCCTCTTAGACCACATTAACTAAACTATAGCATGTCAGTAAGTCACCTGGGAAACACAGGTGTGTGCACTAACCAGAGGATGCTGTTGTGACCAAAACACACCACCCAACACACACACAAGCATCAGGACACTCTGCTGATCAATTCTATCCTTCTAGTGCACTTAGAAGGCAGGGGATGGCACAGAGCTACACAATTCACTGTGACATCTATGCCTTTGGGAATCTAGCTTTCTTGTAACAAGCAATATAGAATTGCCAGAAAAATAAGGAGCAGGGATATAGGGGCCCTGCTTGGGGTGCTTGCCAGATGGGAGGTGATGTTCGTCACCTCTGCACACATTATACTGGCTAGACCACAGTTACATCGGCTTACTTACACTTAACTGCAAGAAAAGATTGGGTATCCATACAGCATGTACCTACTGGGCCTTCTTACTTTTTTATTATTAAATTCTTTATTAATTACACTTTATTCACCTTATATACCCCTGTAGTTCCCTCGCTCCTCCCGTCCCAATCCCTCCCTTCCTCCCCCTTCTGCACCCGTGTCCCTCCCCACGACCACTGATAGGAGAGATCTTCTTTTCCTTCCTTCTGCTCCTAGTCTATGAGGTTTCATCAGGAGTGGCTGCCTTTTCTTCCTCTGTGGCCTGGTAAGGCTGTTCCCCCCTCAGGGGGAGGTGATTAAAAAGCAGGCCAATCAGTTCATGTCTGAGACAGTCCCTGTTCCCATTACTATGGAACCCACTTGGACACTGAACTGCCATGGACTACATCTGTGCAGGGGTCCTAGGTTTTCTCCATGCATGGTACTTGGTTGGAGTAACAGTCTCGGGAAAGACCCCTGTGCTCAGATTTTTTGCTGTTGCTCTCCTTGTGGAGTTCCTGTCCTCTCCAGATCTTACTATTTCCCACTTCTTTCATAAGATTACCTGCACTCTGCTCAAGAGTTGGCCATAAATCTTAGTATCTGCTTTGATAGCCTGCAGGGCAGAGCCTTTCAGAGACCCTCTGTGGCAGGCTCCTGACTTGTTCTCTGTTTTCTCTTTCTTCTGATGTCTATCCTCTTTGCCTTTCTGGATAGGGATTGAGAAGGCCTGCAGGGCCTTCTTACTTTTATCTTCACCTATTTTGTGCATTATGGTATGCATCTGTATATATGTGTACCTGTGTGGAGAGGCCCAAAATTGATGTGGAGCATCTTTTTAGGATGCTCTTTTTATTTGAGTCAGGGTCTCTCACTGAACCTGGGAATCCCATTCTAGTTAGCCTAAAATAGCCACCATGCCTGGGGCCCCTCATGTCGATGCCTCCTGAGTCCTCAGATTGCCTGTGGCTGATGTGAACACCAAGTATTTGCTTGGGCGCTGGGGCTCTGAACTTGGGTATTCACATTTACACAGTAAGCACTGAGTCATCTTCTCAGCTCCTCCCTTGTCTTATAAAAATATGATAGTTCAGTATTCTGTATCATCACAGAAATAAAATACTGCTTTGACATTGTATTTGTATGACTTTTCCATGCCTTCTTTTCATAACACATTGCTCCAAATGGTTATATGTGGCTGCAGCAGCACAGCCATAGTTATCAGTGAGTAATGGATGCCCCAAAACATATTTCTGAAAGGTCTCAAAGGGTCCTGGGTCAGAGGCAAGCTGCTTAAAAAACACACGCTGCTGGGTGCATGCTACACCCTGCCTGCAGAGGTGGTCCTCTCTGGTTGGAAACTCTTCAGCTGCATCAGGCATGAAGAAATTCTCTCCTGTCTGAGGTCCTCTATGCATTGAAAACAAGTGTGAGCATGGGCTCACCTGGTTTCGTTTACGTGAGTCTAGAGCTTTAGACAATGTTTAGTCATAATAAATAGACTATAGTACTACTTATTGCTCCCGTAGTGCTTCCAAAAGCCAAGGGCACATTGGCTGTATTCAATTTAAGATAAGGAGGAGAGTGGAGGGGTGTTGCATATTCATGTGAAGCTCAGGAAGGAAATCTTTGCTTTAAATGTAGAATTAGTCAGTCACCCAGTGCTGAGGGGATGACTGGGTCTAGGCTCCAGCAGACTGAAGCTAGGGACTGTACCAAGGCACTTCAGGATTCTCTGACTTTGCTTTAGGAATGTGGGAGTGAGGCTGAGAGAGATGAGCCTTCTCCTCAGTAATCCACATTTTACTAAAAACTGTTCAGTAAATAACTTTCCAAAAATTCTCTCCTTTATTGATTTTTTCCACTTCAAAGATCAGAATTTACACTCTTTTCTATCAACTTTTTATTATATTTTTGAGAGCCTTTAACTTTCTTAAATTCTAGTCTTTGTGGAAAAGGAGAAACTTTAATGCCTGTCAAAAGCTCTTAGGCAATTACATTTAAGAACATAAAAGCCTGTTAAGTTTTGATTGAGATAATCATTTAGATAATTTTCAACATATTGTAAGATATAATTGCAAACATGCACCATTAGTCTATGACATCCACCCACTCATTCATCACTTCTGTCAATCATACATTCATATCCAAGTTTCTTTTTGCAGTATCTTCATAACCTAGTTTTTGAAATTACGGTGATACAAAAGTGAATAAACCTAGGTACCAGCTATGCAGAAACATATGGGCTGATAACAAAAGCAGGGAAAAACTTACCTAATACACGGCATTCATATATTTTCTATTAGTATAACAAAATACCAAAACCTGAGTAATTTATAAAAAGATTATTTAGCTCAGTTCTGAGCCTGGCATCAGCAAGAGACCATCACCTTCAGTGGAGACCTTCTCACGTATCATGTGGAGGCAGGAAGCTTTATCGTAGCTTCCTCTGTGAGAGAGCAAGCTTGCATGGTTAGCTAGAATCAAGGCAAGAACTCATACATGCTCCTTTCCAGCGACCTTCCTTCCTGAGAGACCAACAATGTGGTTGCTACTTTCCTTGAAAGGAGTTTTAAGAGTAAATGGTTGGCATCTATGTAGTGCAAATATCTGATGGGAGGAGAGAGGGAAATATGTGAGATGATATTCCAGCCAGATACACAGTGATGGCAACATTAAAGGCTGAATGACAGGTTGCAGAACAAAACTTAGGCAGATCTGGATTCGAATTCAACCATTTACTGTGTATACAATCCTGCCTGTTAACTTTGCATACCTGCCCTGTACCTTTGACTCTTTGGCTAGAACATGGGTTAGCATTACATGTCTGTCACTGTTATTATCAGAATTCAGTGACAGACTGCAGAAGGGGACTGGTAAGCCTGGAATCTCAGAAGCACTCAATGTATGGAGTGGAGACAGGCTGCATTGCACCTAGAATGTCTGGGCATGATGTAACCTCAACTCTGCAGTTACCAATCTAAACGTGGTCAGATGAAACCAGAGCAGATGTGCATGTGTGCAACATAGGGGCAGAGATGTTTTTAAACAACGGCTCTGTTGGTGTTGGCTCCCAAAACTCAGTGAGTGGCTCCTTTGGTTTCTGAGGAATGTGCTTATCCTATGGACTTCATGTGCTGCAGCCTATATTGAGTACTGGCTCCAAATGGATCCACTTTAGCTTTCTGGCTGGCTTACCTTGCATTTGCCCATCATCCTTGGTCCCTTAGAACCTTGCTGTTCTGCCCTTGGTGTCCAGATGAGACCACATTGTCACAAGGGTCTATCAGGACCATAAACAACTCAGGAAATCTTTTTTTGTTACGTTGCTTGTGCCACACTTAGATTTCAACAGTCATATTTTGGTAAGAGCCATGAACTGTTGCTCTCCCACGATTTGGAGTGAAGGACCTTGCTCCTTTTCTGTTCTTTCTCACCACCGAGCCTGTCTGTAAAGCAATGAACAAAATATATTGACCCCTAGGGATATTATTTTAACAACTGAATTTTATCCAAGACTTAAGCATTCAGAATTAGGGCAGAAAATCCTCAATTTATATAATTTTCAGTGTAACTTAGAAGGTGAAATTGATGTTTTTGGACCAGGGACTCATCTGCTGGTGCACTTTTAAGAGCTTTGGAGAGCAGTCGTGCTTGACATCGGCTTTGAAGAAGGAAGAAGCACCCGAGGTGGTGACCTACTTAAGAGTCAGAGGAGTGAATCCTTAGGCAAGAAAACATGGTGAGCACCTAGAGGGCATTCACACATGTCACTGAGACTGTCAGGTGCCTGCCCTGAGAGTGAAATGAAGACAGCCTCCTGGAGCCAGTGTAACCCTAGAACTAGTCGTATGGGCTTTGAATTTCCCTCCCGTTCCAAGTTAACCTGTCCTCATGTCCTCAGTGCAAGGCCTGGCACATTCTGAGTCCTATGTGTTCCTGAAATTAATTAAGATACCAAACTGTCTTTCCCCGTAATATTTTTTCCCCTTTCCCATTAGAAACATTACACTGAAAATGTTAGAGGGAGTTACAGTCCAGGCCACCCTGCTTTGGAATGGGTAGAGCAGTAACAAAAGCCCTTACAAGGAAGCCCTGGAGTAGAAGATTCTTCAGAAACCCACATGACCTGTAGTAACTCAAAAGCTCTGCATGGAACTACTGCATTTTCCTTTTCAGACATTTGGACTTCACTCCTGGCACCCTGGTGCTAGTCTTTGTGAATCTAAATTCTCTTAGCAGGGAAAGGCTTCTGGACTGAGGAGTCTGGGTGTAAACTTCCTTCTTCCTTGTCCTCCCCATTTTTTCCCTTTTCCTACCTTCTATCTTTCATTACATCTGTCCCTGTTGGGCTCAGTGTTACCAACTAGTGGTAATTCTGAGTGCAGTTGCCACTGTGCACAAAGAGGCTGTGCTATTTCCCATAGCTTTGCCTTGTGCTAGAGTCCTTAACAACCATGCTGGGCAGGATGTGAGCCACTTTCAGGGAACACTGAGGTCAAGTTCATAGATCTTTGATTATTGCCCTGAATGGACCTCAGTGAATGGTGAGTGGAGGTACATATAAGACTGTTGTCCATCCTTGCTTCTCCATGATAGTGGGGTTCACTAGATATCTGTGAAGGTTAGAAAATAGGTCAACAATTATAATTATTTGAGTCTAGATACTAAATCCCAATCCTATATAAACATCAGAGCTTTTCCTAGTGTGGCTTGAATACATGCTCAACTTCAAAACCCAAACAGCCTCATCCACTTCAGGATGATGGTACCCAGAATAAGAACTACCCCAGAACTTACTCACTCTCATGTCACAGTGGACAAAATCCTCACACTTGTAACTACACGTGTGGCTGGTATATCCAGGAAGAAAGCATGCAACTTGGTGTTTATGCACTCTAAAAGAAAGCCCTGACTTTATTTACATATTCACAACTTTACTGCTTTCCTTCAGGAAATTCCTTCTTAAATGCAGTTAAGACATTTCATGATTTCTTTTAAAATTATGTGGGTAGATTAAAATATAGCCACATAGTTTTGCTGTGTAGGAGTGCGTTGGTTTCCATTAAGAATGGGAATTAGAGATCAAAGATTGTTCAGTCTCCAGGCTGTGATTTATGTGCTGTGATTGATAATTAGCCCTGAAGGCTGGGCTGTATCATCTTAATTTCCAATATGAAAGACTTAAAGCTTGCCTACTCAGAGTTGAGAAATATTCATGGAGTTGGGAACTGGCCTTCTCCCTGCTGTATGTCTGAGACCAGCAGCCATGCGCTTAAGCACTACATCCTGTCACAGTGGTGCACTCTGCTGGCACCTAGCCACCAAGAAAAGCAGGATCCTGTTCTTTCCCCATTCACTCTCCCTTCCCTGTACTCAGTCACTTTCCAGGTCGGTCAGCCAGCATCTACTTATAAATGTCTTGCTTGAAGAAACTTGGCAATGTGGGCATGTACTCAAGAACAAAGGTTCTGGCCACCAGTACGACCTTAACATACTTAGTTCCCCCTTCTGACAACATTCCACCAGTAGGAGTCAGTTGGGTTCACACTGAACATGTTATATACATGTTACATGAGTACTTTTCTGGGTGATGTGCTCATGATCCTGACAGGGCCCTGAGAAACCAGTCCTCAAAGGTTCTGGAGGGAGATGTTCTAGAATTTCTTGTAGGAAATTTCTCAGAAAGGAAGAAGCTCCACATCCTCTGCTTCCAAAAGGACACTACCAGTGAATCAGCTCTCCTCTACATTTTCTCTTTCTAGAAAGTCTATGTACAGAACATGGCACTGGTTAGCACCTTGTCCCCCCACATGCCTTCATGGGAACCTGATGGTACTGTGCTTGCTTGCTGGACTGATGTATATAATAGGGCATCAAGGAGTTTGCTCTCTTTGTTCCCATTCTTTTTTTCTATTATGCTTTCTTTTCATGTCTATTTTTTTATTATTACCATCACTTCTGTTTCTCACATTAATATTTTGCAATTATCATTACAATCAGCACTTATTAGAAAAATTCATAAGATCATTTTCAACATAATAAGAAAATTGCAAAATACAGACATATATGCATATATGGATAGGTGAATGATTTCTGATTCTCTTGACCATAGATCAGAATCTTGGTATAGATTCTGGAATTTCCATCTTCAGTGTGTTCTTTGTTTCCACAAGTGTCTTAGAGCAATAGCAACAACAAGAACTCTGACAATTGTACTTCCTCTCCTGTGGTATTTATTAGCTTTCAGGGTTGGCATTCTTACTAGGTCAGGGAAAGAAACCAGTTTTTTGTCTCATTTTTACATCTATGAAATATCTTAATGTTTTATAAACTAGTTGTAGTGTGATCACAGGTAAACAAATAAATAGAAAACGAACCTAGAGCAATGCCTAGCCCATCATAAGTAGAACTCGTTGTGACACGGCTGTAAATTTAGACATGCTGTAATTGTTTACAACAAGATTTCTCTGCTTTGAAGATAGGAAGCCATGTCGAAGAGTACAAGTAATAGATTTGGGTGAATTGTGGTATATCTAAACCATTCCTTCTCCATCTTGGAATAACTGACTGTTTGTTGTGCTTGCTTCCTGTTGTAGGCAGCTATCCTCTGCAGTATAGGACTTTTCTGAACATCTACAGACTTCAATCTCTGATGCTCGTCTCATACTATAACAACTGAAGTTCCTCCATGGAGCCAGAGAAATTATCAGTTGAAAAAGACACTTGGCACCAAGCCTGATGACCTGAGTTTGATCCTGCAGACCCACATGGTGGAAGGAGAAAACAGTTCAAACAAGTTGTCCTCTGATTTCCAAATTTACATCAGTACACTATCTTGCACACACACACACACACACACACACACACACACACACCCCATAAATAAACAGGTGTAAAGTATTGCCTGCATATAATATCATATGTCCTTAAGACCTGGGGCTGTGTGCTCAGTGCTATGTATGAGTACTCCTTCTGAAATCTAGTCTTCTTTCTGCTCTTTTCATTATTCTTGTAATGTAGGAAAGTATTTTCCATATATATATATATATATACATATATATATACACACACACAAATGAGCTAAGTGATGAGGCATTTCTTCACTTTAGAAAAGAATCTTTTTCTTTCCAACTTTCAAAGCTATATAATTACTTTAAACAATCAGCTTTGTGGGTGTAACCAAAACCCAACTCATTTAAAATAAATAATGATACATGGTTAGGAAACTGTCCTTTTAGTCAGTGATTAAAACAAATATACATTGTTCTTCAGAATTTGCTCCTGAACTCCATGGTTGCAGAGGTTGGGGCAGGGGGCAGGCTAAGGGACATGGTTGGGTTCTTTCCAAGGTGAGCAGCAGGGGATTCTCACCGAAACTGTTACAGGACTATATTTGGGGTACAAGGGAGGATGAGTAGAGGGTACTGTGAATGGAGTGTTATGTCTGAGGTCCTGGTTCTCTCTGAATTAATAGAGAATATGCTCACCTTATTTGAAGTAGTTAGCTGTCTATATATAGGACCCATAACTGTTGAGTTTCAAATCCATCTAATCAACTAATATTAAAAAGTTCACATACATGCTGTGTACACCATGCCTTTAACCCTGGCACTTAGACAGAGGCAGAGGCAGAGGCAGGCATGTTCTTGAGTTCAATTCCAGCCTGGTCTATAAAGCACATTCCAGGATAGGAGGGCTACACAGCCAAACCCTGTCTAGAAAAACAAAACAAAAACAAATAAGCAAACAGAAAAGCTTACAGAGTGGTAGTGTAGGTGGCTATGGGCAAATCATGTGCCATTTTTTTACTGTATATTGTTTATATTAAACAGTTTCATTTGGAAATTAATATATATACTTGTAAGTGAAACATTGATCATATTTACTTCATAGTTGTATTAAATGATTTCATCATGTATATATATATACACTTATATATGTTTCATTTAGATAGAACATTGATCATATTTACTTTTACAATCCATACTATGTAATTTCATATGAGCAACTTGAGTACCTACTAATTTTGGAATCAAAAGTTGTCCAGAACCAATCCCCTGTAGATACTGAAGAAATACTAGACTCACTGCTTGTTTTAAAAAGTAGAACAATTCCCATGGCAGGCATGACCTCAATAATCCCCTTTTTGAGTTGATAATATCTCATTTTCCTTTCATTGTGGATTTCCACTGACATTAATATGGGGCCTCCAGATGTATACCACCTTTCCTGGACAGGCCTCCCGCCACCCTTTCTTTAAGATATGATATGGCAGACATCAAAGATACATCTTCTCACCAAGGGACATCATTTGCCTATGCAGGGAGCGCCATACCTAACTTGATTATTTCACTAGAAATAGTCTTAATGAAACTGCCCAGGTAGGTAGAATATTTTTTATAGGCTGCCCTTTCTTACCAAGACTCTAAATATCTCATTCATTCTTGCTGCTTCTACTAGGCCTTTCCTGAAGTAGTAGTTATCTTCCTGTTGCTCTCCCTTTGCCCCTCACTCTGTGTTGTATGAAGATGGTTGAGAAGGCTTCTATGCAGGCTTTCCTGCTTCTGGGGATATTGCTTCAAACCTGGGAGGCTCAGAGGTTGCTCAGGACCTCCGAGGGACTATGTTGCTGTGATCATTGCCTTCTCCATGTGCTTTCTTCTTTGAAGTGTTCATACTGTTCATCCATTCCAAGAACTGCTGTAACAGGCAGGAAGAGTTCTCGGAGGCTGTGTTACGATTTATCCTTGACCATGAAGCTTGTTGATATTAATACATGGCCCAGTTCTCTCAGAATAATATAGTAACATCTCAGGAATTTCCAAGCATTCTGTTATCATCTGGGGTGAAATTCACTGAGGAGAGGGAAGAATGGAAAGTCAATGCCTACTTAAATCAATGTCACTTGTGTACCCGTGTTTAGGTTGTAAAAAGTGAACTGGAAACAAAATGTACAGTTTAGGTTTCTGACAACTAGTCGTACAAGGTGGATGTAAGTTAGATTTGGCTCAGGTCTTGGGAGTTTGCCGTAGTGCCCAGTAGTGCAGACATTATGATTCACTAAGAATAGATGTCTTTGGCTCATAATTCTGTAGGTCGGGAGGTCCTTTGTCATAGGACACTGGCATGTGGTAAAGACTTTTCACTGCAGTGTGCCACAGCGAAGGACATCCTGTGGTGAAGAAGAGAAGGCACACTAGTTCTGGCCTTTCTGCCTCTCCATATGAAGCCACTAATGCCACCCTGGGTAGACCTAAGTGCATAATTCCATCCTAATTTCCTCCCCCAAAGTGCTACCTTCAAATGCTGTTAGCATATGAATTTGGTAATTCAAATTTCCACACAGGAAGGTGGGAAGGGCATATTCAGGCCAGAGCAAAGTGTTTACCATGGGTGAGTGTCTACCACTTCTAGGCTGCTACTGTGTACCCACAAAGAGAGAATTGCCAGAGTGACAGAAGGTGAAAGGGTGAAGCCTTGGAGCAGGTTGCTTTGGATAGCAAGTCGGGCTCAATTTCTTAATTCGAAAGCCCATAAACTGCTTAATATTTATGCACCTCAGTTTTCTCCTCTGTGAAGTATAGATAATAGTGACATCTCTTCTACTGATATGTAGAGTTATTGCATTTAAATTAGATAACATGGTGCTAAAAATACTATGTGCAAACTCTTGTTACTAGAATTTTTCTGAGATACAAGGGCTGACCCTGTCTAATCGAATTTGGTGTCCAATCTCTCTACCTTAGAGACATGCACAAAGCCCTATCACTTGTCTCCCTTGATGATGTTTTGCAAACTATCCATGTAATATTGTCATTGTTTCTCCAGTTCCTTTCTTCTACATAGCATGGCGCTGTTAAGCCTGTCCTTGCACAGAATTAGCCAAGCCAGTTAACTTTCTCATCTTCTCTCTTATAAAGACAGATTTGTACTCTCAGCCATAAGAATGAATATGTGATCAAGACTTGATATACCTACCACCTGCTTCAAAGTTAGATGTCTAACGGTCCTTGTGTGACGTCAGGTAGTCACAGCTCTTCTTACGGGTGCTGCACAGTCATGGTGACCTTCCTTTCTTTCCTTCTTCTTCTTTTTCTTGGGGCTGAGTGTTGAACACAGAGCGTTACATATGCTGAATATATGCTTTACCATTAATCTATATCCCACTTCATCCTGTTGTCTTATTCTCATCACAACTAGGAAAGAACACAGAACACGTTTTAACACTAGTATAAATTCTGGAAATGTACCTGGTGCCCAGAGCCCTTCAGCCAGAAAAAGAGTGCAGTCCATAGGCTGCCTTTGTTCCATCCTGACACGGACATGTGCTCATGGTGATACTGAAGTGAAAAGTCTAAGAAGACACGACTTCCTTAAGTGTCCTGTGTACTGTATAAATATATTTCACTAAAAAGGTATGTTAATACTTAAAATAGACATTGGAGGTCAGTTTCCAGAAGCCGAACAGATCATGTTTTTCCAACCAACAGCAGTCTGCCCTCGAGGAATAGATCTGGGACACAGGAATGCAAGCCAAGCATCCTCTGTCATGTTGACACCTTTATTAATGTTCCGTGGTAAGAAATGAAATAATCTATTCATACAGGTTTCAGCTAAGCCTGGAATATACATCTGAAGGCCAGAAGAAGGGAGGGGGTGAGTGGGGAAAAACATTAAAAGGAACAAAAAAAATCTGGTTGGTCTTTACAACCATAAATGGTAAAACTAACCCTGTTCTCCTGCCAGCCAGAAGAATAGTCAAGCAAGGTTTTGATTTACAGGAACAGCTCAGCAAGGGCCTTGTAGAGAGAGCTTCATGCCTGCTATAAAAATGTGATTAGCTATAAAACAGAGAGATTTAACAAGAACATTTAAGCACAGGCAACAGACCTGCACAAAAATAAACAAAAACAGAAATTGCTGTCTGAGCCTTTAACCCCTTTCTTTAAAGCCGAGGATTAAAATTCCTGTTTAGACTTGTGACTAATAACAGTTTACTTTTAGAATCAAAAGACAACAGGACGATGACCTTGAAGTTTGTGATGTACTCACTCTGCTCATCTTTCAGTGACTCCTTCCTTTGGCGCTTGCACGGAGAGGAATTGTCCAACCCCCTGCAACAGCTCCCCATGTCAGACCCTCCCTGGACACCCAGGTTGGAAGGCAATTGAAGCCAGTGGTGTCTGGGGCCCCCGGAGGGAGAACTTTTAAAGCTGAGAATGTCACAGCCTGCTGCTTTTACCAGCACTCCCCAGCTTGCTCTTTGTCAAGGCTGAAGCAGCCACAGCTTGGGAGGGACCTTGCCTATGGCTGGATATACTCTGAATGACAGCTCCTATTGGAGCAAGTGGCCTCCCCCCTCTCCCTCCCCCCTGGGCAGACTGTCAAGGCCTGTGGCCCATTGTTGACTGTAGAAGAGAGCTAGAATGAGTAGCTGTTTTTTTTTCCTCTCCACCACAGACAGGGATATATTTTTTAGATTTATTTGACAGTTTTATGCATTTTCATAATGAAATTTACTCTATTTCTCCCTCTCCTTTTCCTTCCCTCTTATCACCATTCCCCCTTCCTTCCCACAAGTCTCAGTCCTTCTCTCCTGTCTTGACTAGGGGGTTTTGTCCACATGTGGATGGAGTATTTACTAGAACATAGAGAACTTGTCAGTGGCTACACCACTGAAGAAAAGGATACCCTTTCTACCATTAATTACTAACAGTTTTATAAGGAGGGGTAGGCACCTTATGTGTTCCTTCCCTATCCATGATTCAACCTTCAAGGGCCAAATCTTATGTAGAACAAAGGCATTTTATTATTGATTAATCATAACAGACCAATCTGTGGACTTTTCCCCCTGTGTCTGTCACTATGTTGAGTCCCTACCCATCATGTGCAGGAAAATTATCCCACAGCACATAAAAGGCAGAGCTGGACTTGGGCTCTCTCTCTTTTGTGCTCTCTGTCTCTCTCTCTCTCTCTCTCTCTCTCTCTCTCTCTGTGTGTGTGTGTGTGTGTGTGTGTGTGTGTGTTCCAGCTTCCCTCTATATCCATGTTTTCTCACACTGTCCTTCTCTCCCCTCATGGCTCTGTCCCCGTCTGTCTGTCTGCCTGTCTACATGTGCAGTCATCTGCCTCTCCCTCTCCTGTAGGTTCTACCTCCTCTTCCTTTCCCTTCCCCCAAATAAACTTCCTTATACCAGGAAAAAAAGAGAGAGGAGCAGAGCCGGAACTCAAAGCTGGCTTGCCTGCCTCTTAAGCTCTTTGCAGACAAAGTGGAAATCACAAAGGTACGAATCCTGCAGGTGACTTCTGTATCTGACTACAGATGTTATCTCTAATTATTAACCTTCCAGGTTTGAGCCTGAACCTGGTGTTCTTGAAACACAGATGTTGTACAAAACTTTGTTTCCTTCTAGAAGAGGCCTGCCTGCTGGGGGCTGAGGGCAAACTCAAGACTTTCTTGGCTCCCCTATGCTTATCTTGCTTGTCCTTGCCCTCCTGAATACATTTGGCTCAATGCTCTTTTCAACCCAAGGGTGAATGATACATTCCTGGGGTTGGGGCACAGTCTCTCAGCTACACTTTTATCGTGCTTCACTACTTCTAAGAGGCCCAGTACATATCACTGTACTTCCAAACTTAGATAACTGCAATCAAACACTTCTGAAACATGAAATGAAATTAGCACATTTAAAGTTATCTTTTGTGCTATTCTTCTTTCCCACAAGTACTATCCATTGGTTTGAGAGGATGCAATGGAATTATTATGAATTAGAAGGGCTTCCAGATACAACCTAGAATCTTAAATAATTAAAACCATGTTTATTATTTTTATTTTGTATGTGTTCTATAGAGGTTTAACCTGCACATAAAACCTCACTAAGACCTTATTCTGTGTATTACTGTGTTTACTTGTTATTTTTCATATTCAGTAGCATTCCTCAGGTGCTTTAACATATTACTTACAACATGTTTTTATCAGTGTTAGATTTCTAAAGAGAATTTCCCATTAAATGACTGTTGTGTCCTTTTGTTTGTGTTATTTGTGAGCTCCAGTTTTTTAGAATGTCATTAGTGATGACTTCTACCATGACGAGATCTTAATTTATTCCAAGGTGTACATCAGAACCTGAGGGACATTTCTAGCTTCCTGGAATCTCATGCTTCCTGAGAGTTATTCTTGGGGAAGTGCCAATCCAATGTATGAGACTGTTCCTTCATTCATTTGATGACTGCAGTATCCCCACTGGTTCTGGTCATGGTATCTGCATGCATGCTATAACTACTTCATCCTCCATCCTAAAACTGTAGTGTCAGCAATTTCATGTCAACATTATCACAACAGTGAGTGATCAAGAAAGGCTTCTGTGGAATGAATGAATGAGCTTTTATAGACCAATATGACAGGGAAAAGAAGCTCATGAGTAATTCAGCAACACACAGATGATGGGAAGTTCCAGGCCTTCGGTTGACAGATTGTCATGGTTCATAAAATTGTGAGATCATTTCCCGCTGGGGACCAGAGTAACTTTCAAGAGAGCTTGGCATATTTGTTCAGCATCAAGGTGTGTTTGTGCACGTGTGTGAGTGTGTGTGTGTGTGTGTGTGTGTGTATGAAGAGAGAGAGAATGTGTGTATATAAAGAGAGACAGACACATTTTGGTGACATGTTTGCTATAAGGATCTTAAATGCTTGATGAAGGAATTACATTTAATTTTGAAGGCAATCATTGAGCAGATACATGGTTTTGAGCCAAAGAATGGTAAAATCTAATAACTCCTTTAAAACTAAAATGATCTTAGTATGTAGAATGCAGTTAAATGGACAGAGGGGTTTCTGGACATACTGTTTCGACATTCTAAGCTTAAGGTAGGGAGACATATTGGGAATGAAGGAAGTGAGGACAGAATGTTGGAGGTGAAACAAACACTTTTTAAAAAGAGTTGACAGACCATCTATGCACACAGGCTTAATTAAACTATCAAAGGAGCAAATTTGCCTCTCTTTTGCATATTTTAAAACCTATCTGAAAAAGCAAAATAATGAGATTCTGTATTTTTTTCCAAGTGTGCTTATACATAAGTTTAAAAAGATAAAAGAAAACTGGCTGAATTTCAAAGCCAGTGCTTTTTTGGATTTTGCCCAAGTTAACCAGCATCCCAGGGCTAAAAACTAAAAAATGCTGCCTTTTAAAATTGCCAAGTGCTTCAAACATGCTCTTCAGATAAGAATATACCTCACCAGATCAGTCTGTTCACTGATGATTTAGAAGAAGTTTGATGCTGACTTACAACCTTGTCATTAACATAGAAAGTTGCAACATGACGACAATGTATTCTGTTGTTTTAAATTTAAATTTCAGAAGTTGGGGCACAGGGAACAAACCGAGCAAAAATTACAGAAAAGGGTTCTTTTACAAAACCACAGACACACATACACAATACAGCCCATATACAGACACACACAAACGCACACACATTTAGACATACACAACCACACAGGTCACACAGACACATGCACGCACGTACACATGCACACACACACACATGCACAAACACATACACACACAAAATAATCTAAAACACTCTTTGTAAAATTAGCTGACATTATCAGGGCATCTTATGAAAGCCTAAAATCTTCTAGAACTGACTGAACCAATCACACATTCTAACTTAGTAGACATAAATATGCATCAAGTGTCATCAACCCTGAGATTATAGATTGCCATATCAAATTTGCATGTGAATGGAGTATTAGAGGGGCCTGTTGGTGAAATATTATGAAGCTTAGAGCATGAAGAATTACCTGGATAATGTAGTCATGACCGTATTCACAGTATTTGGGATTGAGGCATGAGAATTACTGTGACTTCAACTCTAGCCAGGCCTCCATATTAATAGTAACACCTTGTCTCAGTAAATAAATAAATAAATTATTAGTTTAAGAATCACATGGCTCTAGTGGTGACTTTTGTAAATGATTCTAATGACCTTTAGATTTTACCAGTCAATAATGAATTGAACAAAAGAATAGTAGTGAAATGAATATATTTCTTATAGTGTAGAAGGCTGTGTTTTATTCCAAAATAGTGTTTTATGTAAAACACTGATAATAAATACTAGTTGATGATCATATAGGTTGCCCCCAGTTAAATAACTTTCTTTCTCTCTTCCTATGTCTATAAGACCCACCTACAAAATTCAGTATTGCCTGACTCACAATTAGCATGACTGAATACAGCTGTTCAAAGAATTTGGCCTCTAAGAGTAGGTGGCTTTCCTATACCACCAACAACAAAAAGCTAACATGAAAGGGTTGCTTAAACAATATTTAATTAAATTAATCAACAATTTCTATTTCCTTAGGCAGTTTACAAACTAGTTATAAATGTTGTGATATGGGGCTGGAGAGATGACTCAGAAGTTAAGTGCACTGCTTGCTCTTCCAGAGATCCTGAGTTCAATTCCCAGTAACCACATGGTGGCTCACAATCATCTATAATGAAATATGGTGTCCTCTTCTGGCATTCAGGTGTGCGTGCAGGCAGAACATTGTACACATAATAAAATTAAAAAAAAAATCTTCAAAAAAATGTTGTGATAGCACAGACGTCTCTTATTTTGTAAGTTTTTATCCCTACCTATTGGAAAAACAATGAATTCTAGGTCATAAATGAAACTAGTAATGTGTATTTTGCTTGTTTTAATAAGCACCCCTCTTGATTTTGAGGAAGACACCTTCAGAACAAATTTTGGTCTGTCACTGGACAAGGAGGGGATTTAGTAGTCTGGATGAGAAGATCAGAATACCTTTGTGAAGTTTGGGAAGAGCCCTCTAATAAACTCCCACAAGCCAGGCTCTGGTTCTGTCTCTGGGTCGGCACAAATACACTCTCGGTGGGGGAAGGTGGAAAGATAGACAGTGCTGGAGCAGTGATTTTCAAGGGCCAAAGGGTCCTTTCGCAATGGTTGCCTAAGACTGTCACAAAACACTCTTAACAGTAGCAAAATTACGGTTATGAAAGGGCAACAGAAATAATCTTACGGTTGGGGGTCACTACAGTATGAGGAAATGTATTAAGAGGTCATGACATTAGGAAGAGTAGGTAGACAGACAGACAGACAGACAGACAGACAGACAGACAGACAGACAGACAGACAGACAGACAGACAGATAGATAGATAGATAGATAGATAGATAGATAGATAGATAGATAGATAGATAGAGATTTGTGGATATATATAGAGAGATAGATAGATAGATAGATGATAGATAGATAGATAGATAGATAGAGATATAGAAAGAGAGAGATGGATGAATAGACAGACAGACAGACAGACAGACAGATAGATAGATAGGTAAATAGATATAGATCAAGTGTTAGCAAACCAAAGTCAACAACTGGTCATTAGATTGATCAGGTTGAAATCACAGGATCTTTTCATGTGACCTGTACATACCTTAGAACATGTGCTACTTTTCTGGGAAACCCTGTCAGAGGCATCACCTAACTGGTGCATGTGCTGGGTACATACTAAGTTATTGTGACACAAAACTGGTAGCAGCCAGTTCAATCTACGAATATCATCTTCACAGAATAGTGTCTTCCAGAAGACAAAGTCTGGACAGGGATAAGGAAAAAAATATGTTCATAGCTTTCGTTTGCCCACCTTTTTGTTTGCCCAGGCTTTTAAGGAAAGTCAAAACCCATCCTAAGAATTATGTTTAAAATTAAACATATTGTTGGTATCCTTCCAGTGTTTTTATTGTGAAAAGAATGATGGGAAATAATGACTGTTTCCTTCTCATTAGAAATGGCAAAAATCCTTCTTGAAGTGGGACTAAAACCTTAATAGTGAGTTCTTCCCAGCCTCCAAACATTTGAAGAGGCCACACATTTGATCAAAATGACATGTTTAAAAATCCTCCTCTCAAGATACGGTACAGATAAAATGTAGATGGAGTAAAGCCAAAAGTGCTCTTTGTGTAAGATACACTCAATAATGTGTTCATTGTTAATCTCTGCTTGTTTCCAAGCAATTTTAGGCTTCTGCATGGAACCAATTTTCTGATTTTGGAGACTAAGATAATTCAAATTGCATGTCCAAAATATGATAATAAGGGGAGTCTGCCAGTGTTTGCTGCTATGATCTGGTCATACTGGAAGAAGGAATGGGGCCTTCACGTAACTCGCAAGCTATCCCTTGGTATTCAGTCATTTTCTCTGCAAATGGAACTGTGCCAATCCAAGTATTATCAAGTGTGTCTCTGAATTACTGATTTGCATGTGGAATGGAAGTTAAAATTTATTATGTAGGTTGTTTCTTCAAATAAACTGTCTTGAAGAAGCCAACTTAATTGACACTTAAATAATTCATAGTAAGTTTATGGTTTTCTTTGGGTAGTTTTAGTTATATTTACATTCCAATGAGATGCTATTATACAGTGCACTTGCTAGTGATTTACACTGAGTTTGCAAAATGTTCTCTGGTGTAGTCAACTTCCCTGGAGATGTGGCCTGGGCAGTAAGATCTAGGGTTCTGATGACTCCTTTCTTATGTCTAGTCCACAAAATATATTGCCTCAAAATTTTATTGTAGAAACTTTTAAAAAATATGAATTAGCCAAATTAGCCAAATGTTCATTCAGTTACTAGATGATGTGTTTGTTGGATTTGAGAAAGGTTGTGACTCAGTGCCAGTGGTGTCTGCGAACTTGTCTCAGGCTCAGCAGAAAAAACTAGGGTAAATATTTCTATCAGTAATGCACTGTTGGTTTCTCTAGTCTCCTCTGAGGGGGAAAAATCCTGACTTGCACATTATCAGGAATCATCTAGCTCTGGTAAGTCTGCTATATTCTGCATTTCTAGGATAATAGGTATCAAAGAAAAACAGAAAAATACATGCTGAAGTAGTCTAAAAGATGTGTTAATTTGCATGAATAGTTAGATTTTCATTGGAAAATACTAGATTTATATGGAGCTTTATATAGAGGTTTGTGTGAATTGTATGTGTTTGTGTTACTTCAGTCTTAAAATTTACAAGCTAATTGTCATCATCAATGATTGAATTTTCTTTTCTGGGATTCATTGTCCATAGTACACCTTCATTGACTTCCCATTCTTTTCATTTTTGCTTCATCTGTATACTAATAAGTGTTAAAATATTATTGAGTATTTACTGATATAATCTTATGAATTCATCTCAGATTAACTGAGAAGGTGTATGGAGCAATTCTTTCAACCCTGGAACATGATGCGTAATATAATGTAATAATGTATAGAAAAAATAAGTGCAGTAACATGAAATTCAGAGTAGTGAGCCCCTCCTTATAACATGGTTATTATCTGCCGTTTTGCAGATAAGAAGGTGCTTCTTCTAAATGTGGGAGCATTCCTGTGTTCATTTGGCATATGTCTGGTGGCGATAACACTCATTGGAAAGGATGCTAACAGTGACCGGAGCAGTGTTGGCCACTGTACTGTGAGGGTGTTGCCTTACCACCTAAAGGGAGAACCAATAGAAAGCGGATAAAATCAAATATCCTCTGTGGCTTGAAATACTCAACTTACCCAGTGGGCACACTTGAAAATTGAGGCCTGGAAAGAAGCAAGAGATACCCCAAGAAGCAAAGTCGAGATGGTCTTGTTCACAACAGAGGTGTTCATCAGGCTCCACACTCCCTTTCTCATTGTGGGGTAGAGGCTGCCTCATTCTTCTCCGTAGAGTTTCGCGATGCTGAGTCTCTTATTTTGCTCAATGACATTATTTTCAATAGGCTTGTTTTTATTGTTGTTTTGATAACACGTAGCCGTAGCGGTATCTCCAAGACGGCACTTCGTCACTAATGCATTGGAACTTGTTGACATTTAAAATTGACTCTTTAATGTAAATCAAATTATTTTCAGTTAAGAAAACACTCTGTATAGATTCCTAGGAGCATGGTGATTTGAGTCAATTCTCTAAATAATTTTAATTGTTTTGTTAAATTATGAAACTATTTCCATGTGAATATTTCAATATTGTATTTATTTTACTATTTTAAACTTAATTTATAATGAAAATTTACAATGAGATTAAGTTTTTTTTTACCTTTAGCAAAATGAATTTTCAAAGTCTTATTTTTGTTATTAAGAAGTATGTGGATAAAACCAATTTTTTTATTAATTACACTTTATTCACTTTATATCCTCCCTGTAGCTCCCTTCCTCCTCCCCTCCCAATCCTTCCCTTCCTCTACCTTCTCCAAGCATTCCCCTCCCCAAGTCCACTGATAGGGACAGTCTTCTTTCTGATCCTTCTTTCTGATCCTAGTCTATTAGGTCTCATCAGGAGTGGCTGCATTGTCTTCCTCTGTGGCTTGGTGAGGCTGTATCCCCATCAGGGGGAGGTAATCAAAGAGCAGGCCAATCAATTCATGTCAGAAACAGTCCCTGTTCCCATTACTATGGAACCCACTTGGATACTGCCATGGGCTACATCTGTGCAAGGGTTCTAGGTTATCTCCATGCATGGTACTTGGTTGGAGTATCAGTCTCAGGAAAGACCCCTGTGCTCAGAGTTTTTGGTTCCGTTGTTCTCCTTGTGGAGCTCCTGTCATCTCCAGATCTTACTATTTCCCCCTTCTTTCTTAAGATTCCCTGAACTCAGCCCAAAGATTGGCCATAAGTCTGAGGATCTGCTTTGATAGTCTGCAGGGCAGAGCCTTTCAGAGGCCCTCTGTGTTTTCTCCTTCTTCGGATGTCCATCCTCTTTGCCTTTCTGGATGGGGATTGAGCATTTTAGCCAGAGTCCTCCCTCTTGATTATTTTCTTTAGGTGTACAGATTTTAGTATGTTTATCTTATATTATATGTCTATATGAGTGAGTATATACCGTGTGTGTTTTTCTGCTTCTGGGATAGCTTACTCAGGATGATCTTTTCCAGTTTCCACCATTTACCTACAAATTTCATGATTTCCTTGTTTTTTTTTTTTATTGCTGAGTAATATTCCATTGTGTAGATGTACCACAATTTCTGAATCCATTCCTCAGTTGAGGGGCATCTAGGTTGTTTCCAGCTTCTGGCTATTACAAATAAAGCTGCTACAAACATGGCTGTGCAAATGTCCTTATTGTGTACTTGAGCCTCTTTTGGATATATGCCTAGGAGTGGTATAGCTGGATCTTGAGGAAGTGCTATTCCTAGTTGTCTGAGAAAGTGCCAGATTGGTTTCCAGAGTGGCTGTACAAGTTTACATTCCCACCAGCAGTGGAGGAGGGTTTCCCTTTCTCCACAACCTCTCCAGCATGTGTTGTCACTTGAGTTTTTGATCTTAGCCATTCTGGTGGCCAAATTTTTAATGGAGTAAACTTTACTTTCTATGGCCAGCAAAATGGCTTAGTAGATAAAGTAGAGATGTTATACTCTTCAGAATTGAGACGCTAGGAGACAAAGTGGGTTTAGAAACACTGGACATGAAGTTTGGGGAGGCAATATATGGAGTGGGTCAGAGAATAATTAGAGAGAGGAAATAAGAAATATATATATGCATGAAAATCTAAAAGAGTGAAAAGTTTAGTACATGTCTATTTTCTTCTTACTATTAATTTGCACCCCCTGAGACTTTTGTGACCCCTTAAAAAGCATGTCATTGTCATATTAGCTGCTAAAGATTTAGGATCAGCCACTATCAAGTTATGTAATTTTACAAAGAGGTGTCAAATTTGAGAAGTTAATATGTCATTATGAAGGGTGAATTTACACAGTGAGCCATTGTTTTGCTCAGTGCTTTTTGAAACTAACTTACTTATTTTTAGTTTCATGGTGTTTTATGTACGTACTAACATGAAGGAACAGCTGTAAATGTATTGGTCCCATCAGCAAATATTTCTTCACAAAGCTGGCTAATGTCAATTTTCTGCTGATAATATCAGTCATTTTAACTGGAAAATATTTTAAATATTTTTCATTATTATGTTTTTTATTGACTGTGGGGTGAATGTGTGGCTAATATGTGCCTGGGGATTAGATTACAGCTGAAAGGAGTCAGTTCTCTTTGAAGGTGTGGGGCCTGGAGGACTAAGTAGAAGTTGCTCAGAATGGTGATACACATAATGGTCACACAGCCACAGGTAGCTATTGGACTGCCTGGGATTCTGAGTTTCAGACATGAGCAATAGGCTAGCATCACACTGAGACTCTAATTCTTTGGTGGCTTGGATTTCTGACCCTTTCTCTCTGGTAGTTGATTGCAGGTGATTAGCAAGGCACAAGGGTACCAGGAAGAGGCCCAAAGCAGGAGGAGAAGAAAGCTGTATGCAAGAACAAGGCGGTCCCTCTGCAATTTGTTAGTGACTCTTCTGTGTGATGCTTACTCACGTGGAGACCATGGAAAATCTTTTCTTCTCTGAGGACCTTGGTTGCCTTGTATAGGAGTAAAAAGGCTCTCTGTGCAAGAATCAAAGGGAACGTTCCTTTGCTTTAAAGGAGTGGAAAAACCATTTTAGTGTCAATTGCTGAAACCATTGCCTACTCATTTTTGGTCTTTGTGTATAGGGAAACACTGAGACATATTTTTTTTCTAAGAGAATTCAGGTGGAACCTGACCATTCAGCAACAGTTTCTGAAGGACTATTACAGAGACATACCACAGTGTGAACTCTGTGTGGTGATGTCACTGCCAAGAATTAGATCCACATTCTGTGACATTTTCCATCTCCCAATGGCAGTGTTTAAAGCAACATGCACTGGATTTCTTCTGCTTTGTCACTACATTGGTTTAAAATCCTATCCTACCAGAGACAGTGGTGCACGGTTTTATTTATTTATTTATTTATTTTAAAATCTGGAATGTTTTATGCTGTTTGACAGGGCACCATATTAAACTACTTAAAATACTTTGTGAGTGAACTCACAGAGTGTCTGAGATGTAGTGTAAGTTACTAGAGCCCCTGGATGGACAGAACTAGGCTTTAAATGGTCTCCTCTCCTATATCTCTTTTTCCCTCACTCTTGAATCTCAATTATTATTTAGGTATAAATAAGATTCCTATGCATAGACAATACCTTTGTATTGGGAGAGTGGATTAGGTTAGATATTACGTAGTTCATTTTTATCTGGTTTAAATGGTTCAAAAGAATTGTGGTACACAGGGCTCCAGGTTTGTCCTGTGCTCTGAGTTAGCATTCTTAAAATTTTCTGTAGTTTAAAAGAGCATCGAGCTGAATTTTCTTAAACACACAGTTGCCTACCTTTGCAAATTAATATGCTCCAGAACAGAATCCGCAAACATGTAATAGCTTCATTGATGGAGGCTAAGTGCAATGCTATATAAATTTATATTTATGCAAGAATATAGTCAACGGAACAAATGATTCCTTAAAGTTATATTTCTTTTATCAGCAACAGTACTCACCACATAGTTTGCTAAGTAGATTAGCTTAGTGAACAGAAGGCTTACCTAGGGTCTTTTGAAGTAGAGAGCCTCAGCTCTGGGACTACAGTAGCTCAGAGAACTATGTTCCTATCACACTGATTGTATAAATGAATAGAATTAAGGATTTGGTTCTTTGCATTCGCTGTGTTTTCAGTAATCACAATAATACATTTATATTAAAATGAAAAATAACGAGACAATTTTTTTAAAAATTAGTTTTAAGTGTATGGGTATTTTTGCTTCCATGTTAGTATGTATATCATATGCCTGTTGAGGCCAATAAATTAATAAGTAAACAACTAAATAAATAAATAAGCCAGCATCAGCTCCCTTTGAACTGGAATGAGCCACCCTATAGATTTTGGGAACCCTATTAGGGTCCTGTGCAAGAGCTAGGGCATCTCTCCCGTCGACATGAGACATATTTCACTGTCACGGTAATTATTTAAATCAATGCCCTATATGTTTAATGTTAATTTATAACCCAATTCATTGTCTCAATAGATTTTGGCATTTTTGGATATTGAGTGATTGATGAACTAATTGCATTGATTCCAGAATGCTGGTTCCAGGGAATATATTAGGTGATGGGGTCTTAAAGATGAGAAAACAGTACATGTTCCTAAACTGAACCTAGTTTTAACAGTAAGTATATCATCAATCAATGTTGATTTTAAAAGAAAAAAAATATGGATCCTGAGGAATTACTTCAATATAGGTGATCTCTAAGGCTTTATAGGTCTTAAGATCTGTGAAGAACTTTAGACACAGAGCAGTATGGTAAGAATTCATTTACTTAAAGAGAGCTTCAATCTGGTTATGAAGAATGAAATAGGTTCTAAAAAGTTCTTACTGAGAGAAGATGGTAGCCAAAGAGAAAGAAGTTAGTTCTAATGGTTTTTGGAGGGTTTAGGAATACTCAACTAAATGAACAGAGTCACATAAGGCCAGACATGAGGATTTATTTCCAGCAAAGGTGTAGGAAATAACGTGATTTAAATAACAGTGGATACTGCTGCATTTCACCAAGCTGGGAAATGTGAGTTACAAGGAACAATATGGGGTAGAGACAAAAAAAAGTCATAATCAGGTTAAGGCTGAGGTATCAGACAGATTTGCTAGCTATCACTATACTACTAATAATATTCCCAGTCCTCCTGCAAATAGGTTGAGAGAACTACCTGTCAGTTCAGTAAGGATGGAGAATTTCTGTAAAGGAATCAAGTGAAAGAGGAAAGAAGCAAAGCACTCACTATAGCGATTTGTGGTAAGAGAGTGCTCTTCACATGTGAATCATTCAGTAGAAGTATGTTTTATGAGATAACTTTTTTTTACAATTTTTGAACTAATATTGTGAATTAGAGATATCTTCCATTAAAAAGGTAAGGTATCAAATGACAGCATTTCCCTTACTGCCTGAACCCCACACTCAGTGCCACAAACACTTGTAGTATTACAGTGATATATAGACTGTCAGGTTCCAACTAGAGGTCACTGGTTCAATGAAATCAGTTCTTCCTGTGCTGCAAGCTTGCTTGCACTTATTTATTTAATTATTTATTTATCTATCTATTTATTTATTTGAAACTCTACACCATGACACCATGTATCATAAACTCTTCACACTCTTCACTCATTGCTTCTGGACAGACACCCATTGCCCATTTAATCATCATCCTCTGCACTCCTCTTTTGGCTTTTAATGAGTGAATGAGCGACATTGTTACAACAGGTTAATTTACAGGAATAGCTTGACTCTTCCTTAGGCATTAAAGCATGACTGTCTTTAAAGGTTCCATGATAAAAGTAAAATTAGCTCTAACCATCTCATTCAGGTATCTTCCCAATCTCAAATCAGTAAGGAGCATGTGCAAACTGTGCAAACCTTCTGAACATCTGCATAGTTCTGAGAATGGACTCACTAAAGGTACATGCTTAGCACTAGAAGAATTAATTTCTTTAATATTATCACATTAAGATTATATCAAGATGATTTTTCTGAGCTACCTGGATACAAAATTATCTCTGTGCACATATTCCTGCGTAGTTCTTGCATGCTCTCATTTTTAGGGCACAAAGAATACAGTAATTGGGAAAGCCAAAAGAATAAGTATCTTTTGTTTTTTAACTGGATGTATGTTGGACCCGCACATTACAGGCTTGGGATTCCTTGGTGTTTCCAGGAATGTAGATTTGGCTACATTCCTGCACAGATGTATTTAAGTCAGAAAGGATGGTGAACATGCTCCAGGCTGGGGCAGGAGCCTTACAGGGAACATGTCACCAGAAAGATCTTTAGAATCTAATGAATAACAGACCCTGAAATCTGAAAAATGACAATGGATTTTACAAAATCATGTCCCAAATAGCAAGCAACAGTGAGAAGGCAGGCTGACTCCTGGTTGTCAAAATTATCTGTCGCTATGTCTACAATTTAGATTTTTAGAAATTGTTTCTTCCTACACGCTAAGGATATCTCTCAGGCCATTTGTTTATCATGAGAGGGACCCTTGCAGTCCTGCTCTCATAAATCTGGATTCCGTTTTCTTCTGATACAGGATTTCCAAATTAGAGTCACCCTTGCCTTTAAAGTACTGCGTTAAAGGAGTATCCTGTGGTCACCTTCAGCAAGCACTGCAGAGAACAGGCAAAACATATACACCCCATTATGGGGGGTATTATTTTATAAACTCGCTTTGGGAACACTCACCAAGATGGGCTCCTTATCTTATACCCCAAATCACTTCACAGCTTCTGAGTGCTAAGGTGTGCTCCCTGCATTCTAAATCTTGCTTTGGCAGGTTAGGGGATGTGTGAGAGCTAAGAAAAAAGCAGAGGCCTCATTCGTGCTCATGTCCCCGACCTCCCCAAACTCTTATCCTTCCTGCCTCTCCCTTTAGCCTTCACTTCAGTTCTATGTAGTTCGTGCCATCTGCCTTCTTTCCTCCTTATTGTTTCATTTTGGTCTCTTGGTTAAGTGGCTGACAGATAATTTTATTTATATTTCTATGTCAAATAATGCAAATGGATTTCCTGTGAGGATTGGAATGCTTTTCTCCTCACTGTTTCTCTGAGTTTTAAATCTTCTTATGCCAAGAGGGTTGGGTTGGTATGGATCACAGACAATGTGTGGCGTCCGTCATCCATTTGAAAGCACAGTAATCTGACTGAGGGAGCTGAATCCCAGGCCTGTCCTTTCCTTCCCACAGTTCTCTGCTCCCTGAAGTGGCTGTTCAAGTAGTCCCAGCTTTGCAGATGGAGAGGAATCATACCTCCTACCTGCTTCCCATTTCTCTCCTAATGGGACAGAGACATACAAATGCAACACAAGGTTTATTTATGAATGAAAACCAGATATCTGAGTCTTAGCAGGTGTAGAGGGGTACTCTGACCTAACGTTCCAGCTCAGTTACTCCCAAGTTCTTTACCTGAAAAGCTGGTAATCCCAGTGAGCTTTCAGTGACTAAGGAAGGAATCAGAGTGTCTGGTATGAAGGATCTGAATCTGCGGGTCTGATGACACATTGCTGGACATCACCATGTTACAGAATCTCTTTGCAGCTTTTTCCTCTAAGAGTGAACAATGAGTTATCACATCCCCCAACCATTTGAAAATCTCTGAGCTATTATCATGAGAACAAAAGAATCACAGATCCCTCCATTTTCTTTAATAAAAAACCAGAGCCAAAGAGCCAATGTGCTTTTACTTTCTTCTATTTTCGTGAATTCTCCAAGTTACATCTTTGTCTTTGGGGTTTTGTTTATTTGTGTTCAAACCAAAAGAGCATGTTAAGTAGAGTTTATGGAATAAAAAAAAATTATCCAGTGCTTAATAATACAGTCTTGGAATATTTGAATACAGCTAAAGTTACAGCAATAAAAAGATGTGCTAGAGGGCTTTTGGCAAGTGGGGAGAATTGGGACTTGTCCCAGAAAATGTTTTGTCACATACTTGGTCATGGATGCAAATGGAAAGAGTTCTGGAATCAGTCGCAAGGCTTCAGTTGGTCTCTGGACGCTGCTCAGTTGTTTTGTATCCAAAGATCAAGAACATGGTCCAGATAGAGTACTTGTTTTCTCTGAGATCCATAGTCCAACCAGAGGAAGTCCCTGAGGACACATAGGATTCAAGCCCTTCCCACATGGAAGTTTTAGCTCAGTTGAGGAGTGAAGACACTGTAAGGTGGCCCTACAGCCATCCTAAAACCTCCAGCCTCCCACAGGTCCTACCTTAAGAACATGTATATACTCAGGCCCCTTGTTTTCTATGCTGCTAACACTCTAGAGCCATCTCTTGGTGAGATTACTATTATGACTTCTTAGTCCATTTTTCTGTGAAAACAAAATTTTGAAATAGAAATATATATGCACATATATATTTTATTTATATACTATATGTATTATATATAATATTTATATGTTACAATATTATGTAAGAATATTAAATACTATATAGGATATGTATTTATTGAGATAGAAAAATTACATATGTGTATAAACATATTTATGAATTCATTTTTCTTTCCTAGTTCAAGATTATAGATAATCCCAAGCAATCAATCCTGGTGGATTTACTGTGTGCCTTTGGCCTGTAAGTTATAGGGTGCCTTCTTGCTTTATTCACACATGGTAGGAGAGAAGAAGGGTAAAGTGAGATGAATAGCATGGCCTTAGATGACAGAAGGCATTGGAGGGAGGGTGAACAGAGCCTGCGTAGTTTGAATACCTTCATGATCATCCATAGAGAGACCTTCCCTCTTAATATTCCTACTCGGGTTATTAAGTTCCAGTATATGTATAGGGGCCACATTGAAATATCTACCCTCCCCAGTGGTAAACCTAAGGCTTCCACCCTTGTTCCATGTAAACTAGTCTCAACACAGTAATTGAGAGGACAGGGTTAACACACAAATCTGACCTTATCAGCTCAAATGGAAAACCTGTGCAGTACCAGACAAGATTGCCCATGTGACTGCACCACATACAAACCCTCATGGACACTGCTCTTAATGATCTAATTCTCACCTAATCACACCTACATTAGGCATGTGGCTGCCTGAAGACCTTTGCTCTTGCAGACACCTTTGTGAGGAAGACACCTCTGCCAATGGCTCATTTCCTCTTTTATTCAAATCTTCAGCCACACGGAGGCTGTCTTAAATCAGCAGGCACATGTGGGCATACATGCATACTCTCTTGTTAAATTTTCCATGTGGATATTAGCATATGAAACCTTCAAACTTTCATTTAATGTCCCTCTCTCGACCTTTAGGAGGCAAGCTCCAGGCAGTCATACTGTTTTGTTGGGTTTTGTTTATTGTATCTTGTGGCAGTTTTTGCCTGCCTAGAGCTATGGGGTCATGCATCGGTAGCTATAGAAAATAAGAGGAAGAAAAGAACAGTCAGAAGCTGCAGTACTGAGTTTGCTGTCCCTGCCTGAAGATAAGTGTAGAGAACAGGAAACACACCTTCCTTTTCTCCGGCATTTCATCCAGAGTGACATTCTCCTAGCACAGCTTCACCTCAGCCTCCCCTCAGATCAAAATCCTCAGTGTATGTCAGTTGTCTAAGTTCTCTGCTCTAGAATTTGATATCTTTTGTTGGTCACTTTTGTCACATAATATAACCCATCTAACCTGTGGGACCTTCTCCCAACATACTTCCTAACTTAAGCGTTTCACCCAAACCCTTGACAAATGAAGCCACTATGTAAGGCTTTCTTCATAGAAGAATTCACACCACCATGCCTTACTGTATGGATGGCATTCCTTCTTCTAATCATGTATAGTTACACATAAGTGCAGCCCCCTTTCTCATATATATTAGAGTGAGAAACATCAATATAGTATATTTTTGCTGTCAACATTTTTAAGGTGTTTCCATATTCAAACTTAAGTGACATTTGAGGTTTTGAATGTGGAAGTCAATTCAGGATTTTAGTATGTCTGTGTTGTCTTCTGAGAGAGCAGCACACATTAGTGCCAAGAGGTTAGTCACAGAGACACACTGAAGAAGGAATAATTAAGAAAATGAAAAGTGTTTGGTGAATGATAAGATTATATTAGATTAGATTGCACTGACTGACCCTGGTGCCATTGTTCATAATCCTTCGTTCTTAGAAAATATATTTTTTGATCTTTTGTGGTCGATCTAATTACCCCCTCTAAAGACAAACACATCCTCCTTTTTAGAACTAGTGATTATGTTAAGGTACATTAAAGGGCTTTGCTGATGTGACTAAGGCAATGACTTTGAGATGTGACTACTCTCCATCATCTTTGTGGATTCAGAAATTGACAGTCTTAAATGAGAAACAAGAAGGTCAGAGCCTGAGGAAAGATAACTCTGATCTCAGAGGAAAAAAAAGAAGAATCATGAGGGCAAAGATAAAAATAAAAATACTACTTCCAATGTTCATCCTACCATAGAGGGCCTCTGAAAGACTCTGCCTAGCAGTGTATCAAAGCAGATGCTGAGACTCATAACCAAACCTTGGGCAGAATGCAGGGAATCATATGAAAGTAGGGGGAGTTAGTAAGACCTGGAGAAGATAGGAGCTCCACAAGGACCAAATATACCTGGGCACAGGGGTCTTTTCTGAGACTGATTCTCCAACCAAGGACCATGTATAGATATAACTTAGAACCCCTGCTAAGACGTAGCCCATGGCAGCTCAGCATCCAAATGGGTACCCTACTAAGAGGAACAGGGACTGTCTCTGACATGAACTCAGTGGCTGGTTCTTTGACCTACCCCCTACCCCCGAGGGAGGAGCAGCCTTGCTAGGCCACAGAGGATGACATTGCAGCCAGTCCTGATGAGACCTGATAAGCTAGGGTCAGATGGAAGGGGAGGAGGATCTCCTCTATCAGTAGACTTAGAGAGGGGCAGGGAGGAGATAAGGGAAGGAAGATGGGATTGGGAGGGAAGGAGGAAGGGGTCTACAGCTGGAATACAAAGTAAATAAACTGTAATTAATATTAAAAATTAAAATAAATTAAAAAATAAAAATACTGTGAAGGATGGTGCTGAGAAGAGAGAAGGTGTCATATCCAAGGTTCCTCTAGAAACACAACATGGCAAGGAAGGGATTCTCAGTAGAGCTTTCTGAAGGAGGAGCCATGATGTCTCTTTTTAAAGGACTTTCAGCTTCCAAATAAGTTAAATCATGTTTCTTATTTTCATTCTTTCAATTTGTGGTAATTTATCATAGTGGTATTAGTACACCAGTGCATTTTATAGTAAAATTAATGAAGGCTCTGGCACTTAAAACAAATGAAGTTCACCATCCTTGATACATTTTGTGGAACAACATAGTCTGCCAGTCTGCTCTGCTGTGTATCAGAAAAGCATCTGTAGACAATGTTAAATTGAATAGTGCATATTGTTGTTTGTGCATGCATGTGTGTGCGTGTGTATATATATTTGTGTGTGTTTGCACATGTATGTGTGTATATATGTGTGTGTATGTGTGTTTAGGGGTGGTACCCTTGTGCCCACGAACCTAATTATAAAAACAGGTAATAGAATGAGCAGACCTGTGGGTATAGCTGGCTGATCTACTATATAAACCGTACGCTGCTTGCTCGTCATCATAGTAAATGTATCATGTGGACTACTGACCTAGCCATTGGGCATTTAACAGTGGTTCCCAGAGGGACCTCCAGCAGATAATGTTTAGGGCTTTAACCGTAAAAATTCACTCTCTATTGATAAGCTATACGCATCTTCCCGAGCATCAGAATTGGCACACGAGCGATGTGTGCATCCAGAGTTGTAGACAGTAGTCCTGGATGACCATGGCTCCATCTCTTCTTCCAAGAAGATCACATGCACTTCAAGATGGTAGCTACTTCCTAATGCTAAGAATACACGCTTTAAAAAAAGGTAGCTCTTTCCCAACTGTCTCCATGATCTTAACTTGAACTAGATGGGCATGCTCCACGCACAGCTCTCAGGACTGTTGGTACGCTTTCTTTTATAGTCCATTTCTGGTATGTAAATGCTGAGGCGAGTATTCACCCCTCCTGGGATCTCATGCAAACAGTGTAATCTTTAGCTGAAGAGACTGCTGAACACCACGATTCTTACTGTGTGCCACATAAACTCTTTGGTTTTTGCACATGACCTCACCATTTGTGTGAATGAAGGAGGCTGAAACAGCCTGTTAGAACCTGGCTACTGTGCCCAATTACATTGAGATCATATTGAGATCATATTTCATGTCCCATAGTCATATGGGACATGTCTGCCCATATGACTACTGTAATAACTCACCCTGCTGTCTATTTCCTTCCTAGACTTGTTGGTCCTTCTACTTCCTTATAGGCTTAGCAGCTCAGAGTCAATTTCACTTACTCCATGTCAAGACTACATGCCTGCACATGTGTGCACACACATGAAACAGTCAAAGGACAACTTTGGGTATCATTCCTCAGGTGTCATCTACCTGTCTTTAAGATAGGGTCTCTTGCTGGCTTAGAACTTACCAAATAGCCTTAGGTGGCTGGACAGTGGGATGAATAAAGATTTATTACTCTCAAAGGCTTACACAGAATATATGTACAGGGTCATCTTACATTATTTAATTTTGCCCCCTAAAAAATCTGCAATAGGAGACCACATACATTTTTCTCACCCAGATAAATGGATAAGTTTCCTGTAAGAGTTGTGCTTTTGCAGGTCATGTTTGCCTCTCTTAGGATGCCCCAGGGTGATGTGTGATTCTTCCACCAAACAGGTATGGAAGAGAAATTCCATGGAGTTACCATCACGGATGATTTTTATTTCAATGCAGAGAATATGGAGGTCAAAGCCTTTGCTATACTATAGAGTTTCTGGGTACACTTCACAGAAAAAAAAGCTAGCATGAATTATCAATGATTTGTCAATGAAGTTGGTTCTCCTCAGACCCAGAAATATTTCAGAGTTCTGGAAAGAATAAGAAACAGAATTTAAAATGTTCACCTGCTCTCCTGCACATTGCACTATTAAGATGAGTGAGAAAAACCGGTCATTCGGGTCATTAGGCTTGGCAGCAAGTGCCTTTACCCACTGAGTCATCACTCAGGCCTCAAATACTCTTTAATATGTGGCTTTCCTTGTTGTCCTCATTCTCTAATCACTATAATGCAGCAATGACTCAGAGCAGTTGCATTGCATTGACTATTGTAAGTAATCTAGAGATAATTTAAAATATATAGCAAACTGGCCTGTCTCATATACAAAGACTATACCAGTTTGTGTAAGGAACTTGGTCAACTCTAAATTTGGTTGTGCACAGATTTGGGATCTTGCAAGGAATTCTCTCCAGATAACTAGGGACGATTTTCTACATAAATGAAATTTCTCCTTACAGTCAGAATGTGGTAAAATAAGAGTAACTGATGAATCTCAGTAAGCATGTGTTATTGAACTCTTGTAATTGTCCTTCAGGCTTGACACTTTTCACAATAGAAACTGCAGGGCATGGCAGCAAATCTGAAAGAGTCACTGGCTTGGCCTTTTCTTGTGATTTTTTTGTTTGGTTTTGTTTTTTGTTTTTCTTTTTTGCTTCTGATATACTGAAGTGGAAAATCTCCAACCTATGAAAGCACATGATACATTTTTTTTATTTTTTTATTTATTTATTTTTAATTTTTTTATTTTTTGTTATCAATCACAGGTTAGGTACTTTGCATCCCATGCCCAGCCCGCCCACTCCCTCCCACCCTCCCCAACCCTCCCTCATCTCCCTCCTCCCCGCCCACTCCAAGTCCACCAGCAGGGGAGGACCTCCTCCCCTTCCATCCAACCCCAGCTCATCCTGTCTCCTCAGGGCTGGCTGCAATGTCCTCCCCTGGGATCCAGCCAGTGTGTCACTCCCCGGCTTGTATGGGGGAGGGTCAAAGAGTCAGCCATCAAGTTCAAGACTGAAACAGTCCCTGCTTCCCTCACTAGGCCCTCCAGTCCTACACCAAGTTATCCTGGGTCCCATCTGCACAGGGGTTCCAGGACACAAACATTGGTAAGATTTGGACATTTTGATATTGCAGCAAGGACTGCTGAAAACTTGCTAAAGAGATGTACTTTCAGACATGTTCATGTTTTAGAGGATGCTGAGCCTGTACAATGTGAAAAAATAATAGTATAGCCAGGAATCTTGGCCACACAATCATCAAAAGTTTTTGATTTGGAAATATTTCCTACTTTGGGAGTTATTGCTTTCAGCTGTAACAACAACAGGCTGTTCCCCCGAAGGAACAAACACTGGATGTTTAAAATAAATATCATCACTGCAACTCTGTAGCATTGAGAAACATAAATGACCCCTTTATTCCTTAAAGTGTTAAGATGTCCTGAAGGTTTCAGGAACATTAAGTTAGGGAGACAGGATTCGAACTGCCAAAGACTGCAAGACGGGGGTAATTGTGAAAAGACAGGACACAAAGGCTGCATCATTTTATCTGGTGCCAAAACCCCTTGTATTTGTGACCTTCACTCAAAGATAAGATGGAGCTTCAAAG
Source organism: Pachyuromys duprasi (assembly GCA_028658305.1). Taxonomy (NCBI): domain Eukaryota; kingdom Metazoa; phylum Chordata; class Mammalia; order Rodentia; family Muridae; genus Pachyuromys; species Pachyuromys duprasi. Next base: position 69,159,622 of record CM053743.1, on the reverse strand, counting down.
TACACACATGCATACACTTTCCCACAGTAAAGCAGATTTTATAAATGAAAACCTGCTCAGAGTGGAACAGCAAGTTCTTGGGCCACCCTAACTGTCCATTCAGGAACCGCTTCAAGCAGGATCTTCTGGGCAGTGCAGTTTTCTCATGACCCTCACTATTTCAGGATTGAAAGCACAAACGTTCCACCAAAGGACTACAGTCTGCAGATATCTTTTAGGAGGGATTTCACATACTCATTTTTTTCTTATTTATGGAAACAACAACCAGTTCAGGCTTTGTGCCAGACATCTCCCTTAGTCTTATACGATACTTTTTTTCTCAGAAAATTAAATAATTATTCCCTTGTCATGTTACAATGTAATTCAGTTTTCATTTCCTGACGAGGAGAAATAATGAATATGATTGATTGAACACAGAAGCTACTTCAGATGATATGCTCAGTGATTATCTGATATGATAACAAAGATGTTAAAGTGAGAACAGTATCATTATATTTCACAGACAAGTAAATGTTTACAACTAAGAACATAATCTGGAAATACAGAGTATTCTCCTCTCGTGCACTGTAATGCAGCCTGAAACTCAAGGACCCTCATGCACATAAAATATAAATAAAATTCATTAAAAAAAGAAAAAGAATTGTGGTAGGTGGCATGCAGAAATACAACCAGGTAAGTAGAAATGTGTTCCTTCCAAGACAGCAATTCTATTGCATTTTCTAAATAGCCATTCACTTGCATTTTTATGAATGTATTTGTATTTTTTAATTTTAATTTAATTTTTTTCACAATTTATTCATTATATATCTCAACTGAAGCTCCCTCTTTCAACTCTTCCCATCTCCACACTTCCCCCCTCTTCCCCCCAACCCCTTCCCCTAGTCCACTGAAAGGGGGAGTTCTCGTCCTTTGCCATCTGCCCATAGCTTATCAAGTCTCACCAGGACTGCCTGGATCCTCTTCCTCTGTGTCTTGGTAAAGCCACATTGCCAGGGGCAAGTGAACAAAGAGCCAGCAACCAAGTTCATGTCAGAGGCAGCCCCTGCTCCCCTTACAAAGAGACCCTCATGGAGACTGGGCTGTCAGTCTACATCTGAGCAGGAGAGTCTAGGTCCTCTCAATGCATGGTCCTTGATTAGTGCATCAGTCTCTGCAGGACCCCCTGGGTTCAGATATTTTAGCTTTGTTGGTTTCCTTGTGTAGCTCCTGTCCCCTCAATGTCCCAGGCTACTGGGGAACAACATTGGCAAGCCCCACACTGTTCCATGCAAGGTGACAGGGCACTGTGGTTCTGTTTTGGTGTGTCTCATCCCTGCTTCCAGAGGCACTGGCATCTTCTCTGCTCCTGTGCCCAAGAAGCTACTGATGATGGCCAGTATTGATGGCTGCTGCACATCAGCTAGGGGCTGCACTGCCATTTTGGGCAACTTCACCAAGGCCACCTTTGATGCCATCTCCAAGACCTACAGCTACCTGACCCCTGACCTCTGGAAAAAGACTGTGTTCACCAAGTCTCCTTATCAGGAATTCACTGATCATCTTGTGAAAACCCACACCAGAGACTCTATACAGAGAATGTATTTGTATTTTAAAGTCTTGGGAAGACTGGCTAAGGGTCTTAGAAAGCCCTTTAAGGTTTTTTGTTTTGTTTTGTTTTCAGCTCTCTAAAATCTTTCTAAAGTAATTTGTCAGACAGAATCTGTAACATTAAAAAGGGAATTATCCTACATCGTGTAGGGATGGTGGATGGCAAGAGAGCTTGCTTTGCTTCAGATTTTGGATCAAGGAAAAATTCAATAGAGTTCTCAGAGGTCTTCTATGAACTGTTGGGGAGTAGCAAGGGGAGAGTCTGAAGTTACTAGATTATAACAGGTTCACTCCAGCCTGTAGAGATTCTGCTGCAAGTGTTTGGGGACTACTCAGACTCTTAGCTGCTGCCTCGTCTTTGTTCAGTCTCGAGCAGTTCTCTTTCAGGCTCTGGACTGCTGTTTGAACTCATTAATAGAAATAGTTCCAGTAGTTTCAAGCCTTGAAGAGAACTGCTCGAGACTGAACAAAGACGAGGCAGCAGCTAAGAAGCTGAGTTTGTATTTGCAATTTTGGTTGAGCCACTGTGTATAAAATAGGATATTTGCAATAAACTATAAAACAGACACAAAACCTATCTTTTATTAGCAATCATAACTAATAACATTATTTTTCAAGTATACCCACTTGTAATGTCCCGAAAACATATTTCTGGTGATATGTCAGTGGGATTTCCTCTGAAGATATTTTTCATAGAGTCACATGGGAGATGATAGTAGAAAGAACTGAGGATAAATTGGAGAAGTCACTAGAAATTCCTATATTTTAATTGTTAAGGTTTGATTATAGCTACCTTGAATGGCAGAGTAAAATCTTTGGCATTCATCCATTTGTAAAAATAATTTTTAAAACCATATTGTGCCTGATGAAATGGTTTATTTCCATTGTAAGCTCTTGAAAATACATATATTTGTTATGGAGGCTAAAAAAACCACTTAATTTATTAAAACTTTATGTTTTAAATTGCAAATTTAGTTTTGCATGTATGTCTTTTTAATTTTATTTGTCCTTTACATAATAAATCTAGTGATCTTCAATGTCTGAAATAAATATATGTTTTAATACAATGTATCAAGGATCTTCTTTGTGCTTTAGGTAGCTCATCAATCCTATAACATAATGGATCATTTTGAACCTGCTTGCCAGCATGGGGACAGTGAATGTCATTGCCAGCTACTCTCAATTTTTAGATGCTTCCTTTCATACTGGTGTACTAAAATGTTTGATGTCATAATATTACAGTAACTGGAGTATAGCATGTCAGACTTCGTATGTAGAACAACAACAATTTGTTTGCTAAAAGCATCAATTGGTCAAGGGAGAAACTGTATAAAAAGGACATTTTTAATGTACTGTTTCCTTCGTCTGCTAACTTGTATTCACGCTTGGTTTAGATTTCTCTGTAGATAATATATGCCTTTATTCTGGAGACTGTTATGCTTCAAAGGTGCCACCTTTAATTTCAGATGTTTTCTGTTTATGAGGTTGTAACTCTGACTGAGGAGGTGCATACACTACTCATTCACACATAATTTTGAGAGTCATATATGTGTGCATGTGTGCGTATGCTTACATTATATATACAAATATAGACACATATGATTCATCTATATGTGTGTGTGTGTAGTCTGCCTAAATTTTTATTGCAGTTCTTGTTTATAGCCAGTACCTTAGACTTGCAAAGTCTTAATCTTTAGGGTAAATTCTCTCCCGTCAAATGAAACAGTCCCCTAAACTGTTTTAAAAACTGGTTTTGAGAGACCCATGGATGTTGAAACTGATTCATAAACAAGTCCCATTGTGCAGTATTATACCTAAAGTGAAGGTGCTCAGCAAGTTTTAAGAAGTAAGTCCCTTCCTTCAGCACATAGTAAGCAAGGCTCAAAAACTAAAGGAAACCATCCATCAATGTGGGACCTGTCATTTGCATTTCCAAGAAAGTCATTCATATGCTGGTTCGGAGCCCAAGTCCTGTTTTCTTTGCCTCATGTCTTTGCACCACCCATAATCAGTCTCTGTGGTATCCACCCACCGTGATGACAAACACCCTCTAACCATTAAGGAAGCAAGGCTCTCTTCCATGACTTTCGAAACTATTCTCTTCTGACTGTGTCATTGCTTAGCGATCCTTTGTAGTTAAATTTCTCAAAATATTTCATAGTGCACGCGTTTTTCTTGCTCCTTATATATTTATGAAGACTAGTGTAAATGACTATTTTAAGGTTTTGAATCTCTAGTGCTCTTTTTAAAGGCATATTTCTCAGGGGAGATAATGACTTTCTGCCATCATAGCTTCGGGTGCTGCTGAAACATGTATGTCAATAATATTTAGAACATTTTTTATTTATGATAGTAGTAAGCAAGAGAAGCCCACACTAAGACTTCAAACTGAAACTCTGAGTTGGCTCCTTTCCTTTTATGTCAGATCTTGTTATTTATTGTGATTTTGTTGTTGTTGTTGTTATTTGTTTCTTTCAGCTTCCTGAATACATCTGCCACAACATGGCAGGACAGGTTTGAATTTAGAAATCTCATTGCTTCCTTCCCTGTTCTGTGCCATCTTCAACCATAAGCACACTCACACCCATCACAGGCTGGATATCCTGCTTCTATCCTCAGTACTCACAAACACTTGTCCTCACATTAGACTTAGAGAGGTTCACCAGTAATATCATAGTGGGTTGTGTGGAAGGCCAATGGTAAGATATTCACCAGCTCTCTGGAGGTGAGCATGTCCTGTCAGATGGACAGGACATCCCACGATTGGAGGTGTGAGCCAGAAAAAGTACAGGAGTCAGATGGACACAGTGCTTTCACTTCTTGCTCACAGGCAAGAAGTGCTTTCACTTCTTGCTCACATATGGAACTATTCATAGTATTGTTTAAAAAACATCAATCTTAACTTCACCGTTGACTGACAAAGGAAGAGAATTTATGTCACATGATAGAAAACAAACAAAGAATCATGGATGCTAATGTGATATGTTATATTATGTATTGTATATAACAAGCGTTTATTTTATGTAACTGATTATCACAGATTACTTTGTTGTCTTTTGCTGAATCTTGGGGTGGAAGCCAGTGTCTGGTTACAACTGATAAATGAATATACTAAGAATATTGCAGAGTACTGTTATTTGTGAGCCCAGCAAACAACAAAGTCAAGTGTTAAGAACATGCATTGGAAATTCATCATTTGTAGTCCTATCAGCGACTCCTTTATTGAGTCAGATAATCAGTGTTTAACAGAGGTAAAGTGCATTCTCAATTCTTTCATATTCTTCACCACATTATATCTATAGTGTGTAGGCACCTTTTACTCTCTTGCTGTATCAACACATTCTCCATGATTCTCTTCTGTTTCCAAACCCTGTAAAGCAGTTGACAAAGTCCTATGGTTTAGCCCGTCTTTGTGAAATGAATACTCCCCTACTGCCAATTGGAAGCTCCGGATACAGATGCGTGAACTCAGAGCTGGTGGAGATGAGTAGTGGTGCATCCTACATAGGTTCAAAGTGTGCAGGAAACCTCAAGAATGTATAGTCAGAGTGTAGTAAACCCATTGGGCCGTGATTACCCACATGACAGGCAGTGAGAACTCTGACTTTTGAAAGGTGTCCATGTGGAGTGTATTAATTGATGTACTTTTACCACACACCTCCTTGCCACAAGTAACCTCAAAGTTTTCTTCAGAAACACCCTGCCTATTGGCATTGGGGGATTTCTTGGAGCTATGAATTTTATAGTTATTTTGTAAATATTGCTATAGGTCCTCTTGGGGTTTTAAATGGAAATTTATTTAATCCTTGCTTTGTGGTGCTGATTTTTTCCCATGAATTTTATATTTCTCCAAGTAAATGCCTTTTATCATTAGCTTAATGTTATACTATTTAAGACTTTTTAGATTTTTCAAACTTTTGTTTGCAGTTACAAAAATAGGTTCCTTTCATTTTATTGAAGTTAATTTTGTCAAAGGTATAATTTATAAGCAGTAGAATACAACAACCTTAGACATACAATGTGAGGAATTTTGACAAATGTACACGCGCCTGTAACTATCACCACACTTAGGACAGAGAGAACTTGGGTCACCTCAAATTGTCACTTACTGCCCCTGTTTCCATCTCTCACGCTCCAGGAAACCAGCAACTCACACATTGATTTCCCAGTTTCAGATTCCACACAATGAGATATTAATACATGCAGTCTCTGGGGATCTGGATTATTTTACTGAAGAAAATGCTTTTTGTTTCCAAACAGATTTTTTTTAACTTATTAGTGCTTGGAAAGAATATTTGTATTTTATGAAGATTGATCTTACTGTTATTTTGTCAAATTTTTATTAAAATTAGTAATTCATATCAGAGATTATTTTTTTGCTTTTATTCTCGCTAGAACATCCACTGTTTAAGTTAATATAATATGTCATTATTTTTTAGCTTCTTTTATGGGAGTGCTTATATATGTGTATATACATATATTCATAACTGACCCTTATTCATAAACAAGGGGGTGTCATATTTTCCTTCAAGAATGATTTCAGAGATGGCTCAGTGGCAAAGATGCTTCAGGACTTCAAGCCTGAAGATGATATGTCCAATCCCTGGAACCCACACAGTAGAAAGTAAAAATTCATTCCTGCAAGTTGTCGTCTGAGCTCTGTACATGCATCATGGCGTATTGATATATCATTATGCACAAATGTGCACGCACCCCCCCACACACACTCTAACTAAATGTAAGGAATCCTTTAAAAATATATCAAGAATCAACCTAGCTTTTTTTCCTTCCCTCCTGCCTTTCCTTCCTTTGTTCCTTCATTCATTTGTTCCTTCCTTCCTTTCTTTTTCTTTCTTAGTTATAGATATAAATGAAAATCATCCATGAAATGTAATTCTACTTTATATATAATATTTTCAATTTAAAGACATTTATAAATACCATATGTTATCCTTAGCATGTATCCCTAAACTAGAGATATTTGTTTTAGACTTAAATAAATGAAGGATAAATTATTTAAGTACTTGGACCAAAATCATATTCTCTGACTTTCCATGCTAGTTCCATATCAATACAGCTTGGATGAGACATGTTCTGAATCCCTTCTTGAAGAAGCACAATGGTTTATCTCTAATATCATTGTTTTTTTTTAACTTTCATAATTAAGGATTGGATGATGGATGACCTGTGAGTGTCTTGGAGGACTACACAGTGAAATGCATGCATGAATCTAATTTATAACCCCTATGGGGTAACTTCATGATGAAAATTTTTTGAAATTCTAATTACAAGATACATCAGTAAGGAATTGTTCTACTCATTGAAAATAATAAGCAAGGAAGGATGAAAAACTCCTTGCCAAGTTTTGAATGCTTATTTTTGTGTTTCTGAGGTTGCCAGTGATAAAGCATCCCTTTTTTCTTTTAACAGCAACAGAAAAATTGTGCTGGGTTAGCTGTCTTCCAAAGACTGTTTTGTTTTGTTTTGTTTTGTTTTGTTTTGTTTTGTTTTGCTATTTCCCAGAGACCCATCAATACAGTAGCTTTTCCTTCTTATGATTAATAGTAAAAAATATTGTAAAATTGCTAATATTAGCCTTGTTTTCTGGACTCCACATACCTTATAAGGAAAAAGAAAAAGTATTATATATTGTGCCAGGGTGGATTGGTGCTCATGAGGGAACTCCCTTTCTCTGATGAGAAGAAGGGAGTATGGGGGAAGGTTGAGAGAGGAGCCTAGGAGAAAAGGAGGGGTGTGTGGTTAGGGTATAAAGTAAATGAATAAAATTTTTGAAACAGAAATATTATAAAAGAGAAAAAGAATAAGTATTATATTACAAAGTAGTACTAAGTTTATTATAAACTCATAGATAATTGTTAGTTGGGAAATGTGATGTTTATGTGATATCCATATTGTGCATCTTCATTTTAGGGCAGAGTTGGAATCATGATTGTAGAATGTTGTGCTATATGACATAAACATTGTTGGCTAACTGACAATAGTTATATGTGATTATGAATAATTATTGTGAAGTGATAATGATGGTTTCAGTCACAAGAACCTTTCAGTGTTTGCTTCAGGCAGCACAATATAAGATTTTATTCAATGCTTACAAGTAGTCCAGGAAGTTGGTGTGAGTGCTGTGCCCATTTTACACAAATGAGACAATACACAGAGCAATGAAGCACGTTAGTCAGGTCACACTACTCTCCACATTTATGTTGTAAGTTTCACACTTTCTTTTTAGTTTTTAAAAGATTTAGTTCACATATAATGTCATGAGTGTGGCCATTTTATGTGTTTTTACGTATGTATAGCATGGGCAGAAGCCAGAAGAGGATGTCTGATATCCTGGAACTATTAGCACAGAGTTGTGGGCCATGGGGTGGGTTCTGGGACCTGAACTTGGTTTCTCTGAACTAGCAGTCATTACTCTTAACTGCCAAGCACCTCTCTCACCCAGAATTCCATTCTCCTTACTACCTGCATGCCATCTCCCTACACCAAAGAATGGGAATCAAATTCTATAAGCATCAAACACATGTATGACAAAGCTACTGAAACCCATCCACTCCATGAACTAGTACTACTGGAGTCAGGTGTTCAGTGGCCACTGAGAGACAACCACAGTGAGCTCTCCTGAACCACAAGATAAAGAAACACGATCCTTTTTAAAGACATGTGTCCCATTTCACAGTTTCTAAGAAATTTATATTTCACAGATATTTCTTTTCTGTAGCTACTTTGGATCTAATAACTGGCCCTGTTGGCTTACCCTCTCTGGAATAGTAAAAAAGTTCTAATACGATAGCTCATGCCATCATACAGAGATTTTCACTGGCTCAAACTGTTCAGGTAGCCACTGTGATTGTAATGGCCAATAACCCTGTCATATGCAGAACACAGCATTCCAGAGCCCTCTTCCCAAACCTCCACCTCTAACATTCTTTCCACACTCTCTTCCAAGATGTTCCTGGGACCTCAGCAGGATGTGAAGAAACCTCCAGGCCCTATCCCTTACTAAGGAGGTATTGACATTAATTTCTAGACTAGAAAGAATCATTCTTCTTTGAGGGGATTGCCACTGGTAGGTTTCCCATGCTCAAGTGAGTTATCTCCCACCCATGCATATAGTGACAATACTAATTTAATAGTAATAAAATAAAGGAATGAATGAAGTAAGGAATGGGAGGTGTTGGAGGGGAAAATAGAATCCTTATGGGGACAGGTACATCTCTGAAATGAACTGATTGGCCTGCTCATTGATCACCTCCCCCTGAGGAGGCACCAGCCTTACCAGGCCACAGAAGAAGACAATGCAGCCACTCCTGATGAGACCTAATAGACTGGAATCAGAGGGAAGGGGAGGAGGACACCCCTTTTCAGTGGACTGGAAGAGGGACATGAGTAGAGAAGAGGGAGGGTGGGATTGAGAGGGGAGGAGGGAGAGAGGTACAGGGGGGGATACAAAGTGAATAAACTGTAATTAATAAAAATAAAAATAATTTTAAAAAAGACTGTATTTCAAGGCATACACATTTGAGGGGATTTTTAAAAATGAAACTAAAAAAATTCTTTTTTAAACAACAGAAATAAAATACCTTCATCAATAATAAGCCAGCCCTGAAAACATTGTTGATTAGGAGTAACAAAGTTCAGAAGGTGAATAAACCAACATAGCTTTTTAGGATCTGTCGTAAAATTATTATTCTAATGCTCAAATTAACTATAGTTTCTAGAGATCTTCTAATTTCACTATTTTTTATTATAATACTAAAACAAATTTTAAAAAAAGATTAACTTTACATCCTTGTTGTAGCCCCATCCGTATTCCCGTCCAGTCCCATCTTCCTTTTCTTCTCCCCCCACCCCCCCTTCCATTTTCCTCAGAAAGCTCATTAAGTTGCATCAGGACTGAGAATGTCCTCTTCCCCTGTGGCCTGGCAAGGCAGTCCTGCCAGGGGAAAGTAATCAGAAAGCTGGCAAATGAGTTCATGTCCAATGCAGTTTCCACTTCCTTTACTAGAGAACCCACATGAGGTCTAAGCTACACATCTGCTGCTGTATCTTTGTATGGGGCCTATGGCCAGTTCATGCTTGGTCCTTAGTTGATGCTTCAGTCTCAGCAAGCTCTTATGTGCCATGGTTAGTTGGCTCTGTCTTCTTGTGGAGCTACTGTCACCTCCAGTTCCTTCTCTCTTTCCTCCCACTTTTCCACAAGACACCCTGTGCATCACCCAATGTTTGGCTGAGAGTCTAGGCTCATGTTTTGAGGTGCTTCTGGGTAGCGCCTCTCAGAAGACAACTCTGTCAAGCTCCTGTCTGAAGTTTGGCAGAGCTTCATTTATAGTGTCAGGGGTTGGCACTCTCTGATAGGGAGGGTCTTTGGTTGGGCCAGCCATTGGGTGGGCATTTCCTCAGTCTCTGCGCTATCAACTCTATCTTTATCCCTGCATATCTTGTAGGCAGGGTAAATTTTGGGTCAGAGTTTTTGTGGATGGGTTGGTGTTCCCCTCCTTGTGATAGAACACTAGTCTACTTAATGGGCATCCTGTTCAGTCTCTATGTCCTGTGCTACTAGGAGTCTCTGCTTGTGTCCCTCTCATATCCTCCCAGGAGCCTACCCTGACTTAGGTCTCCAGCTTGTCACAGAGATTCCCCCACCCTCTTTTCTCTACCCTCTCACCCTTGCTCTCCCTACCCTTTAAACTCTCTGTACTCCCTCTCCTACCTTGTTTTCTCTCTTCAGCCACTACCTATGCCTATTCTGTCTACCCTTCTGGGTGAGATTCATGCATCCGCCCTTGGATCCTCTATGTTATTTATCTTCTTTGAGTCTGTGCCTCATAGTATGCTTATCCTGTACTATATGGTTAAAATCCACTTAGAAGCGAGTACATACCATGTGTGTCTTGGTTGGTCTGGGTGATCTTTTCTAGTTCCATCCATTTGCCTGTAACTTTCATGATTTCCTTGTTTTTAATAGCTGAGTGGCATTCCATTGTGTAAATATACCACAGTTTCTTTATTCGTTTCGTGGTTGAGGGAAATCTAGGCCGTTTCTAGATTCTAGCTATTGTGAATAAAGCTGCTGTGGGCATCGTTGAACAAGTGTCTTTGTGTGGCAGAGAGTCTTTTGAATACAAGGTTTTTAACAACTGAAGAAATAGAAGAAAACATCTGTGGTAAATGCTAAAATCCTGTGTGTGTGTGTGTGTGTGTGTGTGTGTGTGTGTGTGTCTTAGAATATTATGATCAGAGAATATGCCTTTTTCCTTTATTTTTTGTTGAAAATAAATTACAGTTTGCTCTCCCCAGATACTTCCCACCTCCATTCTCATCCAACTCTACACCTTCTTTCTCTCTCTTTAAAAACCAAACAGGCAATTATAAAACATGTAAGCCTGATTTTTAAAAAAGAAAAGAATGAAAAAACATGAGAGTCATATATACACAAAGATATACATACACACAAATAAATAAAAATAGAAAATTGGAAGTCATAATATATATTCAAAATACCAGTATGATTTGAAAAACCATGAAAAACAATATAAAAATGAATAAATCTTCAAAAAATATTACAGAGTTCATTTTGTGTTGGCCTGCTTTTTAGTTTGTATACCAAGTGAGACTCCTTTGGAGAAAACTAAATTTTCTTTGCAAGTAGTTATCAGTTGAAGATAGGTGCTTAGTTAGGAATGGGAAGCCATGTCCACTTCTCCCCTCAACACTAGGAAGTCACTTGGCCCAGACCAGAGCAGGCCCTGTGCAGGCTGCTACAACCTCTATGTGTTCATTTGTGTATCAGTCCGGTCACGTCTGGATGATATTGTTTCCTTGATGTCATCCATCTCCTGTGGCTCATTCTTTCTGCCTTCTTTCCCAAAGAGTGATCTGAGCCATCAAGGGAGAGATTTGATGAAGACATCCCAGTTAAGACTGAGTGTCTCTCACTCTCTGAACATTGTCCAGTTGCCTGGTTAGTTCCCATCTACTGAAAGGGGAACCTTCTCTGGAGATGAAGCTTCTCTGCAGAAGGCTAAGCAAGACACCGATCGATGTGTATAGCAGAATATCACTAGAAGTCATTTTATTGTTCTGTTCCTTTACTGAAGCAATACTATTTGGCTTGTCCCAAGGCCTATCAACTCAGGTTCTTGGTCACCTGTGCAGTGCAAGACCTGGATACTATCTCACAGTGTGGGCCTTAAATCCAATCAGATAGTGATTAATTACTCCCAAAAATGTCTGTGTATCAGTGTATCATGTAAGCAGATCACCAGTGTAGATCACAGGATCTGTAGCTAGGTTGGTCAAAAAAGAATTTCTTAATGAAATGTATAGCATGACTTCAGTAATTACACAGAAATTAAGAATGTTCAGAAAAAAATCAGACCTTAGCTTAACACTATTTTTTAACCTAATTTCTACCTGTTTGTGCTGTCATCGTGCTATAAAAAAATCTCAAGGTAATTCAGCATCTTTCCTCAAAATGATAAGTGTAAAATAAGAATTTTAATTATTATTTCATTCAATAGTTGTAATAAATATGGATTACTGAGATTTTATTTTTTAGATTTCCATTAAATATTAAGGTTCATTTAGATTTAGATTTAGGAGAAGAGCCTGGTTTGCTATTATGTGATTGTAGTCTCAAACAGCCTAGTGTTAAAATAAGTTTTGTTTTATTTTGCAAAAGCCATTTTTGTACTATGTAGTTTTCATGAAAATATTGTTGAGTAACACAGAGGAGTAGTTTTCTGCTGGTTGTAAAAAGTGTTAAATAAAATTTATTTATTTATTTATACTCTGGAATATATTAAATATTGTTATTGTGGATGGTCTTGTAGCAAGCATAACTTCTAGAATACTGGATGAAATTAGATTATTTTATAACCCGGATGCCTTTTAGACAGAAGTCCCATGCCTATTGTGAAGGGGAGGCTCAAAGATTACGTTTCAAGCCTGATGGCTAATCTTCTTTAATAACCAGTGCCTGGCAGCAGTTTCCCAAATATAAACAGCTGGGCATAACTTCCTGGCAGCACAGTCCTCAGAGGTACTGGTTACCAAGTCCACTCTTACGTGCAAGAAGAAAAATGAGTGAAAGTAAGGAAGTCATCCTTCTAGAGAGTCAGAGCGGTGAGTGGTAGAATGGGTAAGGGGTGGGGATAAGTTGGCACATACTAGGGATGAAAAATATAGAAAGTTCCATATTTCTCTAGTTCAGAAAACAAATAACTAGGACATAGGTGATGTAAATAAATCATTGTGCAACATGGGCTTCCTTGACAGCCCCTGTTTAATCATTCTTGCAGCATGTGACTTGTCATAGAACACATGCATTACTGTTTGATGCTAAGGGTTAAGCTATTAGCAACCCATATGATTAATTTTCTTGATGAATTGGATCCCTGAGTGTGCTTAGCAGGGAGAAGCAGAGGAGGTTGTGGCCAGGGCTTCAGTGCTCTCTCTCTGCCACTAGCATCCTGCCTGTCCTGGCCAGATTCTTGGCTGTCATGGATCGTCCATGATGCCCATGGCTGCCAGAAACTATAGCCACATCATGTTGCATTCCAGTGTGGAACACCACCATTATCAATGCCACTTTCTACTTTTCCAAGTGTGGGGAATAAAAGATTATGTCCAGATGAATTCATTCACTTGTCTTATTTCCCTCAGTGAGTCTGAGAAGGGTTGTTTTTTTGTTTGTTTGTTTTGTTTTGTTTTTGCCCAAGATCTGTTTGTTTTACATTCTTTAATTTTTTTCACTAGATACAAAATTCAGTATTTGAAATTTGTATCTGGCAAAGGTAACCAAACAGATCTTATGTTAATTTCACAAATGTGCTTATTTGTTGATGGCTAGTACACTTTCCTTCCTCAACTTTCTGTTACATATAATCGGGACATGGTGATAATTAGCTGTTCTTTCAGGGGTTTGAAGGTCAGTTAGTTTGGTTTAAAACAAAGAAGATAAATCCAAAAAGAGTATGATGAAACAACAGGGGGATTAGTGTTTTATAATTTTAACTAATTGATGTTTATAATTTTAACTGAAAGATATAACTAGTATCATTCTTTGCATAAGTAGTGCCTTTTAAATGAAAGTAGAAACTCTGTCCTGTTGGATGCCTGATCTTTGTGGGGCTTTTTTTGTGCATTTGTGAGTCTGATTTGTGAAATTCCATTACAAATTTTGGACTGCTTTCTGATGCGAATAACTACATTGTTCTTTGACTGTGTGCCTTACAGAGCAAAGATGCTATGACCTTCAAAATCATCCCCTCCTCTGGGACTAAGCATGTTAACTTAATTTTTCTGTTAGTGTTACAATATGGTCTAATAGAAAACTATTATACTTAAAGAAGTAAAATTGCTCAGGCATCACAGAAAAAGGTATGTTCTGCCAAGTGTGATAGCTCGTAAGGAGCAAAGAACAGTATTGTCTTGGGCCAAACATGTAAATTAGGAGTCACATTTAACATGAGTACAGTGATAAGAAAATCAAGTTAGCATACTTTTCTCCAAAGTGGTTGATGGAGTCCAAATAAAATTTGTGAATTCAATGAGTGTTCCATGAGTGTCTTCCAAGTAAAGAGCCCTGCCCTGGCAGGGCTGAGTGTGGAAATAGCACTCAATCTAACTGTCCTTAAACAACCTCTGTGTCAGCAAATGAGGCAGGGTCCAGAACTTTGTGTTTCAGATAATATAATATGCTAAAATGTGTGTGGGAAGTGTGAATATGCCTTGGTTATCAGTGTGAATCCATAGAAGAGGGCAATTGAATTAATGAAAACAGTTTCTAAAAAAATTATGTAAAATTTTCACATATACTCTATTAGTTTTAATAATATTCCCTACCTCATAAAACAACACATGAACTCCCTTGCTGCAGCCTAGTCTGCTAGTTCTGCTGGACAAGCTCTGCTGAGCATGTACTTTCCTATATTTGTATCCTGTAGTGACAATGGTTCTCAACTTGTTGGTCATGACCCCTTTGGTGATCATATATCAGATAGCCTGTGGATCAGATATTTTCAATTCATGAGAGTAATAAGACTATAGTTGTGAAGTAAAACTGAAGTAATTTTATGGCTGGAGGTTACCACTACTGTATGAAAGGTCACAGTGTTAGGGAGGGTGAGAACCAGTGCCCTAGACCACCTCTATCACGCGCCCTCCCAAATCCTGTCACCCTCGCACAGTCTCCTTCAAATGCTTCTTCACTCTTTTGCTCTGTTTCTTTTCGTTTTCTCTTTATGGCTCCTCTATTTCCTTTAAGTAGGCTATTCACAAAGGGAGGAGCCATAAGTTATTCTGAAAATGGATTTGCTTGAATTAAAGGCATAAGAAACAGCGAGGCCTGGTAGCATACTTCTGAGGCAGGAAGCTTCTCTGGGCAGTAGAGAGGCCAGTATCATCCTCGGTAAGTTGGTGAGATCATTTCTCAAAAATGTTTGTTTTTCAGAGAAAGGGAGGGGAAGCCATAGCTCCGTGGTAACACACTCGGAGTGTGGTTGCTAGCACAACAAAAAAAAATAAGTAAAAGCAGGAGAGAAATATTTACAGGAATCATGTTATAGGTCTAAAATTTGTATGAGTAAATTTTCTAAGAACATTTGAGAAGAATGAGAGAAGATTCAAAGTGATGGATGATTAACAGCATGGTGGAGGGCTTTCCTTCCTGAGCAAAGATTATATTCCATTATCCAATATGGAAGCTTTGAATATTTTTTCAAAAATTATGCCATGGATGTAGGGGTGTTTAAAGTAGTATTTGTGATTGGGTAGAGATAAGAAAATTTCAAAAAAAATTTAAACAAGTGTTGATATGAGAAATGAAAAGAGCTAATGAGGAATAGATTGCAAGATAGTTGAAACAGATAGTTAGGTATAGGGTGGGAAAAGCTGAACTTTAAGACAGGGTGCAAAAGGGACCCAGTTTGCATGACTTGAAAAGGAACCACCAAAGGGGTGTTTGATTAGGAGGCTGATGTAGAATGACACATTTGAGGTGTCAGAAGTTCAGAAAGTCACATTTAGAAAGTGTCAGGAAACGTATACTCTAAGTCCACAGCTACACACTCACAAGGATTTTACAAATAGAAGTTAAGACACACATGGTATATTCTCACTTATTAGTGAATATTAGACATAGTATATAGGATAAACACACTAAAATCTTTACACTTAAAGAAGCTAAGCAAGAAGGAGGATCCTGGGTAAGATGCTTAATCTTCATTCAAAAAGACAAATGGGAAAAAAGAAAAGAAAAGACAAATGGGATAGACATCTAAAGAGGAAGAAAACAGGGAATAGGACAGGAGCCTACCACAGAGGGCCTCTGAAAGCCTTTACCCAGCAGGGTATTGAAGAAGATGCTGAGACTCATAGCCGAACTGTGGGCTTTCTGCAGGGAATTATATGAAAGAAGGGGGAGATAGAAAAACCTGGAGGGGGCAGGAGCTCCACAAGGAGAGCAACAGAACCAAAAAATCTTATCTTTTCTGAGAATGAAACTTCAACCAAGGACCATGCATGGAGATAATCTAGAACCTCTGCACAGATGTAGCCCATGGCAGCTCAGTTTCCAAGTAGGTACCCTAGTAAGGGGAACAGGGACTGCCTCTGACATGAACTCAGTGCCAGGCTCTTCGATGACCTCCCCCTGATGGGGGAGCACCCTTACTAGGCCACAGAGGAAGACAATGCAGCCACTCCTGATGAGACCTGATAGGCTAAAGTTAGAGGAAGTAGACTTGGGGAGAGGCATGGGAGGAGATGAGAGAGGGAGAGTAGGAGTGGGAAGAGGTGAGGGAGGGGGCTACAGCTAGGATACAAAGTAAATTAATTGTAATAAATTAAAAAAGAATAATAAATGTCATAAGGAAAAGGACCATTTTCAAGTAACTCTAGAAAAAGATTTCTTCTGTAAGAGGTGACTAATGTCCAAACTGTGTCTGATATGGTATTGAAAGAATATGAGTGCCCGTGTTTCAATATACTTTTGTACTGAATTTGAGCAAGATGAAGCCTTTTTCTCCATGGTTTCTTACTACCTATCTAATCTCTAATCAAAATAAATTATATGAAATTCTCAAAAAATAAAGAATGAATAATGCATTTTTCTAAACGTTATTTAAGTCTGTTAAACACTTTGATAACATTGAAACCTCAAAGTCTACCCCAAAGTGATATACTTATTTCAACAAAGCCATCTCTACAGATCCTTTTCAAGTAGCGCCACTTCCTGATGACTGAAGATTCAAAGACATGGGCCTATAGGAGCCATTCTTAATCAAACCACTACAACACACATGCCTTACATGCTAGAACTCTGTTCCTGGGCCTGGAGCCCAATTTTCAAGGACATGGAATAGAACACCTGACTCCAAAGGCTAGGTGTCCTGACATCGTAGCTACTCTATAACATCAGGTGTTCTCGGGAAAGTCTGACTCTATTTAAGTTATCAGGATATGCTGATAGCTCTATTCTTCAAATTTCATTTTTCTTAAATTGGGGTATTTGTAATAGTGAATAAAATGTTATAATGAGGAAAATACTTTATGACCACACAGTACCATCCAACTACGTGTCACTATGTTAAGGAAAAATAATCAGTATCATACCATATGCGATTCAAGCCCTGATAATTCAGAAAAGTTTTTCAAGATTCTGACTCTGCAGCAATAGAAGCTTTGGCATCTAAGAAGTTTGCCTTTTTGTTCTCTCGCAGAATCTTGTGGAAGACCTTGGCACTTCCTTCATGTATCACATGTTTACTTGAAGGAAAATAAGTAAACACAAAGATCTTCTCTTGCTCCAGAAAATCCACAGCTTAGGGCTTTGACCATACTAGATAAATTCTTTGACACTAATATATATCCTCATTTCCTAAATTATCTTTAAAAATATGCATCTTTTCTTTATGATTATCTACTAGTTCCTTAATCCCTCTTTGCTTGAATTCCTTCTTCTCAGTTTTTGAGCATTCAAGCTAGCTGCTCTTGTTATGACTCTCTTCCCAGAAAAAAAGAAAAAAACAAATGAGATAGTCTTAAATTACAGATGGATGTTAACATGCCTAATGAAGATTTTATTTGTCTGTCTATCTATCTAAGTATCTATCTATGTATCTATCTATGTATGTATCTATCTATCATCTATCTATCTTCTTACATATTTATTGCCAGCAACTATCTGTTTCCCTCTGTTCCCATAACACTGATATACTGTATCCATACTCAAGAGGCAGGGCTAACAACTATGAGCCAGGCAATAAAACTTCAAAGCTGACCTCACATGACATACTCCCTCCAGCAAGCATCCACCTTCTAAAGGTTCCATAACCTTCCTAAACAGTGCCACCAGCTGGGGACCAAGACTTTAAACACATGAGCCTATGATAGATATTTCACATCTAAGACATAGCTCCTTGACTCCTATAAAATGTGCTTGATCTGGATAACAAAGATACACATGGCAGGATAATATAAAACTAAGAGAAAAGCCTGGATAAACAGAAAATAAGTAGAGAAAAATAAAACCCAACAAAAGTAAAAGTAACACTTATAAATGCATATAATTAGCATAGTTGGTTGGGGTAGTCACACAGGTTCTCTGGCATCTTTACATTTTTCAAACAACAATGATACAAAATTAGTTTCATATGATGTGAAGACTGTATTTGATCAATACAATAAATAATTTCCCCAAAAAGGGAATGTCTCCTATACATCCTTGTAATAAGGATATTTTATGTGAATATAGAATGGAATAGAGTATATTTCAAATAAACAACTCTTAAAGAAAGGTTCTTTTCAAACACTGAAATGCAAGGAAGAAGCACTAAGTGCTATTTTATTAAACCCACTTAAAGAGTTGTTTTATAAAAGAGCACAATATTAATTGACAATACTGGATCTTTTCAGTGATATGCAGACAGTTTTAGTCTACTGGTGTATATTTTTAATTTAAGTAATAATTTTGCTTGATAATAAACAGAAGGTTGAAATTTGTGATTCATCCATGATACAGATGGATGTTTTTGTATATGTTTGCAACTTCTTTCTCATGGGAATTTTGTATTAAAAATATTTTCTGCCAAAATTGTGGATTGATGGTTGACGTGAAATTATATATGTGGGAAGCCACTTTTTAGAGTTAACTGTACTTTGTGGGAGATCAAAAGTTTCTTCCTCTCTCTTTGTTTCTCTTTATTTCTAGGAAATGGTAAAAGTTGGGGGCAAAAATAGTTAAGGATTATAAATTGCTAAATGATGTCTTGTTCATATGTATGCAGTAAAAAAAGTAAGGTGTAAGGCCAAAAAAAGGAAGGAAAATATCATATAATCTAGGTAACTTGGATTTTATGAGGAAAATGAGATTATACTTACAAGCTAAAGCAACACTGAACCAAACAGAAAAACAAGCAAGGAAAGAGCACCCTGGTTCCGAAAATACCACACATCCAGCTGCAGAATCACCGCACTTGTGAAAGCCAACACTCAATGTGCTGAGCAGTTCAAGAGTCAAGGCTGCATCTTAGCAGAGTCCTCCTTCCTGGTTAGCTTCCTAAGGTGTGCAGACTTTAGTATGTTTATCCTATATTATATGTCTAGTATCCACTTATGAGTGAGTATATACCCTGTGTGTCTTTCTGCTTCTGGGATACCTCACTCAAGATGATCTTTTCCAATTCTTACCATTTGCCTGAAAATGATTTACTTGTTTTTGATTGCTGAGTAGTATTCCATTGTGTAAATGTACCACAATTTGTGTATCCATTTCTCAACTGAGTGACATCTGGGTTGTTTCCAGTTTCTGGCTATTTCGAATAAAGCTGCTACAAACATGGTTGAACAAATGTCCTTGTATACTTGAGCATCTTTTGGATATATGCCTGGGAGTGGTATAGTTGGATCTTGAGGAATCACTATTCCTAGTTGTCTGAGAAAGCACCAGATTGATTTCCAGAGTGGTTGTACAAGTTTGCATTCCCACCAGCAATGGAGGAAGGTTCCCCTTTCTCCACATCCTCTCCAGCATGTGTTGTCACTTGAGTTTTTGATCTTAGCCATTCTGATGGGTGTAAGGTGAAATCTTAGGGTCATTTTGATTTGCATTTCCCTGATGACTAAAGACTGAGCATTTCTTTTAGTGTTTTTCTGCCATTCGATATTCTTCTATTGAGAATTCTGTTTAGCTCTGTACTCCATTTTTTAATTGCATTGTTTGATTTGTTGCTGTTTAACTTCTTGAGTTCTTTATATATTCTGGATATTAGCCCTCTGTTACATATAGGGTTGGTGAAGATCCTTTCCCAATCTGTAGGCTGTCGTTTTGTTCTGACAACAGTGTCTTTTGCTTTCAGTTTCATGAGGTACCATTTATTAATTGTTGCTCTTAGAACCTGTGCTGTTGGTGTTCTGTTGAGGAAGTCGTCTCCTGTGCCAATGAGTTTAAGCCTTTTCCCCACTCTTTTTTTCTAAGCGGTTTAGTGTGTCTGGATTTATATTGAGGTCTTTGATTCACTTGGACTTTAGTTTTGTACAGGGTGATAAGTATGGATCTATTTGCATTTTTATACATGTAGACATCCAGTTAGACCAATACCATTTGTTGAAGATGCTCTCTTTTTTCCTTTGAATGATTTTGGCATCTTTGTCAAAAATCAGGTGTCCATAATTGTGTGGATTTATTTCAGGGTCTTCTATTTGATTCCATTGATCCACCAGTTGGTTTCTATGCCAGTACCATGCAGTTTTTAGTATTGTTGCTCTATAGTACAGCTTGAGACCAGGGATAGAGATACCTCCAGAAGATCTTTTATTGTGGAGGACTGTTTTAGCAATTCTGGGTTGCTTGTTATTGTTGCTAAGATGCTCAATCCCCAATCAGAAAGACAAAGAGGATGGACATCAGAAGAGGTAGAAAACAGGGAACAGCACAGGCGCCTACCACAGAGGGCCTCTGAAGTGTTCTACCCTGCAGGGTATTAAAGCAGATGCTGGGACTTACAGCCAAACTTTGAACAGAGTACAGGGAATCTTATGAAAGAAGGGGGAGATAGAAAGACCTGGAGAGGACAGGAGCTCCACAAGGACAGCCACTACAGCATGCATGTCTTACATGCTAGAACTCTGTTCCTGGGCCTGGAGCCCAAACAGAACCAAAAAATCTGGGCACAGGGATCTTCTCCAACCAAGGAGATAACCTAGAGCCCCTGCACAGATTAGCCCATGGCAGTTCAGTGTCCAAGTGGGTTCCATAGTAACGGGAACATGGAATTTCTCTGATTTGAACGGATTCACCTACTGTCTGATCACTTACCCCTGAAGGGGGAGCAGCCTTACCAGGCCACAGAGGAAGACAATGCAGCCACTCCTGATGAGACCTGATAGACTAGGATCAGAAGGAAGGAAAGGAAGACCTACCGTTTCAGTGAGTGGGCTTTGGGAAGGGCATGGGGTGAGTAGAGGAGACATGGAGGGATTAGGGGGAGAGACAGCAGGGTTGGGAGGGAGGGAGCTATGGGGGGGATGCAAAGTGAATAAACTGTAATTAATAAAATTTTTTTTAAAACTCAAAAAAATAAAAAGAGTCAAGGATGAGGGAGGAATGTCCCAAGCCTCTGTCCTCCTGGGAGTTATGGTTAGGACTGAATCAAGCTCAGCCTAATTTTCAGTCTTCCTGAAAAGAATGGCTTTCTGTTGCAACCACTGCAGAGAAGGGCAAATACTGAATGTGCACATAAATACATCTCTATTTAGTGGACACTTTCCACTGTTTCCAGAGATATTTCTGTCCACAATTACTTAATGAGAAGAGATTTATGTTTAAATACTCCCTAGTGAGAAATATAAATAAATGTCTTTGTCTTTAATAAATCAGAAGCTGAGAAGCACCCCCTGAATGTGTTCTCCTTGTGGCGTTGGCGGAGAACAATACATCTTAATTTTGAAGCTGTAAAGATATTTTAAGTATGGGTTATGGTAAAAAGAGTAAACTGATGCCTAACAAAGAGAAAGTTAGCACTCTTGGCATCCCTTGAGTCCTAGAATGTGTCTGATGAATACTTTCGGTGCTTGCTAACATACTTCAGGAAGGCTGCTGTCTACATTATTGATTGCTGTTTTGCTCAATTTCTACTTCCAAATATAGTGCCTAGCATATAGTAGATGTGTAAGAAATGCTTGTAAAATGTGTGACTTGGTAAGACGGTATGGTACCTAAGACAGCTTCTTGTGCTAGGGAATAAAGAAAGCTTCGCTTTAAGTACCAGTGAAAAATTCATATAGTTATGTCACCTTTATTTATTTACTTATTTATCTATTTATTCATTTATTCATGAGTGCTGAAATATTTAAAATTTTCAAAGTATATTTCAGAGTATAAAATTTAAAAGTATAAAAGTATAAAATTTTCAGTGTTATATACCTCATTTTGTTTAGTTTACCTTGAACTTTTCTCAATAAAACTCACACTGTTGTCATAAAACAATGAGCCAAAATTACCACATTTCTCTACAGTTAATATGTCTATCTAAATGGTTCTAACTTCTTTTATGATTTGGAAACCATGACTATGGGGATGCAGAATTAAAAGAATAATATTGTTGGATGGCTGATAATTTTAAGTAGCAAAACTTATGTTAGCTGATTTTTTTCATGTCTACTTTCTGTTTACATAAAAAATAATAGAAGTAAAGAAGTTCATTGACACACATATTTTAGGTGTCTGCTTTGGGCCAGATACTCTCTAGATGTAGGAGGAAACTACTAACACATAAAAGACATTGCCCTTGTACTCATATCCTGGGGGGGGGAGAGCAATCTCCTGGAAAATAATATAATTGTATTAAAATGTTAGTCATTGTGCATGGAATGGACAGAATGATTAAGGAAGTGCAGCGCTGTGGGTGCTGCAATGCTACTTGAAAAGTTTCTCAGTGATGTTGGGAGTAAGTTTGTAAAAGTCCACGAGTGAATATATTTCCAGTAGCACAAAGAAAGGAAAATGTAAAAAAGCATCTGAGACAGGAATATTCTTATCGTGTTTTTCAAACAAGAAGTGGGTGCTCTAGTTGGCATAGAGTTAGCCAGTGGAAAGGTGGTCTCATGTGAAGGCAGAGAAATGATAGATTTTGTAGGGTCTCAGACCATATCACATTGGTATTGAGTGTGAAAGGAGAAAGAGGCTGGGCCCCTGTGGAAGAAAATGAGGAGGTGGATGGGAAATCACAGTTACAGTCCCTGGATCACACATGCAAACCTTATTTCAAGTAAATGAGTCCTTAAATAGTATGAAAATGAGGCTCCTGCAAGCATAGGCTTCCAGGGATGAAATGCCATGCAATTCAGAGATGCCATTTTCCTTTTGATTTTCCCTTCCCCATCCAGTTGGGAGGATACAGCATTGCCAGTCTCAACCTTCCCTTATTTGTGGTCTGCTCTAAAGTGACTTGGGAACAAAGCTGAAACCAGAACCCCAGCAGAGAGCAATGGGATTGAGCAGATGAATGTAGGATCAACTTTTACATGGTTTCTACCTAACCCTAATGGGAGGCATAAGCCTAGAGAGTTTGCCCTGTACTGGGGCAAATTGGCAATAAAAATCATTAGTAAATTGGCCATGAATGTTTTTATTTTGTCCTTTATTGTTAACAATGAATGTTTCCTCAGCTGATAGATTATCAAAATATGTGCAACAATGTGATGTCACTCCTGACTTCCCAGCAAAGCCTGTTTCAGGCATAGGAAAGAAGAGCAGCTCTAGTCAGTTCAGATGTATCTTAACAATGAGATACAAGATTTCTTGATGTCTAGCCAAAGGGGAATAGCGTTATGTAGAGTTTTCAAATGTAACTTTCTCTTCCATCCATAAATATCGCCCTACAGTTTAGTTTACGCATGTGCTAGTTTCCTCTTCTCACTCCATCTCCTCACCGTTTTCTGCTTTGCCAACTGGGGCAGCTGAACTTGGCCTCTTGCCCAGCTAGTTGTAAGGAATTAGGCAGGCCTGTTCTAGTATTTGGCTGGTAATTCTTTTAATTAACCATGAATGTTTAAACATCTTCTGGCTCCACCCCAATCCCAGTCTGGCAACTTTACCTCTTCCCATGGTTCTCAATCAGGGAGAACCATGTACTCCAGGGAATTTTTGGAAGAGTCTGGAGACCTTTGGCTTGGCATCTGGTGAGTGAAATCAACAATGCTGTACAACATCATACAATTCATAGGGAAGCCCTGGCAACACATGACCCCAGACACCAATGCCAGTGTTAAAAACTTTGACCTATATTTCACTGCTAATTCATGTAGATGTTTTTCTCTACTGATAAAGTATAGGTGCTTTTTGATGGCAACTACAAGAGAGCAAATAAAAGAAAAAATGAGAGGAAAGTGGACAAGGAGAAGGAAAGAGGAGCCATAACCGCATGAAGCTACAAAACCAGCCTGTGAGCAATGTGGATAAGAACTCTGTGCCAAACATGTTTAAGGGGCCTATCTTCAGTTATTCTATGGTTCCTGGTTCATGAAAATCTATGTAATGCAGATATCTAAAGAGTCGTTTGAATTATAGAATTCTTTTCAAAGACTGTGACTCTCCCAGGGCTGAACTCTTAATTGTTTATCTAATACAAAGTGGTTAACAATGCAATCATATACACACAAGTGATAAAAACAGACTCAGGGGTTATTTATATATTTACGTGTTTGTGTGAATGTGTGTGTGTAGAAATAATAATTAAAGAAAAAAATCAGTTTACAAGGGTATGAAGAGCAAACTTGGGAGTGAAGCAAGGGAAGGAGGGAAAGTGATGTAAAGTGATGTAGTATTATATATATATATTAGTTGAGGGTTCATATTGGTTTTATAAACTGAGCAGAAATATTTAAGAGCCTACCATATGTCTACCTTCAAGGCTTTTAGTATATAAAGCAACAAAATAGAAATTACCACCCTTAAAGAATTAACATTATAGTGCATATGCTTTGTATATTTGAAGCACAGGTCATAATGGTAATATAAAGCAAGGGCTATGTTGGATGGCAGAGGCCTGGTGTGAATTGCCTTGACCTTTCTTACTTCCACATGGTGTTCTGCCAGCTTCAGCCTGGGGTCCAGTGAACTTCCCTTTTACGTGACTATCTCATATTCCATCTGCATTTCTTGGAATATCTCTGATGAATAATTTACTTTGCTCACCCCATTCTCGATTTAGGAACTACTCTCCCAGTTTTGTGGGTGGCACTCTTCCCTGGGCAGGAGATTCTGAACTGTATAATGACAGGAAAGGAAGCTGACTAGGAGAATTCCTTCACTAATTCTTGCCTCTATTCTCTTGGCTGTGGAGATGATGTGAGCAGTTGTTTCGAGGTCCTGTTGTCTTGGCTTCCGTGCTATGATGGATGATAACCTAGAGTTGTGGACCAAATGAGCCAGCTCTCCTTTAAGTTGATTTGGTGTGGTGTTCTCTCACAGCGATCAGAAAAGGAACGAACACACTCCTCCACTCTCCACCCTTATTTCTCTGACACTGTGCTTGTGACTGATGAATCCAATAACCATTTTAATATCTCACTACTTTGTTCTCTCAGCAGACCATTTATTTCCTTGAAAGCTTATTTTGGCAAATGAATAATCAGCTTTGTGAACAAGCTTTAAAGTGATCATGGGGAATATTTTTACCTCAGTGTCAGATGATCCACATCCCAGATGTGAGTTTTATGATTTAGAAGAGCAATTGATCACAAGCAGCTTGTACTCTCCCTGATCTGTGAACAAACATGACAAGGTTGGAAATTCACTTACAAAGCAATTTTAAAAGCCTTTGTTATCGAGATAAATCTGCATGATTCTTTTTAATTTGCATATAAGGAAAAGCAGACATGAAGTTCTGGTGGCCCTCTTTTAAAGATTCCATTCTTTCAAGATCTTTAATCTTACTTTCTATCTCAGAGCTTCAGAATGGATTCATTAGTCATCTTGGTGTTGAACACTTCTACCCAGACTCAGTTAAGCACTGATAATTTTTCCAGCAGACCTTTATTAATTCCTAGAATCTTGGCTCTCTCCATGATAGTAAAAACAATGAAAATGAGTAATGAGATGTGCCTTTACTATAAACTTCAGTTTCCATTGCCTCCAACCCTTGATGACGATTTTATATTTTTTATTTTGTATTGTTAGTTCACAACAATGGTGTCAGGAAGCTCTGTTACAATGAACTGACATAGAAAAGTCTGGACCTGGTGTGAGATACAGTTTCCAGCCTTGATTTATATCACCAGCTCAGTGTGGAACCAGAGATAATTGACTAAACTCATGCATTTCTGAGTTCCCAGTGGCAAAATAAGTAAATTGGGTAATATTGTTGCTTCTTTGCTTAATTTCTATCACATTTTCCTACACAGTGCACACATGTGAACACATGCACATATACTGTAATTCACATGTGGATGTCAGAGAAAAACTTTGAGGAGTCTGTTCTCTCCTTCCACCATATGGGTCTCAAGGATGTAACTTGGGTCATCAGGCTTGGTAGCAAGTGACATTATCCACTTGCTCCTCACTGCCACAGGGTCAGGGCTTCCGAAACCCAAGCTCTGAGTCTCTTGTTTGGAACTCTTTCCTAGAACATGTGCTTTTTCTTCTTCCTTCGGAAAAGGAATGCTTATGGAATAGCACAAAGCCAGAAAGGCCTGTGTGCTGGCTCTCAGAGGCCACAAGACAGACACTGGCTGCTGCTGCACCGACTCAGAGGCCTGGACACTTTCAGGTTTCTGAAAAATGCTTTGAATTTTTGTGCCACAAATAGGAGGTTCAGAGAGGCTTTATGTACTGATCCCAAGGAGAGAAAATCACCTAGCTTTCTTTTTTTTTAGCTGCAAGATACCCAGTGGCTACTGTGCTATTCTCTTCTCTTTCATAAATGATGGTAATTTAAATTTCCAAATATGTTTCTGTGAACATATAGGCTACTTACACATGTGGGACTGCTTTGTGTAGTCAAAGGACTCCACAGGCCCCAAAGGCTGAAGACTGGAGTCAAATGGAAGAAAACATTAGTTAATATCCACATTAACCACTCATTCTCTCTCTCTTTCTCTCACCTATAATTACATATTTCACTTTCTCACCAAACTCAGTGACTCCCATTTTCAAGCTAACAGATAAGTCAAAATGGTGTATTTCCCTCCTTTGTTCTCTGACATTCTGTTTGTCTTGGTTGGCATGTATTCCATAATTAAATTATGACTTTGATGAGAGAAACAATGGGTGGAAACATTGAATTGAATAGCCAAAGTGGAGCAGGAAGAGAACTGATCAGTAATTACCAAGTTAGAGTTGCCCCATGTATCTAACAGTGAAGCTTCTTTTTATACGAATACTTAAAATATTTCATAAAAATAGTTAAAAATTCATCTCACAAATTACCACCAAGTAAATGAGTGTTAAATGTTTAGAATATATAACTTTTAAAATCCATCATTCATTATTTTTGAGATTTAATCCTTTGTTTCTCTTAAATGAGGAAAGCATTACTTAGAATGTCACACAGTAGATTTCAGGTAAAGCTGGGGATATCGAGTTCAAAGTGGGCTGGAGTCAGCTGTTCTCTGAATTGTCTGGGATACATTATATTATGAAAAGCACCCAGATGCCATGGAAAATTATCCTGCTGTTCTACATCTCAGAAAATCACATCTCCATTCTTTACATCTGGTCATGAAGATGTCTTTTAAACGTACAGCTCAATGATGGCATGTCAACTTCAGGTACACATGTACTGTATATTACACAAAACCCTTTATAATTAGCTCTTATTTGAAGCAGCATAAAAATAAGTCAGCGAAATAGTCCTAAGTAAGTACTCAGGGATGCTGTTTTCCTACAATATTTCTGCTGAGGTTTTCATGGGCTCGTTACTGCCCAATAGGCTGAGCCTTTCCAGAGGTACTGATGGACCACATATTGGAATTTTTCAACTTTATGAGAGTGTGCAAGTGATGCACAGCTAACTGAAGCCATACTTGTTTTTAATGTAGGCATAGTTTTAGAATAATCATATGTACTATGAATGTGATCTTCACTGGAACTTGGAAGCAGCTCTCCATCCACCCATAAGTGTAATCACTGGACTCTTAGGTTGCTAAATGGTAGCTTGTGGTAGTTAGCAGGCTGAGTGGGTGTTTTCAATGCATTTCCAGCTTTTCAGTATTTTTAGCTCACCTGAGAGTTTATGGGAACAGAATGCTGTTATAATCAATGAAAATATGTGAGCCATTTTATACTTTTGTTTGTGTTTAAACAGTAACAAGATATGTAAAACAAGCATAAGGCATCATGGTCCCCAAACTTAACACTTCACAGGACATAGTACAGATATCTCATCTGCATTAACTCCAAATTGGAGCAAGAAGTCAGAGACTGTTGTGCAGACACTACCTATAGAACAGTGCAGGGCTTCATATGACAGAAGAGGTACTGATGAGCCTCGTCTTAACTTTCAAGTTGTGTGTTACCTGAGTCACTGAGTTTATTAAATCAAATGATTATCTCTCAGCTAAATAACGTAAACTTTTGAAACCTGAGGTAAGCTAGTGACATCCAGATAGTGAATAAGAAAAGGCTGAGTAATTTCCTTTTAAGTGACCATAGATACCAGACACTTTAAAATATATTCCATGAAAGGGAAGGTGAGGAGTAGGAAATGTGACCTTGTTTTCCTCTATGACAGCCTTTCAGCCCCCTGTGTGCACGTGAACTTGGTGGCTTAGTAGCTGGCTTGACTTTGAGGTTTAGAGTAGTCTGAATTTTTTTTTTCATTTCCTTTCAATTTCTTAGTGTTTTGTTTTCTGAATTAGTTAATTTTATGTAGGTTATTTTATTTTCTTTCTCATTTATGTCTTTCTGAGTACCAGAAATACCACAGTCTGGTATGCAAGAAATGGAATGTCATCATTGAGCTCAGTTCTTTTAACTATATGTTAGTAATACATTGAGAATTCCATAGATTCTGACTATGTTCACTCTCCAAACCTCTACTCATTCTTCCCAGATCCAACCTCCTCCCTCCACACCTCCACCTTATGTTCTCTCTCTCCCTCCATCCCCACTATATTTCCCCTTTTCCCTCTTCCTCCCCTTCCAAGAAGACACTATCTTACAGTAGATACTGTGGTCCTCTGGCTCTTAGACTATTGCTTCTTCCTCTTCCACGGTGTTTCTTGTGCCTTAAAGATAAGGGTTGCGTTAAAGATGTGACAGTTGGTTATTCCATGGTCAGTGTTCTCTAAATTTTGACCAATGTGGCTTCCTGTAGTGGTCTCTGATTCAGGAAAGAGCTTCTTGGGTTGGGGTGGGAGCTTCACTAACTTTTATAAGGATAAGTATTTAGATGCTATGACAGATTACACCAGTTTTGGAAAGTGGCAGAAATTCTCTACAGAACCATGGCTTCAGTAGCTTCACGTAGTTGCCTAAAATTATAGTTTTAGGCATGAATTCCCTTCTATTGAATGGTGTTAAATAGGCTGGTGGTTACTCTAGGCTATAATTGCCATTATTGAACCTGAAGAGAGAAAAACAGTGGGTCAAATTTGGATATTTGATCAACTTGATATCTCTAGAACAATGACTCTTAACTTTTATGATTTTTGTCCCTGAGTACATTAGTTAACATTGGAGATGCTCCCAAATGTAATACCTTCCTGTAGTCATAATCTGCCTATTCATTACATACTATTGTCTGATGACATAGGGAAAATATCGTAAAAACACTCCTTTCCCCCTACTGGGTCACCTCATCTACTCTTGATATGAGGATTTGTGCCTAGTTTAACTGCACCTTCTTTTGCCATCTGTATTCGGTTAATATCAGTGGGAGGCCTGCTCTTTTCTAAAGGGAAATGGAGGAGCAGTGGATGTGTATGGGGGATAGAGGAGGTGAGGAGGTGACTGGAAGGAGGGGAAGCAGGAAAAACGGGGTTATAATTAATATAGTAACGAATGTCTCGGTGAGCACATGTGGTCACTCTGAGATTTTGTGATATGCTGCCAGGTTTTCTGAATATTCCCAGTATGTGAAATCATTACTTCCCAAGCTCACAACCAAAGTTACAGTTGATATGCAGGAAACCTCCAAACAAAGGATGTCTTAGCACATGGAGAGGGAAAGGCTTTATCTTCCTGTTTTGGCTCTGATGGTTTGTGTGCTGGGCTGTGTACGCAGAAGCTGAGCTGTGAGATCAGCTGTGTAGTTGTCTCAACAACACAATCCAATCATGTGTTATTTCATGACTCATCCACGAATTTCTGATATATAAGTCCACTCTCCGGACATTTTCCAGTCACCCACAGATACCTCAAACTGACACCTTAAGACATTACAGTGGAAATCATCATTTTCTATCCTCAGTAAAGGTAAAATATACATGCTGCTCCATACCTGTCTTTTCCCACCCCATTCTCTTTCCCATCATTGTGCTTTCATAATAACCAGGAATTTATCACTTAGTTAGGGATAAATCAGTGGTCTTTATCTTGGCTTTCTGGACCATGTTTTGGGACCTGCTCCAACCACTGTGTTTAATCTCTAGTAGTCTTCTCTACTGAAAGTTTTATTTTCTGCAGTTATTAAACATAGTTATCCACAATCAAAATAATTAGGTGTAAGTCTATTATGTATACATTTTAATGACACACTTTTTATTTCAAATTCATTTTGATTATTATCACATATAAAATGTACAAATTAATGGGATGCAGTGTAATATGCATAGTATGCATCATGTAATGTTTAATTATTCTTTCTTTGATTGGTACTCTCTTCAGGTAAGCCACACACTATTCTGAGCAACCCTCTCCATTCTTACCCTGGATGTCAATCATTCCTTTGTCCACTGTACCCACATTGTATACGGTGTTCAAATTAGTAGCTATCCTGATTACTGAATAGGCTACAACAATATCAAAATGGTTGTGTTCAGTTAAGTCCAATTTTATTTAATCACAGCACAAGAATGGTGATACAAAGGGGACACTAGGAATAGGATATGGAAGGATGGGTAATAGAAATTTCATGTGGCAAACTTGCTGAGTTCATAAAGAACGGAATGATGTACGTAGAGGTTGATATTAAGCAAGGGATCAGGCATGCACGAGCGGTCCCACTACACCTCTTTCTACCATCTGTGACTGCATTCCAATGTTGTCTTTCAGTCGCTGTAACCTGATGATATAGCTCATGTTTCCCCTCACTCCTGATGTCTCCATTGCAGAAATTCCTCCTTATTCTCAGACTTAGAATGCCAGTTTCCCACTTTTTCCCCTCTTTCCTAATCTTAAAGGCAGACTCTTGTCATGTGTCTCTGTATTCCAAACAATATTTTAAGCATGAATTATTACTGTTCTGTTGATTTTCAGAAGTCTTTGCACAAATCTGTGTCCCTTCTGGACACTGAGACGCTTGAGAAAAAGATGCATGTTTACTTTTGTTCTCCTATACAGAATTTCTTACAATAAGGAGGTATTCAATAAATGTTTTCTAATTTAATTAGTCCCAACGAACTGGCACACTGCCACTGTCTGTCCTGGTTTCATTGCTATAAGATGAGAGTGGTGAATGAATGTGTGAAGCCAGGGACCTAATAACTACAAATCTCTCTGTGAGCCCTTGCTTCCTTTGCCATGATTCAATCCATAAGTGCTCTAAAATACGACTCCCTCTATTTTAACCACGAGTTTTGTCATCTATGGTGTATGCTTTCTTAGAATGTATTTACTTCTGAATATAAAGAAGTACTGAGCCAGGCAAGAACAGGCCTGAAATTCCAACACTCAGGGAGGTAGAGGCAGGCAGATCTCTGTGAGTTTGAGGCCAGCCTGGTCTACAAAGCAAGTCCAGGACAGCCAAGGCTACATAGAGAAATCCTGTCTTAAAAAGAATTAGTTTCCTATACCTACTTTGTTTCAGACCAGGATTTGTTTTAACTTAGCCTCATCGAACCAGAAAAATAGTTGAAACTAGAACCAATATAGTTTTTGTTTTGTTTTGTTTTTAACTCTTAGACACTACTGAAGAAAGCATTTTGCTGCCTGCATGCCCCATTTTATCCTGATGGACAGAACTCTATGAGAAGAAGGCAGTTATCTAAGATAATTGGATCTTTTTTTTTTCTTTCACTCTGATATAAACTATTTCTGTTTCAAAAAAATCTACACTACTCCAGGGTGTGGTGGCATACACCTGTCCTTCCAATACTTGAGAGGCAGATGCCAAAGGATTCTTCAGGTCCATGGTGAGTTCCAGGACAACCAAGGCTATGGAATGATATTCTGCCCCAAGCAATAAATAAATAAAATTACATTTAAAATAAAAATCTGGAATTCATATTCAAAAGACAACATGCCTTAAATGACTGCCTCAACATTCTTTCACTGCACAGTATATTTAAAAACAAAATTCAGTTAAGAATGGGCTCTGATTTACTAGCTTGGTCATTTGCCAGAAAATCGCTGTTAAGATTCTGGTACAAAGAAGGCACTAGCTCTGTGGATCATCCTATCCCCATCCTCACCCTATCCCCAGAACTCAAACAGGCACCTAGTATTTATTTCCATGTATCATAGCTTCAAATGAACATCTCTTTTTTAGGGATTAAAGAAAAGCAGATATTGTACAACTAGCCAGTGCATATGATAATACATTACAGTAAAAATAAATATAAGCAATTTCCTAGAGATGTTGTATTGCCTGTCTAAGCTTCTTGCCTTGCTAGCTAGTTTGCTGTTGTTTTCTACACAATCCTATTACTCATTCTATATAATAATAGGTATCTAACAACATGCACCAGCTAATACAAATGTCTTCATGAGTGAGCCCTTATGTAAAATATGCACAGAGATTATGAGCCACATGATTATTCATAAAATTATTATTCTAAACAATTGGTGTCCACTCTCAAATATATTTCATCATGTTGGTTGAAATTTTACATATGAACTTATGTCATATTTTTACCTTTCTAACTTTAAGTACTACTGAGAAGATAAGGTATCCCCTCCATAAGTACATAAGAAAACTTGAAAGGAACTGGATGGTGTATTTTTATACTGATAGAGAAAGGGATATTGTTTTAGTTATGCTTTTTCTTTATGTATTTCAAAACTTTTCTCCCCTTCAGATACTATGCATGCTAAAGTCAGAAACCCATCCATGGTATACAGAGTGACACTGTGAAGTTTGCTAACTCTTAAACACTTAAGGAGAAATTCAATAGAGAGGCAACAACATAAAACAAAGGAGTTGGCCAACATCAGAATTTTGAATGATGGGAAAATATGTTCTCCCAAGCTCATCCTGCAGGCCCTGATAGTCCTGCAGGCCCTGGTAGTAACGTCTGTGGTATGGCACACTACTGTGTCAAATTCTCCACTGGTGCAAGACCAGGCATGCTCCATTCAGGCCTGCATCCCTGTGCAAGGTGGCTAAAGTGATGATTGGGAATAAGCAGGATATTGGTTGCACAGAGCAATGGACATGAAAATATATATCAGAGTATGTGGATGGCTTTATTCCTTTGACTTCTGTCCCTGGACATTCATGACTCAATTAGTCAGAACAACAAACAGTGAAGGAGCCGGTATGAAGCATCACACAGGAAGTGCTCCCTGATAGTGGCCTATAGTATTGGCGTGGTACTTCAACCAGTTTGCCAAAATCATGGATCATTGTGTTTTTCTGGACAGACAAGCAGCAGAATATGGAGGCAAGGACAGTGCTCAGAGAACACATGCTTCATCCTCTCCTGACTTGGCACATGGCCTTTGGCACTCAGCTCTTTGCACTACCAGTTGCTTTCTCATGAGGATGGCAGAAGGCTTGCATAAGGATTGCTGAGCACTCTGTACCGGAATTTTCTAATAAATGATACTGATTCTGGCTGATTATCAGGATGTATGTATCTATCTTGAATTAATCAATATAGAACCTTTAAAACTGACCCAGTGCTGTAGATAATTTCATATCTTGTGGGGACTAAATTCTCCAAGAGAAAAATTGAGCAGTGTACAGAATGAGATATAAAAATCCTTCATAAGTCCATGTTCTTCTCGTCACTTTTTATTATGACATTGCATCAGTTCTTATAAGTGACCATCAAGCAAATTGACAATGTAATCTTATAGGCACAGTGTGATTTTAAAATTCAACATGGCATACTCAAAAGACTTTGAAACAAGTGACTAATGTAACTACATCAAGATAATAAAAATACCTAACTCCAAAATATGTCATATTCAAAACAATAAGTCACCATAGTAGAAAGAGAGACTAAAACAGTGATTGCTGAAGACAGAAGAGAAGTGGGAAAGAAACTGAAGGAAGCTCAGAGTGAATTGTGTCTGGTTCTTTAGTGCTTATGTAAAGGCAGTCTGTTACGTCTGATACCATTTCAAGTGACAGGGAGAGTACAAAACCCTAACACACAAGATGAGCAATGTTTGAAGATACTGGAAATACTCAGAACACCGATCTCATTACACACTGAGACATGTTCGGTTATTTTCCCAAATATGTATACCTCCTTATTAGAAAATTTTATATTTTGTGGTAAAATAATTTATGCTTAGATTGGGTCAGGGTGACAAACATGAGGAAGTAGATGCAGTGGGATCTTGGAGGAGTTCTTGGCCAAAAAAAAAAAAAAAGCAATTGGTGGATGCACAGTAACATTTTAATAAATATTTAAAGGTTAATTAATTGCATGAAATTGATGTTATTTTCCTAGCTGTGCAGCTTTTGCTACCATCGTGCAATATTATAACATTAGGGAAAGCAGGATGGAACACAGCATCAGTGCCATAGAACTTCTGATGTTTGGGAAATGGTTATGCATCTAGATGTTGTAAATTACAGAACTCTATATGTGGATGAGGGAAACTGATTCCAGACCAGAGCTGTTTCTAGGGAGATGGAGGCTAAACAATATGGGTTGATATGAAAAGATCTTAACTAAAGAAGCTCAAATGATAATCTGATGCTCACAAAAAATGCTATCAATAATTTGACTAAACATTTCAAATAATTGATGAAGACCACAGAAAATGTTGACGTCGGGGCTCAAGAGTTGGCATAACAGTAAAGAGTGCTAACTGCTAATCCAAAGAGCTAGAGTTCCACTCCTAGTACCCATATTAAGAGGCACACAACTATTGTAACTCCATCTTTAAGGGATTTGATGCCATCTTCTGGTTTCCATTCACTGCCCTCAGGTGCAAGGTGGTATAGTCTCTGTCTCTTCTGTCTCTCTGTCTCCCTCTCTCTCTCTCTCTCTCTCTCTCTCTCTCTCTCTCTCCACATGATCACACACACATTTAAAATTTAAAATTTGAATGGAAACATGGCTCAGCAGTTAAAAGCCCTTGTTGCCCTTGCAGAAGTCCCAGGTTTGATTCCCAGCATCCACATGGCAGCTCAAAATTGTCTTCAGCTCTAGACCCAGGAGATCTGAAATGCTCTACTTGTTTTTATGTGCACCAGCCACCAGGCACAAACATGCAAGCAAAACACTTATACACACAAAATAATAAAGTATATCTAAAAAATTTATAAAAATAAAACTATTTTTGAAAACTGCTAGACTAACATTAGCACAATTTTTTGAATTCCTTTTGTGTGTATGTCAGTTTCTACCTCCTGTCATGTTTCATGTAAAAGTACAATCCTGACAAGCCTATGGGATCTGTTTTGCCTACAGGCTAGCAATTTGGAGCACCACTCATTCTTCCAGGGAGAGCAGTAGGATACTTAACCTACCAGTGAGACCTAGGATGGCAGCTTGGGAGGCCTTCTGAATCACTGTCTAATTTCATTAAAAAAAAACCCATTCCCATGATAAAGAAACAAAATCCTTGCTGTTTGGAAGACAAAAAGTTAAAGAAAGGTTGTTTTGGTTTTTTTGTACTTATCTGCCAGAAACATGATGGGAAAACCATGGCTTTGGAATCAGATATCGTTAAATTATGACTGCTGGCTCAGCCACAGATGCTCCATCAGCTTGGGCCTGTTGCATAGGTCTGTAAGTCTATTAAACTGGGGAGAAGAAAATCTTCTTCTTCTTGTGATTGCAGGATTTAGAGTGAAGCATGCTGGCACAGATTACAGTGTGTGTAAATCTGGTCAATCTCTATATATTAGTGAAGGAAAGAGCTGGGTCCCAGTAGTCTTCCATCCTCAGCCTCCTTCAACAGTACTTCTAGTTATTCTTATTCCCTTGGCTTTTTCTGTCTCTGTTTTCACAGCCTTTTAAACCTGGGTGAGTTCTCCAAAGACCTTAACAATGATCCACATCTGTGAACATGAGTGACCATTCTTTTCCAAGTGTAAAATGTCCAGTGTTTAAACACAAGGGAATAAAACAGGTCTACCAATAACAACCCTATATTTTCTTTATATTCACTTCCTTCTCCAAATCTGCTTGAATTAGCCTTAATGTTAAATATTATATTTAATAGTTTAGTCCCTAATTTTAGAGAAATTTCAAGTAGACAAACAAATTTCTAGTGGACTTTATTATATTTTACTGAGTTTCATATTGATTGCTGTTGTTTTTGATATGTTAGAGTAAAGGAAGATAAAATATTAAATATGGCGTTCTTTGTATGTGATATATATATATATGTATATGTGCATGTCTGTATTGTGTGGTACCATATAATACATTCTACTTTGACAGAAGAAATGAATGAAGAATAGTGTATTCTCTGGATGCTTTGACCAGTTTATCAAAACAGAAGAAAAAAATCTCATTCAGAAGCCCTTCCTTTCAAATATCTTCTGTCATCTCACTGTGGGTATGAACACCTGAGTGCAGGTGCCCAAGAAGAACAGAAAAGGATGTAAAATCCCCTGGAGCTGTAGTTGTAGGTGTTTGTAAGCTGCCCATTATTGGTGGTGAGAGCTGGATTAAAATCTGGAAAAACAACAAACTTTTTATAACCCATGAGCCATCTCTTCAGCTTCAGTGAATTTAATTGAATCTACAAATTTGATTATACCTTGGAAATAGACAATAACAGGCTCAAAGGATTAGGACATAAATGTCTTTGAAGGAATCATTATTTATCCCATGGTGTGTGTTGGGCACATGTATAAATATGTTGTATATATTTGGTTGTGTATGTGTGTACGCATTTGTTTATATATATGAATCTTATTTCATTCTACTTATTCCCCTGTGAATTGAGGTGTCCACGTTCACCTGTCTATGGCCTTGGGATTTCCATCTTTGTGAATTTAGCTTGTAACCTTGGTGTGTGCTTCTCTGACTTGAAAATTAGTCATTGTTTCTGCAAAAGTTGGATAACTGGATAAATCATGTCCACCAGATTATAGGAAGCATATAGAAAATAAAAACTTACAGGTAGAGAACGACCATAACTTAACAAGCAGCATGACCGATTCAAAAAGAGTAAAGGCCTTGCCTTATTTTTTGGTTCTCTCTAGGAGGTGGAGACAGGTGAGTCCCTCAGTGTTGTCCATGGTGCTGAATCGTCACAGTGGCTTGGACTCCATGATTCTTTCACCCCAGGGGAAAAGGGGACTTTTCTCAAAATTTTCTAAGGCTTCCTAATATTGTGAGGCTGATTCGGAAAGATGCAGTTACAACTGAGAATGTAGTTGACACGAGTGTACAGCAGACATGTTCAATCAAGGCTTAGCCTTTCCAAATTGCAAGGCACAGAACAGAAATACTCTTTTCCATACATTTAATAATAATCCGAACGCTGAAGAAGTCGCCACAGCTAACCACATTTGATTACTCAGTAATACTATAGGTGAGAGAGAGGAGGCAAGGAGAAAGAGAGAGAGAACACTTGCCATGATTTGAATAGCACATAATTTTAGTGTTTGTAATTTTTGCTTATATTGCAAATATTACTTTTTGTAATTATACATGTGTGCATTCTAGAATGTGCCATAATGGAAGTTGCTTTCTATACCTACCTGCCCCAATCCCCAAAACTCAATGGAAAGTTACCTAAGTATGCAATAGTTCATGTCCTTTTTCCCAACCCTAACTCCAACCCATCAAACACAAACTACATCTTTAATTATTTGTTATTTTTCTTGATATCTTCTGTGCATCAGATTTTCTTCTGGGAAACTTCTGTACTCACTAGGAATGACCCTGAATGGGAACCAGAAATTGATTTTGTGATCTGGATATTGATTTTCATGAGTATTGCAGGAAAATCTGCAAGTTTTACAAAACTAGTGAGCATTTGTTCCAGCTAATTCAGAATTTCAGCATGGCACATCACTTACCCAGAAAGTTGAGTCAACACAGTCCTTTGCCAACTGTGCTGTCAAAATGTATTCTCCAACTCCACGACCATTGAAGTCTTTGCAGGGACATACCAGACATACAAGTGCTTATCCAAGTTTCACTCGAATATACTGAGATTTTAAAATGTAAGGCATGAAGAACATCTAATCTTTCAATTTTTTGTCAGGATTAAAAACAGAAAACTGCAACGTGTCGTGAGTTCTGGTAAGACAACTGGGAGCCTCTTATTGCAGTATTACAAATGTGACGATAATAGCAATGAACTTGGCTGATAAATAAATAAATAAGAGTCCATAGATCTTTGTGAAAAGTATTATGAAAAGTAATGAGCATAGATGACACTCTGCACACGGATTCATAAACATGAGACTGCAGCTCATGCTTATTACTTATGCTTATGGAATTACTGCTACACAGATAGATACAATGGGCTTGTGTTATCTCTCATCCCTGCCCCAAATCCCCTTTTGCTCAGGGCACACCTTCATTTTCAAGCTAGTTAATAAAGAAAACTATGGATTTAAGTCCATGTATCCATGGAAACAACCAATTATAAATGCAATCTAAAGGGATGGAACGCAACTGCCAAAACTCTCAGGAAAAAAATGATCTGGGTTGGCAACCTCCTAGAAATCTCTCTAACGGCTTTTGCTAGTTTTTCCTAGCACTGGTCTGCAGGCTTCTCTCTGAGCAAACATCTTGCACCCATTTACTAAACGCCGCATCTGCAATACATTCTGAAGGGTAATTGTGTCTGGATCTCAGCATATGTGATGTTGAGGCAGGAAAAAAATTCTCACTTTTTTTGTGTGTAATTTCTCTCAGATGTTTCCTATAACTCCGTGGTACCAGCATCAGCACACGAGAGGAAAAACCTCTCACAATCTGTCTTTATAGTCATAAGACATGCTTTAAATTTTACTATGTTCACATGTATAACAGTGATTTGTACTGCTTTTTTAAAGGTAATCATCATAGAACTTGAATACGATGCATGGGCTACCAATCAATAATCCTAGAATTTAACCCAGGTACAACTACACTGCTAGGTATAATTATCTTGATCATTCCTTCCTAATCTGTATGGTGCTGTGTTTTATTTTCAGGAAAATCAATATGACAATATAGCACATTCAGAAAGCGAGTGAATTAAAATAGAAGACAACTTATTTACATATGTGAGTCCATAGATTTTTCTTAAAAGTTATTGCAGAAACATGCCTCCCTGCACATGGATGAAAAACTGGGGGTACAAATCATGTTTGTGCAGCACTCTTCTTACCTGCAGTGGAAGAAGACATTTCTCATTGACATATCAAAAAATTGAGAAAGGCAAATGTCACAGACTGCAAAGAAGTCACCACCTACCATTAGTTGTAGAAATTAGGACAAATCCTCACCTTGCACCTTGAGATCCTGGAGCATTGGTATGCTCTGTCCTTCCTTCTAGCTAAAAATCAAATGCACCTGGATATCAACTTTTATTATATTGAATAATATGTGTTTGGAATCTTAACTCCAAATTTGCTTATGCTTGAAACTCGTCATTTGGAAATATATGGATAACATATCCCATCTCATCTACCTGTGCCTCTCATTACTAGTGCTCAAGTGATTGGAGGCAAAAGAATGAAACAGATAATGCTGAAAATCACCTTTAATTAGCATGAAAATGGTAAACAGCTGCTGTGTTCAACTCTCTTTATGACATTGTTAGACTTACACAATTACTATACACATGGCACAGTTTTGAAAAGTGAAAGAGAAGTTGAATCAAAACTTAAAAGTATGATACACAGAACTTCTGGATCCTAGCAGACATACAAGAATTTTTCCTTTTAAGGGAATTGGCTATATATAGTTTGAAAACCCATACTCTATTTTTGAAAGTAAATTCCAAGGTAGGATAACTTTTTTCATACATTGGAATGGTATTCATTTGTTCACAGGTTACATTTAATCTAGGGCAACACTAATTTATCTTCTATTTGGCAATGTTGGGAGAAACAGGGAATAAATCACCTAATCCCACTCCCCCACACAAAGAAAGAACTAAACCAAATAAGACCCTTGAGAGTATTTGTATATCCTACAACTGGAAGATTTTTTTCTAATGTACATAGTCTCAGAAAAGAAGTGTATTTTGTTTACACTGTCATCTAAACAGCCAAGATTCAATAGGTAAATCAATAAGTAACTGATATATGTTTACATTTTCCCTATTTTATACCTAGTGAATATGAGGACATTATAATATAAATACTTGGGAATCTAATATACTTTGAAACTTTAGTTATCTTTTCTCTACAACAGAGTCATCAAAGGATATTACTGATTAGTAACCTGATGCAGTTTTAACTTTCCCCTGAGTAGATATTACAAATGAAACCTAAAAACTTTCACAATGTCACTCTAGAAGTGCTGGTTAAGAACTAGCCTGTATGCCGCAGATCTAAGGGCATGTGCCCAGGGCATGTGCCTCATGGTGGTCAGTCAGCTCTCCTGCCATCTCTAGGACACGGATTCCTCAATTACTTCTTTCCAGTACACATCGTTTTTGTTTTTCAAATGCTCTCATGCAGCCAATAAGCTGAGCTTCTTCGCCCTTTCACAGGTGAGCCCAAAAAGTGTCTTTAGTGAAAAATGCTGAATAACCCCATCCATAGAATAGAAAGAGGCCTGAAGACACCTTATTCCACTTTATTTGTTTACTTATTGACTTGTTTGTTCCATTTTATTAACTTTGTATCCTTGTCCCTCATTCCCTCCCAATCCTACCCTCCCTCCCACATCTCCTCCCTGCCCCTTTCTAAGTCCACTGATAGGGAAGGACCTCCTCCCCTTTCACCTGACCCTGTTTTATCAGGTATCTTCAGGGATGGCTACTGTTTGAGAAGCCAAAGCCAGAGGCACACAGAGAATGATACTCCGCTGGAATTTATGTATTGTGACTACAGAAACCACTTTTACATAAAAAGCAGACTACTTCATATTGGATGAATATGCTCTAAAAAAATTCAGGGTAACAGATAAATTCAGTTGACTAGGTTTTTTTTTTTCCCTTCCTAGTAGGCGAAGCCCTTACTTATTTCCTGAATGTCGTCAATGCCCTCAATGACTCAGATACACGCAGTAGGTCTCATCACCATGTCTTTAGCTGAATGTACACACTGTCTTGTTATAAATGACAAGAGTAATGCCGGAGTTGCCGAGTTACTGTTTTACTCTTTCTCAGAAGGAGGCCTTCTGAAGCAATATGGCTTCCATTGGCCCGTTTCCATTCTGCTGCCAGTGTAAGGAATCCTCTTCTGTAGCTCACAAACACAAAAGTGCTTCTTAATATTTAGATACAACCTTTACATGGGATGAAATAATTATGAGTGGATTTGGAAGCATGTTTAGTTCTTTCAGACCCAGTCAGCTAGTCAGAATTGAGACTGTAATTTTGACAAATCAGTGAGCCAATGCTCACTATCCATTTGTCTGGTGATTGTGTTTGTTTCTACCCTGTGATACTTAGGGATTCAGAAAAGCTATGGTCTTTGGTGTCAAAGCTTCTTGTGGTTGCAAAGATAGCAGCACCCCAAGTCTTAAAACTATTGTTATGTTTTCAAATAGTTCATCATTGCCTTTAGCTTCTTAGCCAAGTCTGGAGTCAGATAACATAGGCAGCAGGTCAGTTACAGCAATTGTTCCCAAGGCCCTCTCTCTTTATGCTTTTCTCTTTTGCAATTAAGAATCAATTTGAGCAAGAAGATGGAGTTTACATTTGAGTAGAACTAGAGGAATTCTACAGCTCAGCTAGTTTTTGATAAATATAAAATTTGAAGTTGATAGCTGTAAAATTAAAGTATCTAAAGGATGAAACGTGGCATTGTATATGACAATCTTATTCAGGAACACAGTGCTGAAAAAAAATCATATCTGATCTATGCAAATATTTTGAAATTTATTTTCTGTAAAAGCAATAATTCCACAAAAAGAATAATTTCCAAGTTTGGAAAACTTTTTTCATATTATGTTATAAATACATTAAGAATCTTGAAGAAAA
Organism: Pachyuromys duprasi; assembly: GCA_028658305.1. NCBI lineage: Eukaryota > Metazoa > Chordata > Mammalia > Rodentia > Muridae > Pachyuromys > Pachyuromys duprasi. The sequence continues at coordinate 69,117,618 of CM053743.1, read as the reverse complement.
GAGAGAGAGAGAGGGAGAGAGAGAGTGTGTGTGTGTGTGTGTGTGTAAAACTGAAATGGCATATTCATTCATTTGAAACACATACCAATATTCAATATCAAGAATAAAGACAACTTTGTGTATACTTTATGTTTGAATCACTTGTCATTTGCTTAAAACACTTTTAAATGACTGCCTCTAGAGGAAAAAGAATTGGGCATTTAAAAACATGAAGATATGAAGATTCTTACCAAAGTAAGTAATAAAAATTATTTTACTGTTATAAATGTACACAAGAAGATACCACTTGACAAGCAAGTACATGAAAAAGGGCAAAGTCTAAAGAGATTAAATGAAGGAAAGATTTTTTTTTCCTTTAAGTGGGAAAATTGATGAGTTCTGTTCTTGCATGTAGGATTGAAGTGTTGAAAATGCGCTATTGGTAATGCAGCATTAACAGGAAAAATTGAAAGGTGGAACATTTTTTAGAGAAGAGGGGTGAAATTCTCAGTCTAAATAAAGGCACTTTCTGTCATTGAAATGTCAATGGATGTTTTCGATATTCAGAGAGCAGGTGTTGGGGTTAGAAAGATGACCAAAAGTTTGGAGGAGAAAGAATCCCTAAGAAAGTGGGTTTCTTGGAAAAAAAGACAGCATCTTCAACAAATGGTGCTGGTCCAACTGGATATCTGTATGCAGAAAAATGAAAATAGATCCATATTTATCACCTTGCACAAAGCTAAAGTCCAAGTGGATCAAAGACCTCAACATAAAACCAGACACACTAAACCGTCTAGAAGAAAAAGTGGGAAAGACCCTAGAACTCATTGGCACAGGAGACT
>CM053743.1:69095850-69116297 GCA_028658305.1 Pachyuromys duprasi | reverse complement strand
TCTCGCCCTCTGTCAGAGGCTTGATCTCGAGTCTTAATATCCGCTCTGATACATCGCTACATTGACCACCCCCACCCCCCAGAGGTCCTCTTTGGCATGCTCCTGTTCTGTTATGTGCAGGTATCTTATTCAATTCAATTTAATGGGAAAATTAATCACAGCATTTATAATATGTACGAGGAATTTACAGCTATGAGTAGATTTTTAAAAAAGCATGGTGAACTAAATGTTATTCTCTATATACACCAAAAGAAAAAGAGAGAAGAGGCACATATACAAACATACATACACAAACATACACACACATACACACACACACACACCAAATACTTATCTATGTTCTATACATATATTCTTGGGAATGTGACTGCATTTGAAAAAAAAAGTCTTTGTAGATAAATTACGTTAAGGATCTGGAAATACGCTCATCATGAATTATTCAAGTAGACTCTGAATCTAAAGTTTCAGTCCTTAAAAGACAGATATGGAGGAAAACAACAGAGAGAAACATAGAGCTACAGGGAGACATCCACAAGTCAAGGAGCACCAAAAACTTCCAGCACTTTGAGTAAGCTGGGAGGTATCCTTGCCCAGAGCCTCATGAAGGGGTGCAGGTCTGTGTATGGCTACACTTTTACCTTCATGTCCATTCAAATTTAAGAGAGTATACCTCTGATACCTGCAGGCGCAGTGTTATGAAATGCTACAGCAGCACTAGAAAACTAGTAAGCTATGTAAAAAGGTCTCTTTCTGAAAGTACTTGTAAGACGCAGTGTACGGCAATTTGTGAACCACGACTGCAGGGTTGCAAGGAGATTGGTTTCAAATAAGGCTGCCTGGGAACGATTTTTGATGGAGGTGGCGTTGGTCAGAGATTTAAAGAGCTAGGAACAGGAAGGGACTTGAGAGGTGTAAGCTGCACTAAGAACAATGTGGATCCAAGACAGGTGACGTAATTAAGACAAACTCATGCCAACGTAGTTTAGTTGTGTTTAAAAAAGAAAGAGGAGAAGTAGGAAGAAGAAGGAGGAGGAGAAGAGAAGGAAAAGGAGGAGGAGGAGAAAAAAGAGAAGCAAGGGGAGGAGAAAGAAGAGAAAGGAGAAGGAGAATGAGAAAGGACAGAGTTGGCTCGTACTGAAAGACACTTTGTCACTAGGCTTGGATCATGGAAAATATGCTCTTTCCACTTCTTCAGTTCAGATCAAATTTAGTTAAATAAATTACTGAGCAACATTAGTAATAAAATAAATGCAAGGAGGTAAGGCACAATATCAAAGCTGTCTGGGACTGGCCTTTGATATCTTCGACGAGTGTCTATCATAGTTAACACTATTACTTGACTCTCTTTTGCAAAGTGGCCAGTCTGGTCAATGATAGGCTACCTTGTTTTTCTAGGTTTGCTACAGCATATCACCACTAAGTAAGCATTTATAAACATTTTTTTTTAATTCTCAGGAGGCTGCTAGGGAGATCCTTCTTTAATTTTCCTTATCATTAAGTGGTAGCCTGTTCTGTGAGCCTCATGGTGACACAATATACACACAATGGAGTGATTGAGGACCTCCAACTCACCTGATTGTTTGGAGATGACTTTCTGAAATGTACTCACTGGTTGTAAAAGCAATGATAGCTATATGAGTCAGTTCCAAGAGATAAAAGGATATAGAGGCACAGAAGTGGATCGCTGCATTCTATAAACTTTAAATCATAGACAAGAGATTGAGATGATAATAAACTGTCTATGAGATGGTCCTCAGTGGACATATTTGGAAGATGCTATTAAATGAAGTTAAGCAGTTATGTTATGAGGCACAACACTTTTAAAGTTCTCTCAATAATTGAATTATATATGGGCCCAGGACTTCTGTGGTTTGGTAAGTGGATATAACAGGAACTATGTATCCAGTTGAACTTGTTCTAAACTTCTTGCTTAGGTCACAGCTTAATGTATAGGAAAAGTAAGTTGTGCATGTAATTCCAGCTCATGTTTCTTCAGTCTCCCTTACAATATTATCATACAGATTAATGATAACTGGTGTTTAAATTCTGAGCACAATGTTAAGCTCTTAGAAGCAGTTCAGTATGTGGTAGTCAAATACAATGCTATAAACTGCAATCGACTAAGATCAACGTTTGATTGTATCTGCAAAGTTCAGTTCCATAGATCTCTGTATTACATTCTCTTGTCATTATGGATCATCTTTCCTCTGAGAAGAACCTGATTTTGATAACAAAATTATCAATTTCATTCCTGATATGGTAGTAACATGTGATGCATAGCGAACCACACATCTAAACAGTAAATTTTGCCTGTTTCAGTGGTGCATACTTTATGCTTTGGGTGCCACCTACAGCCCGGAAATGATGTGCTTACATGGAACATCCTAACAGGGTAACTGGAAAGCATTTATTAGGACAACTTTTATAGAGTTAAGGACATATTCAGATGGATCCTCAGAAATAAAAGACCGCGTGTCTAGGTCCTAGGTCTGGCAAGAGGAGGGGTGCTATACTTCCAAGTCCCTTCCAGAAGTGTGACTGGGCACCCGCTGTGTCTACTTGACAGGCATGGTTCACCTGGATGTAGCTAGATATTTAAAACCACAATGACTCTTCTCTTCTGCAGAGAAGGCTTGTCTGTTTCTGTTTTACTTGGGAGCCAGAGAGCAAAAGACAGTCATATCAGTGAATCACTTTCATCTGGCCCCTGCACATAGAACTGGTACTGAAATTCCTGAATTGATCTGATGGAGTAAATGCATAACAGAATGACAAAGGGCTCCATGAAAAATATCCAGCTAGTACACCATTTTGAAAGCACAACATTGAAATTTGATAAACAATTACAAAATGTATATTATCTGCAGCATTACTAAAACCAATCATGGTGGGATTGCAGTGATCAATTATGAGTCCACTGGATTTTGTACAAGCATAAAGGGAATATAACAGAGAAATGACATTATAGTGTGCTTTCCAGCTTAACCATCAAATATCATTTTAAAGCCACCCTGACTTGACCCCATTAATAGATGAAGCCAGATGTCATGAAGACTCTTCCCAGGGTCTTGAGAAGAAGCACTTAACTTAGACATTTTCATTTCCTTTTTCCTTTGGTGAAGAATGTATTCATTGCTGCACACCAAGCCAGTCCTATGCTGCTGGCATACAACCAAGGTATATTCTTCCTCAGTATAGTCCATAGTTGTACACTCATTTATGTCTATAATGTATTCTGAAAACATTTGAGAGTTAAGAGTTTGCAGGTGAAGCAATAGATTGACTTATTTTGTGGGGTGCACAAGGAGAGAAAAATGATGCTTCTGAGTCATCAAAGAGTATGTAGTGAAATGCCTCATCACCATGAGTTGGACTCACCTTTCCAGAAGGGGAGATTTGTCAGAGTCCATATGAGACTGTACAGGAGGACTCCAAGTTTCTCCAGTATCTGGGCTGTGTCTTTGCTTCTGCAGTACTTTAGATCTTTACAGTTATAAAAACTGGAGTAGACTTCCACCACACTGAACCCTTGTTGCATGTAGAGACAGAGTGGGATGAGGAGCACTTCCTGTCATTATCACACAGAACCAGGAGTCACTTGGTTAAGGGCTATACATCGTGTTCATACCAGAGATATCTTGAAACCAGGAAGCTTCTTCCATAGCCTTAGAGTCCACTTCAGGAAAAAGAGAGAAGAAAGGAAGATGTTAAGAAAAGTCCCAGATGGTGAGAAATTCCTGTCCTCTCTTCATTTACTCATGAGGTCAAGCTCACAGTGATTTTAAACGTCGGAAAGTTAAGTCAGCATTCATTTAAAATTTAGTTTCTCTGTTATGCCTCATCCTTTGTGTATGTAGAAAATCAAGTGGACCCTTATAATTTATCCTTAAATGTCACAGTGATTAGAGTAAGAGCTGTAGTGAAATAAATGAGGTGCAAGAGGCAGAGGGAGCGCCCCTCTCTGGGACATTTTAAGTCCCTGCTGCCACGTGCTCACAGATGGAGGTCATGGTCATCTGCGTATTCTGTAATTCCTTTGGAGGCTCTAGGAAATTAAAAACAAGCAGGCATTTATTCTGTCACAGTTCTGGAGGTCAGGCATCTGAAACTCAGGTACAAATACCATGAACAGATGATACAAATTCAAGAGACTCATGAAAATGCAACAAGTTTTAATATTCAGTTCTACATACATGGTATAAGGCAAAAATGAATGGCATTCCCTTTGGTGTAATAAAATGGTTTAAAATTCCCTGGGAGGTGGGAAATTCCTGTCCTCTCTTTCCATAGGTCACAACTTACCCCCTTCCCAAATTCCCTTTTCTGTTGGTTTAGGACACAGTGTTACCTGATAGATAATTTGGGCATTGAGATTGCAGCTTTCTTTGACCCTGGGCTCAGTCCGGAGCAGACTACCTGTAACTTTTCAGCTCTCATTGCTCTGAGGTAATCGGTACCAGACTCCAGCTAGTGGATAGACAGACTTAGTGGCCCCTGCTTTTCTAACCTTAACCTTTCCTGGCTTTCTTTCTCCCATCGATTATGTAGTTCTATGTATGTGCTCATTTGTTCAGCAAATATTTGCGTACCTCTCTTAAGCAAGATTATAATACATACTTCAAAAAGGACAGTAAATAAGATGTACTTGATCTTTGCGTTGAATATAAGTTAGAGTTTAAAGCAACAAGAGCATCATGAACACCTAGCAACCAGTGGTATCAAGCACATTCTCTTCCCTTTATCCATCCATGTTATGCCCACTCTGGCTCTCATGTTCACATAAGTGACTACACAATTTTAGAATTAAGCTTTCCCCTGCCCAGGGCCCTCAAAGGCTTTACTTACCCCGATGAATTATCCACTAAGCCCATCACTCTGCCCACTGAATGGAAATTGCTTTGTCAAGGATCCAGGAAGAACAAAATAGTCATTATTTTTCTGCCGTTATTAATCTGGGATGTAACCGAATTGGCATCTCTACTAAAAAATCAAAGTTGGGTCGCCAGTTTGCTTTTCTATATAGTTGAAATCGTTTCATGGAAAGTTCAAAATGTCCTTAGAGGATATAAAATTCTTCTGTTAATCCTTTAATCCAACTACAGTGACATCTCCTGGCTGTTGTGGGAGATGGCAGGTAGACCTCTAAGGGCACGTGAAATTCTAAAGATATAAAAGGAATGAGAGAATATTTTGTTCATCAAATGTCTCCTTTCCAACAATCCAAATTTTAGGATATTTTAATACTGTTCTGATTATCCCTACCTTAAAAGCAAACGAAGATCTGAAGGTTTAAGAAACCTAAAGTAACAGTAGTTCCCACTAGTAATGATGAATGAATAACGCAGAATGAAACAAACAAACACAATGACAGCATGCTTCTAGCTGAGAAGTCCCCATGGGAAATGCTGGCAGGGCCTTGTAAAGTTAGATAAGCTTTCCGCTCAGAGACTTCCAATCTTCCCCTTATCTTTGCATACAAGTTGAAACACAGGCTAACGAAAATTATCTTTTTTTTTTTTTTTTTAATGTTTGGGATTCAATGCTGACCAGTGATCACATAATTGTGTGCTGACTTTAGGCTCCTTTATTCATGTTTTACAACAAAACAACTATTGTTTACAATCTAATAATATAATTGCAGACAGGCAGGAATAAAAACACAAAAGGTCTTTCCTTTACAGATAGAAAGTTGGCTTCAGTTCAGGCCAGAGTGAGCAAACTGGTACACTTCCTGTAAGAATTTTTTTTTTTTGTCACGATGTCACAATACAAAATGCTCATAAAACTTTTAAAGCATTAGAACTTCTAAGATGTTCCCTGCATGGTATTTTGTTGCCCTTCCTTGATGAGTCTGCCACATAGCCAGTCTGCCACCACTGTGTGTGTGTGTGTGTGTGTGTGTGTTGTGTGCATTGTGTCTCTGGAACCTTCTGTTCATCTTTGCATTCTTCCATAGCAACTGAGGAGAGTAGCAACCTCCTGGCTCTCACACAGATGGATCAAAGTCACCTTGATAGGTTGGGATAAGACAGGGGTAACTGCTAAAGTACTAGAAAGCCTTTCCTCTAAGCATACCTTGAATGTTTTTCTTCTAAATATGTCAGTTTCCTGTTCAGATAGGGTATGACTTAAACTTGATTCACTTTTTCACATTAGAGTTTTAAAATAGAATTTTAGAAGCTAGCATGCTTATCAGAACTTAAGAGGGTCTATAGATCTTAAATTGTAAAGAGTTCTCATATCAATGTTCATAAGAGCCAGATAGTATGATTGTTCTTAATATACCATTAGATTATGCCAGCCAAAATATTTATACCCTATACACACTATTAATTTAGTCTTTAAAAGGTCTACACGAGTGTGTCAGTTCCAGAATCATTTGCAGACAGTTCATGTGTTTGGTCACTAAAATTAGTGTAACCATGTATATCATGTTTCTTTTGTTTTGTTTTGCTTTGTTATGTCTTTATAGAATTCAATACTATTCTTTAGTTGAGAGATGAAATAGGATGGAAAAGAAAGAGTATATTTTGTCTTACCAGGGAATTCACATGTTTATTAAAGATTTCAACCTAATCAGAGGTCAGAAGGCAGCAGAGCATTCTGTTGGCTTTCAAGCATCATCATATAATACAGGGCTCAGAGACAGGGGTGACAAGTCCTAAAAACAAAACAACACTGAAGCGAAAACTACTAAATTGCTTACTGGCAATCTATCATCTATTGTCAAAGTATGTAACCTTACAGGCATTTCTCCTAGGTGAGCTAAAGTATGTATTTTCTCACTAAAGTGGTGTGTCATTTGAAATCCAGGCTTTGTATTGATCCACATTTTCTCTGCTTGAACAGATTGCCTCAAGAATCATTTGTTCAGTTATGACTAAATCTAGAAACATGACAGGACTCTCAAAAATCAACTTTATCTAGGTAATTTTCTGCTAGGGAAAACAAGAGTGCTTTATTATACGGGAAGATCCACCGGGAACATTTATGGGAGTCACACTGATAATGAAGGCATATTTTCTGATAAGTAGTTGATACGCAAGATCAGTGGGCATGGAGTACTTTACCTTAGATGATGTCAAACGGTAGCCCCCAGCCAACGTTGGCCTGCTACTTGCTACTCCAGAATCTAGAGCAGTTGGAACACAGCCCTGTTCATTCATCTTTATGTCATCCAGGACTGTGTTTACCAAGTGATGATGGAGTGGAGTGGATGCAGAAGAGACTACTTGGTCTGTAAAGTTTAAAATGTTCACTGCCTGTCCTTTTACTGAAGAATTTGGACAACCCTTGCTTTTAATTTCCCATCTATTTAAAACATTTACTAGTTCCTGTGCCCAAACAGACACAATGAAAACAAAGAGTCCTGGGTAGAGATGCAAATAATTGCATGAGAGATAAGCATCAAAGCAGGCCGACTTTAGTCAAAACCGAAGCATGTGCTTTAAACAAAATAATTGTTACTAGATTGTTTGAACTACAAAGTATACCTTTTCATAAGCGAATCATTTAAAGTGTGTGAGTGTGTTTCTATGTGCAAGTATGTGTGTGACTGTGTGTGTGTGTGTGTGTGTGTGCACTGTGCACACGTTGATGCCAGAAGAAAATTCTGTGTCAGCCTTCTCCTTGTACCTTTACATGCAGTACTGATTGGTTTTACCTACTAGACACTAACTTAGACATATCAGGGAATATGGAATTAATTAACAAAAATGCCTCCATAAAATTGGCCTGTACATAAGTTTGTGGGGCATTTTCTTGGCTAATGACAGCTGTGGGAGGGAGGAGCTCACTGTAGGTGGTGTGACTCCTGTGCAGGTGATATCTGGTAGTATAAGGGAATACACTCATTCCATGAGGAGCCAGCCAGAGTAAGTACCTGTTTCAGTAAGGACAAAGTAATGTCCCTTGTGCAATTAAAGTGATCCAATATAATGAACCTGCCACCAGGGTGCTGGCTCATTGCCAGGGAATGGTGCTGTGTCAGGGGCTCTGTGTTTGTCCCTCTGCAGGCATGTTTGCCACTCAGTAGCCAAATCACACTTAGTAAGTGGGAGTACATATTGTCGAACCCATATATCACCTCCATCTCTGCCACTATGACAAGAATTCTGGAAATGGAACTCAAGGCTTCATGCTTTCATGAAAAATACCATTTCTTGTTGAGCTGTCTTCTGGACTATAAAGTATGTTTCAAAAAGAAATACAGACTAACAAAATAGTCGTCTTAGCTATTGTCATGGGTGTAGCTTTGAAAATGATTTTCTTTTGTCTGCGAGTAGATATTGCAATGCAAACAGAGACTGGATAGAGTGTTAAAAATTAAAATGCTAAGCATACTCCCTAGGGTCCTCCTTGTTGTTTAGCTCCTTTAGGTCTTCAGATTTTAGTATGGTTATACTCTATTATATGGCTAATATCTGCTTATAAGTGAGTATATACGATGCGTGTCTGTTTCTTGGTTACCTCATTCAGGATAATCTTTTCTAGTTTCATCCATTTGCCTGAAAATTTCATGATTTTCTTGTTTTTAATAGCCAAGTAGAATTCCATTGTGTAAATGTGCCACAGTTTCTGTATCCATTCCTCCATTGAGGGACATCTTGGTTGTTTCCAGATCCTGACTGTTACAAACAAAGCTGCTATGAACATAGTTGAACAAATGTCCCTGTTGAATGATTGGGCATCTTTTGGGTATATGTCCAGGACTTGCATAGTTGGATCTTGAGCAGGGGCTGCCTCTGTCATGAACTCAGTTGCCTGCTCTTTGATCACTCGCCCCTGGTGATGTGCCCTTACCTGGCGATAAAGGAAGAGGGTCCAACCAGTACTGATGAGACTTGATAAGCTAGGAGCTGGTGGCAGAGGAGGAGAATGCCCCCTTTCAGTGGACTAGGGGCAGGGGATGGGGGAAAAGGGAGGGAGGATGGGACTGGGAGGAACTGAGGGAGGGGACTACAGTTGGGATATACAATGAATATTTTGTAAAAATAAATAAATAAATAAATATTATAAAAAGAAAAGAAAATTAAGACTAGTATTTACTAGTCTTAGCCTGTGGGACCAGTGGCCAATATAGTGAATCACATATCCACAAATTCTATAACAAGTGAATATGTCATTAGCAGTAAGTAATATAAGCCAAGAGGCCTACTGTAGTGCTATATTGAATTAACCTGCTATTTGAACTTGCAATATAAGCATTGCTCCTGAAGGTAGTTGACACGCCAGTGGTTCATAGATAGCAACTAAGAGTGTTGTAAGAAAGCATTGCTTGCTGTGGAACAGTTTGCAGTAGGACCCTCCTTCTGCTGGATGTTGCTACATAGGACATCACTCAGTGCAGTACTTTATCTGAGCCCCGCATCTGGACCATGCAGTCCAAGCCTCTTGCTAAGCACAACCTATGTGGCTGTTCAGATTGGCAGCAGGCAAAGGTAATGAAAATGATAATAGATTTGTGTGGATATATGTAGTTCAGTATAGTTAACATTTCAGCCTTATATCAATATTAGTTTGGGCCTTTATGTTTTAGATAGTTGAAAAAGAATAAATTTGAGTAAAGACCCATTAAAGTATATCCCAATAATAGCCTACAATTTAGAAAAGAAATTTGTGATGTCTGTGCTCTTAAAATTGTAACTTTTATACTCCTGAAAGAAATTACATGTTCTCAAAACTTGAGATCATCTCAATCATAAGAAATACTGGCTTTTAAATTCTCCCAGACTTTTCAGGAGAAGATAATTTTTTCACCTAATTTTCCAAATAATTGCTGTGGTTCCTTCCCATTTCTCCATTAATATAGGCCAGATGGCTGAAGAGAGGTAGCAAAGAGAAATGTGGACTTGGGGATTGAGACGTAAAAGCTGGCCATGGAACTAACAACACTGGTGTAATTTCATGTAATGTTTCTGACCACATGCTGAAACAAGCCATCCAGGCTGCTATTGTTCTTCATGTTCCTGGCAGGCCCTGAACTTTTTATTTGGAGAGACTGATGACCAAACAGTACTGCATTGAGCCACACACTGTCCACAGGCTTGCCAAGCCACTGAAAGAGAGAGTCTCCTCTTCTTTTGTGCAAGGATGATGGAAAAGCAAACAAAATCCCCTTGATCACTTCATTCATTTCTTTTCACTCCTTACAATCTTTTCTTTTGAGTTAATTCAATTCTTTGCTTTTATTAATCTGCTTATAATATTTCTAAACCCTATGACCTTCCTTCTCTATAGATTATTTAACATGTGTATAATTAACCATTTGCAAAAACAGGGATTCACACATTTGGTTATATAAAAATGTGTAGTATGTGCAGACTCTAGTAGATAAAGTTCATTGGAGTCTGATAAGAAAAGTGGACACAGATTTGGACTTAGAGTTGTGGGTAATCTTGTGGGCTGAATTTATTATCCATATGAGTTGCAAAAAGAAAAAGATGATACATTTTTAATTAAAAGAAAATAAAACAGGACTCACCTAATCAATTGCTCAATTATTACCCTCTACAACAGTGGAATCACCTCTTTCCTGAGAAAATGTGGTTGTCATCATTCTTTTGGGTGCTCTACCACATTTCCAACTGTGTGTTCCTTGTTGACTTTGGAGGAGACAAGATGTTCTTCTCGCAAATGAGTGTTGTAAGTAAATGGAAGTTCAGTGTGGATAATGTACAGCAGACCTGGTATAACTTGTGCTAATGCAATCCGTTTGCCCAGAGTTTGTATCAGATAATCACACATTTCTCCCCGAACTGACAAGCAAGCATATTTGAGACTGTATTAAAGTCACCATGGAAGGAGACAGGCTAAGTATTGGGCTGAGTGAATAAAACCTTCACTTAGTCTGGTAGAGTCCTTTGTTTGGGATACAGAAATTTAAATACATAGAGTCCAAGCAGAAATAGATGATGTAGTGCAAGAGACAGGTAGCTGTAGAATTCTATAGTAAAAGGAGGGACAGAGATGTGGCTTGACTGAGACACAGCAAGAAAGAATGTGAGTCTGCATTTCAATTCCACAAGAACTGACTGCTACAAATAATATTTTAGGTCATTCCCCCAATACTCTTATAAAACAAAGAAACAAAGAAAAAAAAAAGAAAAGTCATAATGCTGAAGGTTTCTCAAATGCAAATTCTTGAGGAAAAATAATTTATTAAATCATTATAAAACACTAAATAGGTAAACCTCATGTCCTCATTCTTCCTTCATTGCCCCAACAGCAAATTCTGCTTGGGGTTTCATTGCTAGGCCACAAAAAAGAGTTACATGTTTCCCAACACCACACTCAGCAAATAAACTCAGTTAAGAAACCAAGAGCATAGAAGTTCTGTATAGCTATCAGGAAAGAAAGAAAAACTGTAACAATAATATTGTAACCACTTTTGCAGATTTGTTGAAATGAAAGAAAGAAAGAAAAACCCATGGTATGAAAATCACAGTGCCACTCAGCCTAGCAGTGCCTGCCTCTGGACCCAAGCACACTTTGGAGAAACACACCTTATTAGAGTGTAGTCACAGAAGTTAAATCTTCAGTGCTGGACTCAGGATTTTCCAGAGAAATTGATGAGGTTGGGTTCTGTGTATATCACATACCCGTCATCTTTCTCGGTCAGGCCACCTGTCTGTCCCTCACCATCCTATAGAATTCTGCAGCTAAATGCCTCTTGTGCTGCATCACATGTTTATGCATAGACTCTGTGTATTTAAATTGCTGTGTCCCAAACATACAGAGAACTCTACCGGACAAAGTGAAGGTTTTATTCACTTAGCTCAGTACTTAGCCTTTCTCATTGGTTTGTGACTTTAATAAATTAATCCCAAATATGCTTGTTTGTCAGCGTATGGGGAAATATATGATTATCTGACACAAACTCTGGCCAAGGGGAATGCATCAATGCAGCAATTTCTCATCATCTAATGAGAGTAGCAGGTTCGGACTCAGGCCTGAATTGATTCCACTGTCTTAAAGAAGAACCTCTCCTGTCAAGCCTGGGACTATGTTTTGCTATTAAGATCTTTGAATGAGGCAGGCTTATGGTGCTGAGAATTATCTCCTGCTGCAGGTTAGCTGACTATAGATGTTACCTACATCTACCCTCAGAGAAATATCCAAGGAAGTGTTTGCATAAGTAAGTGAGCATTTCATCCTCTCCATGTCGATAAACATCAATATTTGAAAAAAATTTTAAGACATCAGCACTTACAGATAATAATAATAATAAATTATAACAGAAAAGCTATGGGTTAGCCTATTATAAACATTGCAAATGTGGGTCATGTATATGGAGTGCTTTAAAAAAATTGTTCTTTGAAAATTTCACGAATGTACACATAAATTTTGGTCATTTTTATTGCACTACCTCTCTCATCTCCCTCTCTCTCCAGCTAAAAACCTTTGTCTTCTTCTTTAAAAGGTGCTTACAATTTTGATGCCTTCTTTTCATCTTTGGCTCTCTGAGTTTAATTATCATTGTTGCATGAGTGAAAGTGGAGTTATAAATGTGACATAAGTAATGTATCGGTGACTACAACTATGCTACAAAGGATACGCCTCTACCCAAGCATCCATTAACTGTCTACAGTCCCCTAATGAAGTGTTGGGGGTCTTGTGCTCCTGCCTCTCTGCATAATGAAATGGTGGCAGATCCAATGATTCAGGTCACGTGTGAAGGATGTTTCCCACACCCCTTCCCAAACCCTGCATCTTATATTCTTCCCCCACTTTCCCAACCTCATTTCATAAACAAGCACTGCTGGCTCTTACCATTTCTAATAATGCTTCCCCAAATCATCCTACAATTTATTCTTCATTTATTGATAGACTTCATATCTATTTATCATTTCCTGGGAAACAGTGAAGCCTTGAAGACAGGATGTCTAGATCTTTGCCACACCGCCAGTGCTTCCAGCTGTGAATAGCCCACAGTAGACGTCCAATAATTATTTGTGGACCAGATGGTTTCTAGCAGTTTTACACTACAAGTTTGAAAATCTGCCACAAAGCCATTTGATAATTTTCTCCCAAAATAATTGTGAATCTGAGGGTTTGTTGATATTCTTCATAATGCTTTGTTTCTTGAGCACTTTTTCTCCATGCACCTAGGAGAAACAAAAGGAAAGAAAAGCAAATTTTCAGCAAATGAGTGGCTGAAGTAAACAGAGTCAATTTAAAAAAATACATCAAAACATAGGCTCCCCTGCTATGAACTTTATATTGAATTTCACAACTGATATTACATTTATGGCAAAACTCCTGTTGTCCCATTCCTCTCTCCTTCCTTTCTTCTAGCATCTCTTCTCTCTTTTAATTTTTTTTAAATCTCACACAACTTCCAAGAGAATATCCTAGGTAGTCTTTTCTTTAAGTTCTCATTAGTTTGCTCAGTAATAAAATGCATGGCCTAGTGTTGTGGTGCATGCCTTTAGTCCCAGCACTTGGGAGGCAGAGGCAGGTGGATGTCTGTGAGTTCAGGGCCAGCCTACAATAGTGAGTTCTGTTACAGCCGGAGCTACATAGTTAGAGCCTGACTTGAGAGAGACAGAGAGAGACAGAGAGGAAGGATGGAAGGAAGGAAAGAAGGAAGAAAGGAAGGAAGGAAAGAAGGAAGGAAAGAAGGAAGGAAAGAGGGAAGGAAGGAAAAGGAAGGAAGAGGAACAGAGAAAAAAAATACATGAAATGAATTTCAGGAGTGGCGATGTCCCTTGCCTCTATGTTTGTTTGTTATCTGCATTCATGCCTATATCTGTTGTACATCTCGAGCATGGCAACTCAGCTACTTCAATAGAAGGAAAGGATGCTCACAATGTGACAGCCACTATATTTGAGGGACAATTCTCTGACCTTCAAACCCAGCCCCTCAGCACATAGTGTATATATCCTTTGCATGTCCTAAAGCAGAAACACACATCAGTCAACTGGGGCACTGGATCTTCTTTCTGAAATACTCATTTCAGTATTCTTAGTGACAGGTGTATATTTGAATCTTTCTCTTCTAACCCAAATATATTCAATTGATTTTATACTTTGCTTTTTTTAAAATATGTTAGTGACAACATTTTATCTTATCTTTTTAACTTTCACCAAAACATTTGTTTCACATCGGTACACTGAAAACAAAGCTGACCTCCATCATCTATCTCCTACATTGCTCTAACAACATGCCATGGGTTGGACACTGAGAGTGAAAGATCAGATACTGGTAGGGTTGGTCTGCACTGAGAATTCTCTGTGTCTTATGAGCTAATCTTTACTGGCTTTTGTATTTTTCTATCTTACTGCCTTTTTCTTAGGGTCCTCACTAATGACATTGTTAACCTGAGGAATAGGGTCCTCACTAATGACATTGTTAACCTGAATTACCCCTTTAACATTCTTTCAATATAGTTGCATTCTGAGGTGCTGAGAGTTAAGACTTCAAATATGTATTCCTAGAGGATACAATTCAACTTGTAATAATCATGTAGAGTCTATAATAAAGATACTGAGCTGAACTTACCTTTTGGACATCTTTATGTGATAACTATTTTGTACGAATAACTATTTAATTGTATAATATATGTAGTATATTGCTATATTCTTCACTTTTACTCTACATAGATGAAAATCTGTTTTTGAAGTTTGATAACTAAAAATACTTTATACTCTGATTGCTTATAGTAAGCCTCTTATAAAAAGCACTGTTCAAAAATTTCTGGAGTTTTGATTTCTCTTTTTTTTTATTTAACCTAAGATTTATGTAAAGGCCAAGTATCCACTGTGGATCAAGAAATGGTGTCTAATTACAAATTATTTTTGAGAAAATGTTACCATAGCCATATAAAAGTTAGTTTAAAAAAATTTCTTATGTGAATACTCAGTGTGGGACACCGAAGATACTAGTTGATTTATTTGGCCCCTGAATATAAAGCATAATAAATATATTAAGAAAAACGGATCTATTTATGAACAAAAATATTTGCTAATGATGAGTGTTTTTATATTATTATTTATTTTTTATTTTTAATTTTTTATTAATTAGACTTTATTCACTTTGTATCCCCCTGTAGTACCCTCTCTCTTCCCCTCCCAACCCCTCCCTTCCTCTCCCTTCTCTACCCATGCCCCTCCCAAAGTCCACTGATATGGGAGGTCTTCTTCTCCTTCCTTCTGATCCTAGTCTATTAGGTCTCAAAAGGAGTGGCTGCATTGTCTTCCACTATGGCCTGGTAAGGCTGCTCCCCCCTCAGGGTGAGGTGATCAATCAGTTCATGTCAAATGCAGCCCCTGTTCCCGTTAATATGAAACTCACTTGGACACTGAACTGCCATGGGCCACACCTGTGCAGGGGTCCTAGGCTACCTCCATGCATGGTACCTGTTGGACCATCAGTCTCAGGGAAGACACCTGTGCTCAGATTTTTTGGTTCTGCTGCTCTCCTTGTGGAGCTCTTGTCCTTTCCAGATTTCACTTTTTCCCACTTCTTTCATAAGATTCCCTGCATTCAGGGCAGAGCCTTTCAGAGGCCCTCTGTGGCAGGCTCCTACCTTGTTCCCTGTTTTCTCCTTCTTCTGATGTCCATCCTCTTTTCCTTTCTGAATGGGGATTAAGCATTTTAGCCAGAGTCTTCTCTCCTGATTAGTTTCTTTAGGTGTACAGATTTTAGTAGGTTTATCCTATTTTATATGTCTATATGAGTGAGTATATACCGAGTGTGTCTTTCTGCTTCTGGAATACCTCACTCAGGATGATCTTTTCCAGTTCCCACCATTTACCTGCAAATTTCATGATGTTCTTGTTTTTTATTGCTGAGTAAAATTCCATTGTGTAGATGTACCACAATTTCTGTATCCATTCCTCAGTTGAGGAGCATCTGGGTTGTTTCCAGCTTCTGGCTATTATAAATAAAGCTCAAACATGGTTGAGCGAAGATAATGATGAGTGTTTTAAAGACAAGTTTAGTTCTTTATGGTTACCTCAGTAGCTAATGGGTTTTACTTATGAATCTGTTTATCATAATAATTCCACTTCTGTGGATATAACATGGGTTTAATGAGACAAGAGGACTGCTCAGCAGTTTAAAAAATGTTATAACTTGAGTTCAGACCTACAGACACCCTTGTCACTACCAGGTTGGTAAGGTGAGGCAGCCTGCCTGTAAGACAGCTTTTGGAAGGCAGAAACTAGATTCTCAGAGCAAGCTGGCTACCTAGAGCAGCCATATTGCCAAACTACGGGTTTGACTGAGAGTCAGTTGTTGCCTCAAAGAATTAGATAGAAAAGCAATTGAATATGATTCTATTCATCAGCCTCAACCAACCATGTGCATGTGTGTACAAGTGCATGCTGGCACACATTATACACCTACACACACACACACATATACACACACACAAATCCTGCACGTGCATATAAAACGGGACACAAATGCACAAGGAAATTAGGAAAGGGGCACATGATGGCTCTATATTTTTAGTAAGTGTATTATAAGTTTTAAATTTGTTTAGGCTTTAGTTTTCATCTTTTCAGATTAAGAATGAAAAGGGAAAAATTAAGGACCAATATTTAAGTCCAGCTCTTTGTGTTTCTCTAGTTAAATAAATGATTTAAACAGTCAAGTCAGAGCTTGGGAAGAATGATTGAGAAAACAGTTGATCCCGACCTCTGATATCCATGCTCATATACACACATTGGCTTGCATACATATAACCTGACTATATAAAAACACCTATACACAAGTATATATGTATACATGCTGTGGTGTTCATGTGGAGGTCAAAGAATAAGTTAAAGGAGTCAGTTCTCTCCTTCTACCTTGTATGTCACAGGAATCCAAACCAGCTGGTCAGGTTTGGGGACATGCACCTTTACATGCTGAGCCATCTTGCCAGTTTAAAAACTCACTCATAATGCATGGGTCTATGGGCAAGTCCCTCAAAAAAAAAATCCCTACACATCTGCTTCAATTAGCTTTGGTAGATATAAAACCAAAACCCCAAGTAAAGTTCTAGAATATACTTAAAACCTTCTAAAAATAATTTACTTAAAATACTTTGCAAAATTAGGGAGTTGGGAGTATGTGGGGAGGCATTTGAATGATTGCCAGCAAAAATATATCCTTCACAGTAGGGTACATTTGAGAATGGTTATGTTTTGATAATGATCAGGTCATGTGTAAAATAAGACTTTTCTAGCAAACTTGGACATACGATTCCCCTGTTGTATGTAGATTTTAATACACAGAGAGATGTATGGGCAGACTGGACTACTCATAGATTGATGAATTCCCCAGCTGATTAAAGGAGGCTTCACTTGTAGCCAGAAGCAGCTTTTATTTTGTTAAGTGAAGAAAGATCCTATAAATAGACAACATTTGGTTCCTTCTCCCTCTGGCTTTCAGTGTGCCTTAATCAGGCTACCTCCCTGGACCACATTTGATTTTCTGTCAAATCTGCTCTTCTTTTGAAGATTTATTCTGAAGTCCCTTGAATTTCTACATGGTATCATTTTCCATTTCTACAGTTGTTAGGTGAGGCTTGAATATACAACCACGCCTATTTTAAGGATTCTTCCCAAAGAATGAATTGTAACCCAATGTAATGAATGACTGTAACCAACTCTTATAAATGAGCTTCAGTGAATTACAAATGCACAAATATACAAATCCCACTCGGGTAAGACAGTTGTGAAGTATGTTCAGTCTGACTGACTGTCTGACTGACATGGTTCCTATATTCAGTCCCTTTTCTCAGGCCACTGAAATAATCTATTCAGTCTGGTAGGGAGACATATACTGAACCACTTTTGTGCTAGAACCTTGTTTATGCTAAAATTCACAGAGCCAGTCATGATCCTCAAATATGAGATTGCTTTATCTGTCTCTTCTCACACTTTCAAAAATGAATATTGTATTGAGAAATAGGAAACCAAAGATTGTGGCATGAAGAGACCCACCAAATGGGCAAAAGGATATAGGCCACCTTGCCTCTTAGCAATCCCAGAAAGTAAGAGGGGGTCCACACTGGTGTTGAAGAGGGATAGGTCATGATGTTATTAACTGCAATTTTTGGGGTGTTGATATGGCTCTTCATCTGCTGTTCTTGAAGCCGCTAAGGCATCTTTAGATTTGTTTTGTTGTCTTTATGTACATAGTCTTTGAAATTTTTCTCTAGGCACTATGTTCATGTGACTATCTACATATATTCCCCAGGAGCTGTGCATGTACCTTTATACTTTGGATGATACATGAAAACAACTATATAGAATTAAGGAAAGTTAATTGCATGCTGAGAAGTCTTCTCCTATAGCACTCTCGTATGTTCCCTGGGCTGCTCTCCTACTTGCTTCAGCCATGGTAGTTTAGAAAATATAGTTCAGGACTCTGAATCCAGTGCCCATTCTTTCAAAACTTATCTCCTCTTACCAAAACTAAAAAAGCAAAAGAAAGTCCCCAATGATAGAAATAACCACCTAGAACTGTTAGATCGATTAAATTCAATGGTGAATATAATCATTGCAGGGCCCAGCCTAATACAAAGGAAGTACTCAATATTTATCAGTCATTAATATGGAACTGCAATGTCAAATAAGTAATCATTGATTATATAATCGTTTACGCATATCAATGCTTTACACCCTGGGAGGTATAACTCATTTTAAAGAAAAATAAGCTTTAGACATTTTGCCAGAAGAGACAGATTATATAGAAAGTAAAATGGGGTTTAGTTAAATGATAAACAGAATTGAGATATGGAGCTAAGACAGAAGGGAGAACATGAAAGGAAATGGCTTGAAAGTAACTTTCCCATGTTTAATAAGTGAGGAGTATGTTCTTGGAAATGAATATGTAATGGTTTGTTGAGGTATTTATCAGCCAACAGCAGAAATCCTGACTTGCCCCCTTCCTAGGGTTAAGGAAAGATGCCATTAACATGCATGAAATACATTTTTCTATCTAGATTTCCAGAATTTCTTTGGGTTGGCAAAGTATTTTGTTTAGCAAATAGAACCACTTAGAAACTAGAACTCTATCCATTAACCTAGAGTGGGCCTTTCCTCCATTTTATGTGGAAAGTAATATTGAAAAATATTTAAGCTTAAAAAAGTATATCCTTCTTTCTCGATCTTTCTGTGTATCTCATCACCAGTTCATTAAGAAGGGTAAGAAAGATCCTCAAGAGATGGCTCAGCGTTTAACAGCACTGGCTGCTTTCCCACAAGACCCAAGTTCAATTCCCAGCAGGCTATTCACAACCCTCTGTAACTCCAGTTTCAGGAGATTTGATATCGTCTTCTGGCCTCTGCAGATATCAGGCATACAAGTGGTACATAAACATAGATACAGACAAAGCATATAAATAAGTTAATTACATTTTTAAAAAGAAGGATAATAAACCAATGCCACTGAATAATCATCTAAGAATATTGTATGATATTAAAAAGTATAAACATGGGCAACTGGCATATTAATATGTATACAACTATGGAAAATTTCAATTGTGTTATTTTATCCACCTTGCCTTTGTTCAATGAAAGTAGCAATATAGTAACAATAGAGCTATATTAAGTTTAGCTGCATCTGTATTTTCTCAGATTACACTTAGGAAACTTAAATAAAATAATATATTGTAGCAGAGTTTGTTTAATATTTTCTCTTTCTTCTCATGCTTAGTCTATATTTTCATTATTGAGCATGTATTTTGGGACCTAGTAGATTTTAGCATTCTTGAAATAAACAACCACATGTAATAGAGGTATGCAATTTTTGTATCTGTGTTTTTATCTAAAACATAAACAAAACAAAAAACAAACAGAAGTTAATGTGAAGGAAAAAACCCAAACCCTTGGCTATATCATCTTCCAGCACTGACATTCAAGGTACCGCAAGTAGGCGCTTAAACTACAGAAGCAAGTTTTCTCACATGTAAAGGTTAAATGTTCAAGCTCATGGTAGGGTGGGCTTCTTACAGGGCCTTTCTCCTTGGCTGGTAGTCATCTATGCCCCGTGTTTCATTATTTCTACTTATGTCTGTTAACCAGTCCCTGCTTCTTATGAAAACATGAGCTATATTGTGTTAGGGTTTAATCAATTTCTTCACCACTTTAAAAACTCTCAAAAACACAGCTGCATTCTGAGGTATTGGGTTTAGGCCTTCAACATATGAACTAGGAGTGAAAGATCAAATTCAACCTATAACATTCATATATGAAAACTTTTCCATGATCAAGTAGATGGGTCTGAAAATGCCAGTGAGACTAACTTCAAAATATTCACTTAATGTCCTGCTTACTGCTTGCTGGTTAAGATCATTGAAGACCATGTAAATAAAGACCTGGGTTCAGTTCCCAGTATAACATGGCATCACAGGTGTCTCTCACTCCAGCTCTGGGAATTCTGCTTCCTTTTCTGATTTATTCATGAGCACATACATACATACACACATAATTAAAAAAGTAAATTAGTC
>CM053743.1:68953877-69095750 GCA_028658305.1 Pachyuromys duprasi | reverse complement strand
GTGGGAGGGTAGGAGGGAATGGGGGAGGGGGCTACGCCTGGGATTCAAAGTACCTAACCTGTGATTGAGATAAAAATAAATAAATTAAAAAAATATATTTAAAAAAATAAAAAAAGAAAGAAAGAAAGAAAGAAAACCAAATTTCTTCGACATTGCAATAATACACACATTGAAGGGCTGTTGTCCAACCTCTGCCTAGCCCTAAGCAACACCAGTGCCCTAATGGTTCATCCTGCCTCTAATATGCAACCGTTGCCAATCCATAACATCTCCAAAATGCACTTTTAATTTTACAGACTTTTCTTTAGATATTTCATAACATTATTAAGTTTTCCCTTTATATTCTATCAAACCATTGGCAGCAATTTTTCTGCCAACCTTTCTAGTTTGGGAGGTGTTGCTGTATTTCTGTTATGAATGACATTTGATTACTTTTGCAGCTAATTATTTCATTGAAAAGAATAAGGAGAAGAGGGAACACAATGAGATTTCTTTTAGATGCAGAGAAATGTAAATGCACAATCTTTGAATAGGATTCCAATGCAGAATGCTTATCCAGCCTCCATGGAAACAAAATTCTTCACTGGACTCATTATTGAGGCAACTTGCTAAGCACTCTTAAAGAGTGCTTTAATAATGATGTTAGCCCTATTCTCTGAACTACTGCATATTTATAGTGGGTTCTTAGCAGAGTGGGGGCCTTGAGAATTAATCCTCACTTAATGAGACATATTGGGAGGTGATGAGAATCATTTATCATTGATGAGAAACCTGATTTAATAAATTATTTTGGAGCATTCTACATTTACCTCAATCTACATACTTGACCACTCAGGACGGGATAATTTTGTGAGAAATTGAAATGAAATATAGGATTCATGAGTAATAATTTTCAGCACCTGTAAAGTGTTCTATATTTGCTTTAAGGGTTTTAAAATTTTACACTTTCTTGCTTTCATCGAACCTCAGTAGGCTGCACTAAATCAAATGGCTAGATATTGAGTTTCAGCTGAAGGGTGTTTTTAGTAAGGTGACAGCCAATGGCTGCATTTGAGAAAATGTAATTTATTTTAGATTAAAGTGCAATATACGTTTCATTTCGAACTGTCTGGAGAATGCTATGAATACATATTTATATGTGAAAAGTACTGTTGGATCTTCACTAGTGAGGTGCGAATTTTCTACATCTATGCCAAAGCTTTGATATAAAGGGCAATTAAAATAAGTTTGGGTACCAAACAATGTTTGGATCTTCAAATATGTTTTTTAATAGAAACTGTGATCAACCCTTTCTATTTTATCTCGTTGTTAGAAGAGCACTAACTAACTGAATGAATGACCAAAATAATTTTCCTTGTAACTTGTTTAATACTCTGTTCTGTTCTGACCTGGGTGTGAGAGACATGCCCACCCCCAAAAGGACATTGAGCTCTCAAATCTAGTGAGCACACAGCTAGTTTGATAGTTACATCTTTGTGTGGAAAACACTAAAGCGGATGAGCTAACAGTAAACTCTTGCACATAATACTAATTGGCAATGAGAGGTTGTAGTCCTTTTATAGATATATGATCCTCATCTATAAAATGAGCCATTTTTCAGTTTCTTTAATATTTTGAATTGGCATACACCTGAGTATATTTTAAATGTATTTGATTGCTTATAGTACTGATGCAAGTTACTGACAGATTTTACGTGCTGCCTTAATCTTGAAGTTGGTTTAATCTTTTTGTGGTACAGTGGTTCGTGTTTTTAATGTAAACACACTAAAGTTGATAATCTCTACAAAAACTCATATTTTGATGATCATATGAGAATTTAATCACAAGGAAAAATGCAACTCCTGACTTAATCAAATGCTGGTCAAAAAACCTCAAAATTTAAAAGAACAAACAAGCATGTCCTTGTGTCTGCTAAAGGCGTTATTGGTCTTTAGCCCATGAAATGTATATGATCAACAGGAAAGTGCTTCAGCTTTTTGGACCTCAAACAAAGCAGCACGCCCAGGCTTTCTTTTTCTGTGCTGTAAGTTTAGGCATGTTGTCAGCTACAACGGGAACTCATTTTACTCAGTTTAACAATACATCTTTATGACAGTTATGAAGGAAGAAAGTATTTGAGACTTTGCCGATGGTAGATGGATAAACCCCAAGCAGCAGAAAGATAAGCCTTAAAAGGTAAACAATATTATAGGGATTGTCCTTCACGTGTCTGCTGAGGGTTGTTCCTCTTGTTGTTTGTTTTATTGTTTTTTCTTGTACCTGAAGTGGTCATATACAACAAACTGAAACACTCTTCCAGCAGAGTAATAAGCGTGAGGAACAAACATGAAAAGGCTAATGAGACTGAAAATTCAAAGATTAGGAATTTTAAACTGACACTTTGAATCTGAAATATTCCCCCACCTGTGTGTGTGTATGTGTGTGTGTGTGCTAAAGTTCTGTCCAGGTGGTAGAGCTCAGTGGGGAGAGGAGAGGCATTGGGTTCCTGGCCTTGATTAATATACCGAGGCCTTTTTTCTCTCCTCATGATATGCAGATTCCATTGTTCACCATACTGTGTCACCTCAGCTCAGGGCAAAGCAATGAGTCCAAGTGAACATGGACTCTGAAACCATGAGACAAGCCATCTTGTTGCTTAAATTATTTTCATGTGTTTTAGGTCCTTGGCATGCAAAACTAACATTTTTAGGGACTGGATAGTAGCCCAATTAACCCAATAACTAAATGCTAAAAGGTATGTGTTTATGTCATCCCCTTCCCAGCAGGCCTGTAGAGCAGTTATGTAGAGTCTGCCAGCACTCGGAGGACTGGACGTGAACATGGGATGAGAGCTGGCCACAGCAGCTTTGCTTATCTGTAACTCTCCATGTTCATTCAATGCAAGATGCATCTCCAGTTCTTTATGAACTGTTAGCACAACTGTTAGCCTCATACTAACCTAGGAACAAGTGAAGGGTTGTGGACACATCATGGATCTGTAGACAGCAGGTAGAACCATGGCCTTTGGACTAATGATTTTCAAATCTGCAATATATATATATATATATATATATATATATATATATATATATATATATATATGATTCATTTTAAACTGTTTTTCATAGTTAAGTTCTTAAGATAGGCAGAAAGTTTTCTCCTCTTGTAAGGGAAGGCCATTTCTTAGCTTGTGGGCAAATAATGATTCAAATTTGCTGGAATGAAAAGAGCAAAGTTATTATGTCTTATGGTGAGCTCTGGGTTCAAATGAGAGCCCCTGACTCAATATAAAAAGTGGAGAACAATAGAGAAAGATGCCCTCAAGATCAGCCTTAGGCCTCCACATGCATGCTTACAACCCAAGCATACACACAGGAAAAAAATCATTAGATGGTAGTTTTATCAAAGTGTATTTATTAAAAGATTAAAGTTTTAATGATACAGTAAAATAATAACTTGTAAAATGTTTTGCTTACTCTAAATGTTAACTTAGATTTGTTTATCAAACAAGCATATTAGCTCTTCGAAGGTTGCTCTGTGAGTGAAGTGCCTGCCCCCATGCCTGGTGACCTTGGTTCAATCCTGGAGAGAACTGACTTCCAAAATTTGTCTTCTGGCTTCCATATGCTTGTTGTAGCAAACACAACATTGTGTGTGTGTGTGTGTGTGTGTGTGTGTGCATGCACACATACACAATGGGTAAATAAACAGATGTAAAACCTTTATGTAAGCATATTAGAAGAATAGTTGTTTCATAATAAAATGTAACAGGGATTAAGCCTTTACATTGGAATAAATTTGAATGTTCCATCATTTCTTATAGTTATGTGTGTCTATATCATTTAAAAGTTTCTGGGACATTAAAATAGAAATGAAAAATGTGAAGACAAAGTAAATAAACAATCTATCAATTCACCAGAAATGGCCCACCAACTATCCAATGATTTACAGGGGAATAGACAGTTAATCCGACAATCTCCACAGCATGAAGTTGCCTTCTGAGGAGGAATCACATTAATTCCTATGTACAGCCCCTAAAAGATGACCCCAGGGAAGTCTTATCTGCTAAGCGGAGGAGGTGCTGCATCTCAAAGAGCAGCTAGATTTTTCTGCAGAGGGGCAAATGACCCATATTTTCTGCAGAGGGGCAAGAGGGTTGGTCACAGTTCCTCATGTCTGACTGGAGGTATAATAGCAGCCAGGAACTAGGCAGGGCTGGGAAGGGCCTACAAGCCTTAGCTTGCTTCCGAGGGTCATTTGTGATAGGAGACTAATTTTTATTTCTACTTAGACTGCTGAAACTAGAAGGAGTTGAGGCTCCAGAAGGTCCCATAGCTATATGAAAACTGCACAAATGTGATCGCTCATTTGGACACTCTGAGCAAAGGCCAAACATCTGGATGCTTGGAAATCTAAGCTAACAAGTGAACAACACCTATTACGTTATCATTATGATTACTACTAAGCATTTGTGTACTTCATTCCAAGAGTGATCTCAACATGTTTAAAAGGCTGGAAACAACAGCAAAACAGTACTTCGCCCCCACTTCCTTCTTTGAATCCAGTATTGTAAAACAAAAGCTGATGGAAGGAATGGAATTTCTGCTACAATTTGTGTTTCTTAGTATTACAGGCTCTCTTAAAATCACCACACCAACCAGTAAAGGGGGGATGTCCAGGACTTGAAGGGAAAAGTCAGCTTTCTTTCCTTATCATCACTCCATTTAAGAAGATTTAAGAAAATAATGGTTTTCTCCATCATTCTGCCATTCTGATATTCTAATATAATTTCTGTGGGGCAGTAAGAGAGCCGTTGCCTTATTATCATGTTCCTGAAGAGAAGGACACCTCATCTTTAACTTCTCCACCCACTAAATAGGGTATAACACATGGTAGTTCCTCAATAAACTCTTTCATGATTTAATAGCATCATTATGAATGAATTTTCAAGGGAAGAAATCATTGGTAATTTTTTACTGAGCTTAATAAGTTTGCTGACATTACAACTAGAAACAGCTTTCCCTAAAATACTTTGCTGATTATCGGTTTTCATTTTTCTGTTGTGAAGATTTCTTCTTAACTTTCTAATTATGTGTGAATTACATCTTGTGTAATTCCTAGGAAATATTAATCTCAAGTTGGTAGAACATGACAGCTCTTAAGAAAGCATTGTGAAAAGCCCAGGGAGAAGGCTTAGTCTCTAAATTGCTTGCCTTGCAAGCATGAGCACCCGAGTTTGATCCCTAGAGCCCATATTAAAAAGAAAAAGTCAAGAATGATGGGGAATTCTTGAAATCCCAGTGCTGAGGAGACAGAGAGAGGTTGGTCTCTGGGGTTCATGGCCAGCCAGACTAGCTGTTGTCCTTTGGCCTCCAAATGCACAGTGCACACACATACACACACACACACACACACACACACACACACAAACACGCACAAAGCATAATACAGTCAGAAGGAGCATACGTTGCATAGTCAGGCCTTTCACACTGTACCCTACCCTACCACTCACTGTTGTTGTATGTGTAGTTTACATAATCCCTTGAGATATTGTTTTACTTAGCTATGATAGTTAATATAGCAGCAGAAGCTGGAGAAATGGCTCATGGTTTAAGAGTGCTTGCTGTTCTTCCAGAGCACCTGAGCTTGATTCCCAGCACCCACATAGTGGTTCACAACTCTTTATAACTTCAGACGTAGGGTGTCTGATACCCTCTTCTGGGTGTCATGGGCACTGAACATATATGGTGAACAGGATAACATGCAGGCAAAGCAGCCATACACGTAAACAATGTTTCAAAAGCCAACACCAAATGGGTACTTGTTAAGTCAATGCCACTTCCTTCTTTCCTCTTCTCCAAGCCTCCCATCTTTATATGATGCAGAGGATCATCACCACCACCTCCTCTGCACTTGTTTTACACGTGTAGGACAATAGTATTGAAGACTTTCTGAACTTTAAAAGTAGAGCAAAAATCTTCCACAACCATTTTTACACCCACCACGTATTGTTGCCTCTTTAAGGAGAAGGTAAGCCTGGCTCTTCCAAGCTGTCAGGAGAGGTTATTTACATTGCTGGAGAACACTTTTCTTCCCTTACCTCAGTGTCTGATGTCATTCCACTTTGACTTCTCAGTTGCAGAGTCCTGCAAAGACCCAGCTACTTCCACTCTGGGGACTTCCACCCAGGGAGGGGGCTGGCATTGTCTGTTAAGTGCCTTATCCTATTTTCTTTTGCAGTTAAAATCTCCCATGTGAGTTTTGTGATGAGCTAGTCTTTAATCAAACAATGTATCCTAGAAGGTGGAGCATTGATCCAAGCAATGAGGATAACATGGTTGCTTTGGGAAGGCAGATTGACTGGGTTTTGCTTACTAGGAACTGCTGTAAGTCCTGGCTTCAGAAGCCCATATATTTTTCCGTTCCACTCTTCAATGGGATCTGGCATTTTAATTATTGTACATAGCAAAGTAAGTCTTTCATCATTTTCTATTACTACATATCATCTTTATTCTAGTTAATATTACTCTTTTCCTTCACACACTATGCTGTTTATGTAGAAATATCAGACCACATATACATGTTGGATGCCAGGCACAATGCTCTGGCAGGCACAATGCTTATTGCTGAGGTATGTGTGAACTCATGTGTCTCTCACAATCCTAATTGCTCCAATTTTATAGTTGAAAAAAGTGAACACAGAGCTAGAACAGGGCTTCCCAAATATCCATGTGTAATTAACGCAGTAGATTGTTAATACCAACTTACCAACTCTAAGCCATCAGTTTCCGATACAGGAAGATAATGCTGAAAATACTTTTTCAAGTTTCCTGCTGATGTTGCTACTCCAAAGATCACGTAGGGTGTCTGATGAAAAAGTTGCCCAGGGCTGCAGAGCAGATAAGTGAGAGGCTTTTCAGCCCCAGGCTTTTCCCTTGCTTCCCGGAATAACTATATGTCTTCGAAGAAATGCTGGTTTCCATATAAGCCATTTTCTAATTTTTGGAGCAGATGAATGTACACATGTATGCCGTAACTCCACACTCCACCGGGTTCAATATGTGTCAATAGAAAATAGTCATTAATAAATTATTTCATCATTCTTGTACTTAGTTGTACAATTATGATCATTAGTCTCTCAATAACAGATCTCTGAGATCATCATGGTCTCTGCAACCTTTCATTTGAAAATAATGGGTCTGTGTTTCAAAAGCATCTGTAACCTCATACTTCATTCCTGGTAGTAGAATAGTACTTGCTACAATTTGACATAATGATAGGTATAATTAATGCACTAGAATTGCGAGTTCTTAGTCATCATCTCCAGCCTTTCACTGGATTCACAAGCCTAAGATTCATTGAGGTGCTATTGCTTAAAGACTTCTCTACCTGATTCATTTGTGGGCTGCTCTACTGACTTTCAGAACCTTTCCCGTGAATGTCCCAAACTTTCCTTTCTGTGATCTCCCTCTGTCATAGACCTGTGCTCTCTGGTAATAGGTCTATACCAGGTCTCAATGAATACCATCACAAGTGTTCAAAGACTCCATCCCTAGGAATCTGATGTCCTACTGTTGATGATCAGTGATTCCTATTATATCAGAACACATCTTCCTTCTTCTGAACCACCTGTTCTGAACATGTTCCAGGCTATCATTCTCCCCTCTGCTAGCATCTGAATGAAATGTTCTAATAAATGCTAAAGGGTGAGGATTCAGTGCCTTAATGTGAAAAAAGACACTGAGAATAAGCATAAACCATTTTCTTTGGATGTTTCCCAAATGCATTTTGAAATTATGTAGTTCTTACCCAGCTGCAGCTCCTTCTCTGGGATGCTTTCCCAGGGAATCTCTGGCCCTTTGTCGGATGCCAAGGTTGGTGTTGTTTGTTTGCTTGGGATTTTGGTGCCCTCTGCTGTTCCTAGCATCTGCATAACGTGTGCATTTCCACTGAAAACTCAAGATGGAAAACATAAAGCTTTGTCTTTTGTATGAAGGTAAAATAGTTTCTAGGACTGCGATCAGTTATTTAAAAGCTAATTACAGTTCAAAGAAGAACATTCTGTAGACTCATATAACATTCTTAGACTTAAACATCTTAAGCAGTGTTCTATGGGACCTCCGTAACCCAGACTCAACCTTGGACTAATGTGAAAAACAAAACAAAAAATGATTCTCTTATCACAGGGTGTAATATTGAATAGTTTCAGGGTTTTCTCAGTACTTTGTAGAGAAATCCTTCCTGAGTCATAAGCCTCCATAAACCTAAAGACACTATAAAGATGGCCAGAGCAGTCTTTTCACAAACTTGACACCAAAGTTTTGAGACGCTAAAAGAGTTTTCAAGCCAGACTGTGAAGTTCAGATGTGAACCTAATTTATTATTATATGTTTTTATGTTAGTAAATCAAATATATTAATTTGGGGAACATGAGCTATTATAAACTTTCTGGGTGTTTTATTCTAAGCCAAAATAAATAATAAACATTTCATTAAATTTTGGAGTAATTTAGTTATATTGGCATTTATTTAATAAAACCCATAAGCTATGTCGGGTTACTTAAAAGACCAATTTTCAAAGTTTATTTTCTTGTTATGTTTGTTAATTTGGCTCCTGACCAGTTAATTGTGTTCATAGGACTATTGTAGTCTCTCTTATTTCTGTACAGTTACTAGATACCAAAAAAATGTTTGGAAATTACCCATAAATATGTTTCTTGAACATGGCCCAGCGAAGTCATGTTTGTTTGTTGAAAAAGGACCTTTCAGGGGATATAAAGACTCAATGCATAAAAAGCACCACCTATTTTGTTTTAAATACCAAACCGATCCTACAACTCACCCAGTGAGCAGCTTCCTAATTTATTTATTTAGGGTTGTCTGAGGCTGCCACTGGCTTCTTGCCAACAGACGGAGGCCATGTGCATCTCTGTGGAGATGACTGGCCACGTTCATGTGGAAATGCAAAGGTGTTCCATTCCTGTTGTAGAATATGAAGCTATGCAAGTTTATTGTGGATGCTGCAATGTCTGAATCTGTATGTGCCCAGTTTCATTGGGGGATGTTTTCATCCACACTCTCATTTTTCTCTCCAGGTCTCTTGAATTTTTTATCTAAACTATTACAGGTGTGAAATGCAAACATGTCAAAGCCATTCTGTCTAACAACTTATGCTATAGGATTAGAATTTGAGAGAGGTGCCTTTGCATTTTATCATTTCCTTTCTCAAAAGCCCTGGGGGAAAGGCTCAGCAGCCAGTGATTGTCCAAGTTGGAAGTGAGACAAAGTGTGTGCTTAGCTACTGCTGATTCCTGGGCCAATGCTGACTGTTCTCTGCCTGATTGTTCTTTGTGGGGTTTCCTGCAAATGCTATGGCTGGCAGAATAACAGTGTGCAAGAGGCAAGAAGGAAGTTAGTTCAACATTTTTCAGTTAGCTGATGTTGGTTCAGACTTTGAAAATCTGACCCCACAGTTTATTTTAGACACAACTTTGGACAAATGTTTCTTTGTGGCAATTATTACAATTAAAGCTTAAAGCATGACTACGTGCAAAGAACATGTGTCCTTTGCAGAGTACATGTCTTTTTTAAAGTACATGTGACCTCTTTCATAAGAATGGGTTCTGCAGACTAAGAAACGAAGTTCAGGATAAAGGTCTAAGAAGGAGGAAGGGTCTGGGATAAGCATAATAGTGAACATTTTTGCAAAGTGCATGGGACCTTTTACCTAATTGTTTCTATTGACTGAGAAACAATGCTCAGGAGTCTGGGAAGAATCTGGGATAAGTGTCTGGGAGATTCGGGTGAAGCTTGGCCCTCTAGAGAGCACACCACACCAGATTATTAACTACATATATTCCTGCCTTTCCTGATGGAAACAGGTATAAATCCCTTCTGTTGGAGAGAAAATCCAGACTATTTAATATCCCTAGTTTTTATAGTGTGGCCTTTGAGCAAGAGGACCTGTGCCCTCTGGAGTTCCTCCTCTAAGCCTCCTCTCTGTGGAGCATTTGGTGAACTTGAAATTATAATAAGGTCAAGACCTTGAATACATGAGCTACATAAAGAGGCCCAAGGCCTAGAAGAAGGCTTCTCTGGAAGATGACACAGAATGAATGGTAATTTGTAATCAATGATCTCGCAATCCCTATTTGGCCAGCATCGGCACCATAATTTACATATTAGTATTGTCATCCTTTCTGTCCCTAGCAACGACCTTAATCTAATGTGTAGTAGTATAGAGATAGTTTATATTTTTAAGTATTTTGATTTCTGTTTATCCAATACTAAATGTCTACTATTAATATTCTCCTTGAAAAAGCTTATTAGTTTTTTGAAGTTGTGACTATCAGTCAGTCTTTGGAGCAAGAGCAACTCTAATGTCATCTGTGGACTTCCCATTGCTTCATCTATTAAATCACTGATACCTTACATTGTGCCCAGGCTGCACAATGAGCTCCTAGGTCATTATAACACGTGCTCAAGCTCACACAGCCTACATCACCTCTACAAATCCCCATCGTTCTCATACTGTTACAGTGCCAATCAAAATTTAGCATGAGGTCTGGAGGAATCAAACAATCAATCCATAGCACCTACTATATGGCATACATTCTAGCCAATTTGTCTTGGAAGGATCACTCAGAATTTTATTGCATAAAATTCAATATTCTTTGAGTGCAGTTGGTAACACCTGCAGTAATTATTTTCCATACTAAAATTAGAATGCAACACACCAAGCCAAAATTGTTAAGAGCCTTGGTCAAGCCTGTGTCCTAATGGCGTAGGAGCTCAGAATCCTTTCCATGGAACAAAAACATTTGTCCCCATTCCTTTCTGCCAAACAATTATCCACCTAAGCTTCAACACCCAGGTTTAAGACACAACTTCCTAAGACAATGTTTTGGTCTTCAAAACATTTGCTTTCATTCCTCTGTACTTCTCGCTTAATACCCAAATGAAAGAGTAATAGCTTTCTCTAAATTCACTGGAAGAGCTAAAAACACATGCATTTGAATTCCTGAGATTTTTATCCATCTTAAGACATTTCTAATTCCAAAGAGTATTCCTACTTTTGAGTTATGAATATTTTAAATTAAATACTAGAAGTGGAGCGTGAAAAAGGTATTTTTGTTGGTAATATATACTTAGCCATGCTACCAGCCTATATTACTAGGACTGAGACACAGTTGGCTTTTTCAAGGTCCCCTACCAGCAAGCTGACATCCAAATCTGTGTTTAATAGTGATCTAAACTTACCCTTCTAACATCAGCAACATTGTAAGACTTACATGTCTCTTTGTCACCTGTAGATGTCATTGGGTTTTAAGTGCAACCCACAGTTGACATCTGGTTTTCCCCTTGTTTTCTAAATTGCTACTCCCTAGCCTCACATACATGTTCATGCTACTGAATTTTATGGAATGTTTTAAAAGAATGTGTTATATGTTATGGAACACTGCACCTACTATTTGTGTGCACTGAAAGCTGTGTTTCAACACCATCTTGGAAAATAAATGATTAGAAATGAAACACAATTACTTTCTATGCCCATTTTCTTTCTGATGTGGTATGTCTTCCCAGGTATATGGTAACACTTAAGTCTTGATAGCATGTGCAGTTCTTTTTGTGTTAGGAGTGTGTTCTCTGCACTAACATCCCCCACTTAGCAGAGAAGTTTATCAATCTTTAGTTTGAAAGACTTCAGAAAGAATATTAATTTTTATTCTGAGCAGGACCATAATTTCCTCATATTTTAAAAATATTACCATATTATTAGAAAAATAATAACATGTGCTACCTGGGTACTTTGCTTATGAAGCTCCTGAAAGTGATTGCCCTCAGGGATTGTTTTCTGTATAATTTATATTTAAAATATAGCCATTAAGTTTCATGTTATGAGGATAAGTGAGCACAGGTGTGTTTAGTGTGTTTCTACCCAAATAGCTTTCTGTTAACCACTCTGTCATTAAAGCTAGATTTATTTTGAAAACAATCAGTCTGGCACATCAGGGTCCTCACTAGCCTGGGCCCTCCCACATCTATGGGGGGAAATTTAAAGCAGATCACCTAGGATTTGGAAACTGCTCGAAACTAAAATACTTTACCACAATCATGTGAGACCATAATCCTTTTCTACTCCAACTTCAGATGTCAGGTGCCTCTAATTGAGTTCCAATTCTACTTCAAAGGCTAATTTAACATCTTGCCTACATGTCCTCTTTACTACTGAGGTTGGACATTTTTTCTAGATTGTGTTTACTAGTCCCACATTGTCCTTGGGGATAGTGTTGGTCCCTAAAGAATTAAACACAAGAAAGAGTGGGATGGTGAACGGGAACCTGCGGCTCAACCCCCAACCCTGTATAACCCCAAAGAACAATCCCCTCTATTCTCTCTCTGTGCTGTCACCTTTCATTCTTTAAAAATTTTTACTGTGAATGTTTTCCTGGATGTATGTCTCTGCACCTTATGATGCTTGGAGCCTGCTGAGAACATATGGCTATGAGCCACCCTGTGGGTTCTGTGAGCCTTGGTTCTCTGAAAGAACAGACTTACTACTAATTCATCTTTCCATTCACACTACTTTTTACTCTTAAAGCCTACTTTCATCCGAACTATCACATTTCAAGGAACACAAGCAGTGGGGAGTCAGTCCTAGATTTTGATTCCTTCTCACAATCTGAAAAGAAAATGGTAAACCAAATAACTACTTCTCTATTCTATATACTTTAAAAAAATATTGCAAGTGAGAGTGAACTGGAATCTGTTCTGCATTGCTGGTACCACCATTGTAGCTCACAGGTATAATGCTTTGTCTATCCATTTCTTGAAAATGCTCAGTAACCTCACTCCTTGCATGTTGGAGTGACAGATGCCATGAAATTTCTCGATCATCAGAAGTAAGTAGGAAAACACATGAACACCTGCACTACTTTCTACACATTTGAGGACATTTCCCTCGATACTTGTAATGATACCCCTTGAACTTTCTTTGAGTTTTTCTTTTAAAGACCTGGATTAGAGGACATAGCCATGATGCATAGGATCTAGCCAATAGCTCCCAATACTATATGCAAGGAGCGCCTAGCTTCACATGATGTCAATTAGGTTCCATGGGAAGAGATGTAAGACCAAGATATTCTCCTATCAAACATGGAACACTTAGCAATAAAATGAGCCAGAATGACAGGCTACTAAACCCACAAAGGAGAGCACCACTCAACTCTCACCAGAGAAACTTCTTGCTATAGGTGGAAATTACACAGAAACCAACAAATGAACAATATGGAGAGAATAAAAGGCTTTGGTGTACTCAATCCTAAAATAGGATGGCTTTAATTCCTCTCAAGGCTGAGGGAAAAGATGTGTCTTGTCCTACTGCATCTTGATTTGGCAAGGTGTGCTGACGTACATCGGAAGCAGAAGCCTCCCCTTCTCTGAGGAGAAGTGAAGGGGAGAATGGGAATAGGGGAGGTGAGAGTGAGGGACTGAGAATAGAGAAGAAAGGGGAAGGTGTGATCAGGATATAAAATAAATCAGTTAGTTAATTACTGAAATAATTATTTTTGATCATATTCTTTCTCCTCCCACAATTCCTTCCAATCCTCACCCACTTCCTATCCACATAAGGTCATGTTCTCGCTCTCTGTTTCTCAAACAAGAAAGTAATAACAGAATGAAAATTAAACAGAGAAGAAAATCAGTAAGACTAAAAGCTACCAAAACAAAGTTAAAAGTACACAAACAGTGCATGCTCCTGTTCGTTTTCTTTAAGACATCTACTCCTGGGATGTTGGAACTATCCTGAAGTGTGGTTAATAAAGCTGGTGACAGTCCACTGAAGAAAACTGATTTTCCCTTTAACAGCAGCTATCAACTACAGATAGCATTTTGGTTATGAGTGGAGCCATGAGTCTGCTTCCTCTTAGTTCTGTGTTTTTTTTTTTTTTTTGAAGGCGGGGAGGAGGTGGCGGTCAGGTTTAAACCTGTGCAGGTCTTGTGTGCGCTATCATGCTATCTATGAGTTCTTATGTGTGCTAGTCCTATTGTA
Source organism: Pachyuromys duprasi (assembly GCA_028658305.1). Classification (NCBI taxonomy): domain Eukaryota; kingdom Metazoa; phylum Chordata; class Mammalia; order Rodentia; family Muridae; genus Pachyuromys; species Pachyuromys duprasi. Next base: position 69,081,719 of record CM053743.1, on the reverse strand, counting down.
TGTGGAAAAGGCCATTTCTTTCCAGTTTTTTATCCCCTTTGGCTCTTACAATCTTTCCAACTCCTTCCACATAGATCCCTGAGCCTTGAGGAGAAGAATTAAAGTCATCCCATTTTAGGAATGAGTACACCAAAAGCTCTTACTCTCTCCACATTGTCCATTTGATGGTTTCTGTGTTGATTTCCTCAGTTAGGGGAGAAGAATCTAAAGGTGAACAACAGAGTCCGAGACAGCTCCCGTTCCAGTTGTTATGGGACCCATATGAAGACTCAACTGCACATCTGTTACACATGTGTATGGGGCCCAAGTATGTCTAATGCTTGTTTTTGTATTAGTGGTTGAGTCTCTGTGAGCCCCTATGGACGCAGGTCCGTTGATTCTGTAGGTTTTCTTGAGGTATCCTCGACTTCTCTGGGTCCTTCAATCTTTCATCCCCCTCTTCCACAAGTTTCCCCAAGCTTTGCCTAATGTTTGGCTGTGGATCTCTGTATCTGTTTCCATCAGTTGCTGGGTGAAATCTCAGAGGATAGTTATTCTAGGCTCCTGTGTGCAAGTATAGCAGAATATCATTAATAGTGTCAGGGATTGTCTCTCTTTCATAGGATGGGTCTCAAGTTGGGCCAATGGGTTGGTCTTCCCGTCACTTTCTGCTCCATCTCTATCCCTAGGCATATTGTAGACAGGACAAATTTTGGGTAGAAGGTTTTATGAGTGGAGTGGTGTCCTCATTCCTCCATTATAAATCTTGCCTGCTTACAGGTGGTGGCCATTGTAGGCTCCATATCTCCATAATATATGAAAATATATAAAAATAATTTTAAATAAAAATCTTAAAAATAAAAAGGGGTTAATAGGCAAATGTACAGTCAGAACAGAAGACTACTTTCATTGATGATGTTCTATATAGCATTCATTCTGGGAAGAATTGTTCTCACCACCACTTCATGCTACTCACATGAAGAATAGAAATAAAATTCTCCTTTTTAGAAGGGTAGTGAAGATAGAGAGGTAGCATGATATGAAGTGGGCAGAAAGACATGAGCAACATCTTTCAATTAGGAAAGACATTAACAGACAACACCTGCATGCATCATCACCCAATTTTGTCAGTCTCCCGAGACCAGCAGCCTTTATTCTGCAGGTTCTGTGTCCCTGATAGTATAGGCAATCCTTCAGCACCTGTTACTCTCTTTTTCAGCCAAGTCTTGGGCCTTCAGGGGGAAAGACAGTGATTCTGCAAGTACCTTTCCAGTCCAGGATTTATAGTGAAAATCTTTAAATACTCTAGGCTTGGTTAGTAGAACAGACACCTCCTTTTTCTTCCTGGGAAATCTCTGGTGTTTCTTATGAATTTACATTAGTCTGTCTTTGAAGACTGTTTCTCTGCCATGAATTTCAAAAGCCCATTTTGAAACTTTCCTTGTATCACTCTTTCCCTAAGGGCAGTACATAGAGGAAACTGTCTATGCAGCTATAATATTGGAGAAAAACATAATAAAAAGAAGTAACCACTGGGAATTGCAGTCTTGTAATATTATGAAATATCATCACATTACATCTGTTTTAAGCTTGCCTGTACAAACCTAGAAATCATTCTTACTAGGGAATAAACCAAGTAAGGAAGTTACTTGCTTTAATAAATACCAGTTTGCCATACCCACCCACCCCACAAATGAAGCTGTCTATTCAAAAGTAAAAGAGTTCTGGACAATTTTCAGAAGTATACCCAAAGAATCTCCATTTTACTAATAAGTCTATTTCAGTTTTCAGTAAGATATTTATTAGGAGTCAAGTTATCTAAAGTTTGGAAATGAGGCAAAGCAAGGGAACACATTGTTTCATGTCACTTGTTAACAAGACCACCCAACAAATTGCATACTTATGTTGGAAATGCAACTTGGACTCACCAAGTACTATTGACTCAAAGCCTAGTCATGTGATGGTACATGCTAACATGTAGAGCGTAATCTAAAAGGATTGTCATCCTAGTGGGACATTGGCTGGGGTTTTTGTAGCTGATCCAGAAACAACTCTTCCAAAATTTTATCTTCACTATCTCCAAGGTCATCTCATTAACTCTTGAACTGTTGCATCACCATTCTCCTCATTGCAGGTGATCTTAACACATGACCCTTCTATATTTATGACCCATGCTCTTGCATTTTTAAAATATAAATACATATACTTCAGTCTGGGTAGTTTTTGAGCTGCTTTTATTTGAATCATTGTCTCATGAAAGAGGAATGTGAATAAAACAGAAGGATGTGTTGGCGCGCTGAAAAGGACGGGGTCGCAGCATTCTATACAGTCTAAGCTGTGTGACCCTTTGTCCTTAGGGCTGGACAGATGGCTCTATGGTTAAGAGCATGCTCAGCTCTTCCAGAGAACCCGAATTGTGTTCCTATTACTCATCCTGATCAGCTCAAAATACCTGTGACTTCAGCTCACGAAGAAATGCCAGGCTTCCTTCTGACCTCTCCTGGAACTGCCACTGCACACATGTGACCGACTTGTAGGTATACACACAAACATAATTAAAACATAAAACAAACCTTAAAGGATAGATACACAAACAAATTCTTGCCCTTCACCCACTCCTCTGTGGGAGTTCAAATGACAGCTAGGGCACAGAGAAGTGCTGTGGACCCAAGGATGCCCTGAAGATGCCCTCCATTCTTCACTGTACTCATTTTCTCCTCTTTCATAAGTGTGCAGGCTTTAGAAGCTTGAAGGTGAAAACAAGTTCTGAGAGTTTAGGTTAGATGTCTTCTCGTTAACATTTATATCTTGCACATTATACTTCTGAAGACCTAAATAGACAACAGAAAAAAAAAAGAAAATAAAAGAAATCCACTGGTTAAGGATTTGCTTATTATTTAATTCCAGAAACTAAATCTTGCTCCCATTTCAGTAAGAGGATTTCATATAGGAGAGCTTGGCTCTTCACTGAAAAATGCATATTTCATATTTTAATGGCCACTTCTGCTGCTTGAAAATCAATTGGTGCCCTGCCAGAGATAAATATACTCTATTAGCATCTCTCAAATATAAACAGTGAGTGATTTATGAATCCTTTCCTTATCCCCTTTAGGAAATATTCTCATGCAAGCTATAATTTTCAAGGAACTCAGTATTAATAGACACTTATGAGTATCAGCAGCCACATTATCATTAAGGAGAAAGTGAAATGGCCAGAACTTTAAATCAATTTTTGTAGCATTTTTATATACTGTACCAATGTAAAGTGTGAAAAGAATCTAAAGTTGAGAAATAGTTCAGTTGACCTTAGCTCAGAAAATATGAATCATGTTTATAATTATAATATTCAATTATGTACTTTTATTTAATTTTAATATTCAATAGAAGTGATAGAATTGGTATTAGAGTAGATATATTAGAAAAATGCATACAGGGTATATAAAGTGCTTAATGATACTTTATGTTCTGTCTGCTAACCACTTCACTGGACACATAATTTTCAGCTGCACAGACTCTCAGAAGGCTGCATATCATTCTTAAGCAGGCAACCTAGGGCCTTGCAAGGGTGGTTTTCTGAGTCACAAAATGTGTGGTATGATTTTTAGGGGCATCAACTCCAGTTATGACATGGGAAAATAGAAATAAACAAAGACATGTCATAACATAGTGGGTTCTGTATGTTTCTATCATTTAGATAATCATTATATTAGTATACCACTTTATATACTATTTGCTTTGTATAAAAATATTGACACCTGTAACCAAAATAAACACTGTCCACTAAGATATATATATATATATATATATATATATATATATATATATATATATATATATATATGTAAAAGGCCCAACCAACCTTCTAAATGAGTGATTGCCTGTTCTGCTAGAATAATTTGAGAGGAGTAGACAAGAATTGTAGCAACAACCACATCCTGAAGGTCATGAGACCAGGCCCTGTAACATCCCATATATATCCCTTTTTTAGGATTCCTTTTAAGTTGTAGTTTTTTTGTTTGTTTGTTTGTTTTTGAGATCTCCAGTCACTAAAAAGAAAAAAAATATCTTTCTTGAAGCTCCATAAGTAATATTATCATCTAAAAGCAGATGAAGAACTAATGGGATTGGAGGCATTGACTTACCAAATCCTGGTCAAAAGGACTTGCAATTTATTGGTCTAGTAGTCCTTTCCTTACCTTTTGGGAATCATCCCAAGCTAGTCAGAGCATGTCTAAACACACAGCTTTGACTAAACCCTCATCATTCTATGTTCTGCTAATATAAACTCCCTTTAAAGCAAAGTTTAATTATAAATTATACACGAAAAATAACTAATAATGAGAAAGAAAAGTTTTAGTAATATACTGTATTCTAACCATAGCATGTAATTTTGAATTTATGAATTGTTTACTTCTGATATTTTCTATTTAAAACTTTTACACGGTGGTTGACAATGGGAAACCATGGGCAACAGAAATTTCAAAAGATAAAGCCACAGATTGGGGGAGGAGAATAGCATACTTATGTAGATTCTGAGTCATCTCTCTCCAAATATGTTCATCACTCTTTTACTTATCCTGAAAAATTGGCTTTGAGAGTGACTTAGATACTGAAGACATCATGGTAGACAAAATCCAGATGGTCTTTTTCTTTCATGGTCTTTGTTTCCTATGATTATGCAGTATTTTGCAAAGGTCATTCGTTCATGCATAAATTTTTGTTGTATAATTACTCTGCCCTGGGAATTGTTTTCAGCACTTTGAGCTATACCAATAGAGAAAATAAAATTCCCTATCCTCTTGGACCACATGTTGCAGACGAATTTAAGAAATAAATGTGAAAAAATTAAAAAAAATAAACCTTACCTTGGAAAGAGATAAATTCAATCCTGACCAAGAGAAAAAGAAAAGCTAGACCATGCTCAAAGATTGGAAAAGTCAGAGTGTCAGGGAGATGGGTTCGAATTTAAAATCAGACATGCTGGGTTAGGTTGATAGTTAAGCAAAAGTTTGCATGAGGTGAATGGTTACTTTTGTTTTGTCTTGTTTTGTTTATAGTGCTGGAAATAGAACCCAGTGCTTTGCACATATTCTGCCTCAATATGTGTCATATGGATATTTCTGATGGGGACCTCTAGACCAGTAGTTCTCAACCTTCCTAGTGCTGCAACCCTTTAGTACAGTTCCTCATGTTCTGGTGACCCCCATCCATGAAATCACTTTCACTGCTTCTTTATGGTTGTAATTTTGCTACTGTTATGAATCATAATGTAACTATTTCTTGAGTTAGAGGTTTGCCAAAGGAGTCATGACTCACAGATTGATAACCACTCTTTCAGACAGAAGTAAAAGGCCCAACCAACCTTCTAAATGAGTGATTGCCTGTTCTGCTAGAACAATTTGAGAGGAGTAGACAAGAATTGTAGCAACAACCACATCCCAGGCCCTGTGATATCCCATTTTTTTCAAGAAACTCTGAAAGTTTCGGAGCACCTGCTAAGTGATGCCCTGGCTAACAATGTCTTCCATTATGAGGGAAGTTATGATAAGGCTTCTTACTAGGAGACATACAGCAAGTTACCTGTCAGCGTACCTTCAGCCTTTTGTCTAGGGCATAGTTCCACTTAATGAGGGTTTGGAATCTTCTACTTCTCTCATGAGAAAACGCACAAGCAACCAGGTCTTTTCAGTTTAAATCTCTCCCTTTATCCAGCAGACAACAACCCAGAACTGCACAGGCTTCCAATGTTGAGGGGTAAAACAGGTCACTGATGAGTTAATAGCAGGGTCCCTTTTGCTCTATTGATGAGTCAGATAAATTTGCCAATTCTGGCCTGAAGCTAACTAGAATCATCACATATAAAAACCCAGCATAAACCCAAGCATTGTAAATGATGCTCTCTTATGAACTGAGGTAATTGAGATAATTGTATTAGAAACTTAGAGAGCCTTAAAGTTTTTGTAAAGCTAGTAACTTTAAATTTTTTCTTTTATTGTACATGTCAGATAAAAGCAAGCATAAACCTATTTCGAAGTTCACAAAAGAAATTCTGGGGAAATTTAAAGTATCCGAGGCACAATTTTCCCTATAGAACTGACATATCAAAAAGTAAAGCAGCCATACATATGCTTTAAGTTACAGAGGTAATTGGAGACTGGACTTTAGTTTAGTGTAGATAAATGTGCTTTTAAAAGACGTCTATGTTTGGTTACCATTGACATTTAAGCAATCATGTTTACATTGAATCTATCAAAGCAAAATTGAACCAAATTGAAGAGAGACAGACCTAAACTAGAGCACTCTCTGAAGATGATCTGTTGTTATCTAAACACCTTTGTTTTTTAAAATTATAATTATTCCCACTGTTAAAACTATTATGAGAGCCAGGGATGGCAAGAAGCTTTTAGTCAAAGACCTAGAAGACACCGCATTGTCCTTCAAGTTGACTTGATAGAAGTCGGGAATCTGAGGTCTTCACCTGAAGCTTTGGTTCTTGCACTGAGTGTCAAGACACAAACTTGGAGATGAGTTTGAATGACTCCAGAAATTCCAGGCCAGCTCAGTTGCCTGCCTTAGTCTATTCAGACTATGGTAGCAATCTACAGACTTTGTCATTTAATTTGCAACCTTTTATTTCTACATAGAAGCGGTTTTATTCAGAGAGAAAAATAAAACATCTACAGGGTGTTTTGAGTATCTATAGTGTCAGAGAAGGTCATGCATGCGCATAGTGTTTTGATGAAGTCTGCCCTTTGTTCCCTCACCTCTAGTTCTTTACCATGACCCACATTTCTCTCTCCACTTTATGTGATTGGTTTTGTTTGTTTGTTCTTAAAAACCTTTCAAAATATTTCTGTTATATATGATATTATAATTACATCATTTCCACTTCCATTCCCTCCCTTCAAAACCCTCACACATTTTTTTATAAATGATTTTAAGAAATTCTATAAGTCTTCAAGTATAGAAATATTTTGAAACCAACACGCCGTTCTCAATGCAGGAGTGTCCTTGGGGAAATGTTCCACAATATGTTATATACTGCTAATGTTCTCTTGCCTAATTATGAGCTTTTTCTAAGTGAATGTTATGAGGACTGGGGACATAGCTCAACGGGCACAGTTCTCACTGTGCAAGCATGAGGACAAGAGTTCAGGTCCCCAGATGTACATAAAAGCAATGTCAACATAGTGGTCTACCTGTAATCCAGTGCATGAAGGGTGAAGTCAGGAAGTCCTTGGAACAAACTGGCTTACCGCTAACTGGACTAGCTGGAATGTCAAGCTCTGGGTTCAATGAGAGACCCTAACTCTACACACAATGTGAAAAACAGTCAAATAAGATGGCAGCTGTCAACCTCAGTCTCCACATTCAAATACACACATATGAAAGTACGCACATATGAAAGTATACACATATGGAAATACCCACATGGGCATACATATACACGTGCACATGTATACATAAATATACTTGCCAAAATAAATAAAATTTAAGATCACTTCATGAACAAGTTCTTTTAATTAGAACTATTAGCTTATTTAAGCTTTGCCTTAGTTTACTACTGGAAATAACCAAACTTCTATTTTTCCTACAAATCATACACAAGTAAATAAAAATACTGAACATGTTTACAAGTAAGGAAATATGTTACATGAGCTTCATTTTGTAGGATCTCTCTTGATCATTCTCTCCATGTATATAAAAACCAAGAAATGTATGTAATTTAACATAAGACAATGAATTGTATATGGTCTTGTCTCTATTAAAATTATATACTCAATAAGCAGGCATGCTGGACCCCTCCTATAACCCTAGCACTGAAGAAGGAGGCTAAGACAAAAGGATTTTTGAGCTAAAGTTTAGCCTGAGCTACAAAGCACATTTCAGGCCAAATAGAGGTAATATTATGGAACGAGCAAATTTGCTTTTTGGCTTATTGTCCTTTTAAATATTATTGTGCAAATAAAATTCTATACATTAAAGATGGTCTCTTCTGTTTTTGCTGTATGCCTCCATATAATAAGAATTCAAAAATTATTGGATGAATAAAGCCTTCATGAATATTGGCTGCTATGTGGCTGATTGGATATATATTTAAGAATATGAATAAAATCCCTCAATAATGAACAAAGGGGCTAGAGAGAGTGCTCAGCTGTTAAGAGCACTGGCTGTTCTTTCAGAGGTCCTGAGTTCAATTTCCAGTAACCACAACGCACACCCTTCTATAATGAGATCCTATACCCTCTCCTAGTATATAAGCATACATGCAGAAAGAATACTGTATACGTAATAAATCAATCTTTTAAAAATATACTTAAAAAGCATGAAAAGAAAGTAGTATTCAATTGGTATATCAATGACCATATTGTGTTTGTTTAAAATCGCTGCATGTCATGAATGAATGAAAATTGAATCTCAAATCTCACAGTTCTTAGGAATTTTAGAAGCATTATAAATTGTCAAATCATCATCAATATTTTTGTATGGGGCTGAGTCTTAAAAATCGTATAGTCAAGAAAATAACATTTAAAATTAAACATTTTCTAAAATCTCAAGAAGACATCAGACGAATCGGCTTTAGTGAAGATTTTTATATAAGACAAACAAAATATATGTAATTTCCAAATGTTAGGATCTAAACATTAGTAAACATTTTCCTGGAGAAAGGCCACGTATAGTTTAAAAATTAACATTTAAAAGGAAACCCTGTTCTTTTTGGATAGATCTCCTTTTGCCAGTAACTGCCTGTGACGCTGTGCCTAATGGTGGCAGTTTAACACTGGAAGTGAGACAGGCGGGGTAGAGGAAAAGTTTAGATCTCTGCTGTTTTAATAGAGGGAGAAAAAGCAATTGCCCAGAGAAGGTTTTAATTGCGTACAGACTGGCCTTTTGTTTCTCAGTACTTCCTTTTCAAGTACTAGGAAAAACGAAGCATTACCATCATTAATCACTTCTCAGTCTGTTTCCACTTAACTTAGAGGGCATCCTGCCCTCTCTCCAGAGCCATCGCCCCTCAAATTCCCCGTGAGACGACGTGGCATTAAATGGCTCTAAATAGGCAGCAGTGACATTTTGACATTGTGCCCTTTTCTGTGTTGTGTGGCAGCACTTGGCGCTGTGAGGGCAGTTTCCAAAGTTTCCACATCCACAGTGCAAGGAGGGAAAACCAGCAGGGTGGCCCAAGGCTTCTCTCATTCTTGGTACTGCAGAGATGGGGAAAAAAATGATCAAAATCCAGGAGGGGGAGTGGCTACCCCCCACCTTCTTTGTCTTTAGCCCTCTGAATAGAGTCCTTTAGAATCCAAAGGAGAAGGCAAGTTGGAGTTAGAAAAATCCCAGTGCTGTGAAATGGGTGTCTCATTAGGACACGTGAGTCACTCACCCAGGGGGAAGAAGTTTTAGCAGATGTGGTGAATGGAATGCTCCTGTATAGATAAATCTCAATCACTCCTGGACTCCACCCTCTTAAAAAGACCAGAAGTGACTAAATTATGCATGATATGAAAAAGCCCCTTGGCTGAGACACATAGGAAGGGGCTGTACTTGAAGCCACTTCAACCTCAGAATTCCCCTTCTTCTTCTTCTTCTTCTTCTTCTTCTTCTTCTTCTTCTTCTTCTTCTTCTTCTTCTTCTTCTTCTTTTTCTTCTTCTTCTTTCTCCTCCTCCTCCTCGTCTTCTTCACCTAGGACACACCTGAGCTTCTAGCTAAGCCATCTGCCTTCTGTGTCCCATTCCCAGAGGCACAACCATCCTGCAGGTGGAGACTGCTTCCTGTTTTATTTTCTGCTCTGCACAATTTGGCACCTTCTTGTGCTGATCCCTCTGATTTACTGCTGTATGAAAAATGTGCCATCTGAGAAATGGTTTCTGTCAACATAAGGAGGAACATATTTCAATGACTTCCTTTTGGCTCTTAGTAGCTTCTCTGTCCACTTTTCTAATGCAGTCATATGACCAAATGCTCCTAGTTACTAGTTTGCACACACCAGATAAATCCTACAAGGACCCAAATAAGTTAGAGCCTGTGGGTGGGAAATAGGTATTCTACTGGGATTTTGAACATCTAGGTTATAGTACTTTTCCCTCCTAAGCAACCTCCTGATCACAAGCCAAGTAGCAGACTCATCAAGGCCCAAGTGTCTTTTTTCACACTGCAAAAAATAGGGATAAGCCAACAGCATGAAGAATCAAAAGGCACTCATTTTGCCAAAAGAATGTTCCTCCAATATGAAACATGAAAATTATATTCAGTTAACTAAGAGAGTAAAATACAATGATTCCACTGAAATTTCATTGAACACCATTGTGTCATCACTCATCGTTTTAGTTATCTTCAATTACTTATTGACAAATTAAGTGAAAGGATAGGAGTGATTAAAGTAAAAACCTGAGCCCAATATAGATCCAGTTCTTCTTTAAAGTTCTTATTTTTATTTTATTTTATGTGTATGGGTTTTTGTCTTAATATATGTCTATGTACCACATACATTCCCGGTACCCACAAATGCCAGAAGAGCATGCCAGATCACATGTAACTGGAAATCAAACTTAGGTTTTCAGGAAGGATATCCAGTGCTCTTAATTACTGAGTCATCCTTTTGGCCCATGATCCAATTCCATTTAAAATTTATCTATTTTTAATTAATTATAATTTATTCACTTTGTATCCCAGGTGTAGCCCCTCCCTCATACCCTCCCAATCTCACCTTCCCTCCCTCTTTTCTCCCTATACCCCTCCCCAAGTCCACTGATAGGGAAGGTCCTCTTCCCCTTCCCTCTGACCCTAGCCTATCAGGTCGCATCAGGACTGGCTGCATTATCTTCCTATGTTGCCTGGTAAGGCTGCTCCCCCCCTCCCCAATTCTTAATGTGTACAAGATATAGTGTATGGGCCTATCTTAGATATGTCATTCTAGCATCTTTCTGTGACTATACATTCAAATATGCATGCATAATCATTTAAATATACATATTCTCTCCATTTATGGGTCTTGAAAGGCTATATCATTTTTCTATTTCATTTAAATGTATTTTAATTTATTCAGTAAACAAATAAGCATTTAATTGATTTAAATTTCCACTATTATATATTTGTTTTAAAATATCTCTCTACTCCTAAAGACAAAAGAATATGAATCAATAGACTCTGTTAGGAAACAAGACCAAGATACATTGAAATTTTAAAGTTTACCTTAGGAAATAAACACTCATGAGACAGGTAGGTGCACATGTGAAGTGCTCAAGTGTTCCACTGAAGGTCATAGGAATAAAGCAAAGATGCGTGATTGGTTGCAGTGAGTGGGTGGCCTTGTTTGATCTTTCCTCCTATCCAGTCCCAGTTATATGATTACAAACTTATTGGCTATTTCTCATTGGTTGATCTTAAATTCTTTTTTAAAATAAGCATTTTCAAAAACAAGCTCAAGTTTTGTTCATATTTCCAAGTCAAGTAAGGTCAAAGTTGTATGGCCTGAATTCACTCACACAAAAGCACACATACACACACAGTCACACACACACACACACACAAACAAATGAATGCATGAATTTACACACTCATAGAAAGAAAGAAAAAAGGAAGGAAGAAAGAAACAAAGAAGAAAAATGGAAACTGGTCAATAAATCTACAAACAACCTACATAAGTAATAAGTAATTTAATTCTTATGAGAAAGGAATTTAGACAAAGGATATAAAAAAGGTCATGCAGAGAGCATCGTGAACACATGAGATGAGGGTCCATTTCTATATCCCAAAATAGGTGTAAACTGCATTAAAACGTTTTCCGCTAGCAGATTAGAAGGAAACTATACCTGTCTACCACTATACCAACATAATATATCCAATAAGATCTACCATATCTGATTAGAAAGACAATAATAAACCGTGTCAAATTTTGATAAAATTGGAGAAATAGCTTAAACATGCACTGTGCTGATTTTGGAGTACTAGCTGGCCAGCATTTGCATTGTAAAAGCTTTTACATAGTAAATATGCTAGGCATAGTAAATATACTGTCCAGCAGCAGCATCTTCTGTAAGATTCACTCATTTTAGGGTGAATAAGACATCTATGTGTTAGGATTTCCCTATCTACTCTCTCTCCCCGTATTATATAATAGATGTTGTTTCTTCCTTCCTTCTCTTGTTTCACTTTTCCCTTAAACTCACCAGTTAGATCAGGCTGTCTGGGCCGTGATGCCCACAAATCATCCCAGCATCCTTCCGTTTTCTGCACCAGATTACCAGTGTGTGCCAACATGCATAGCTTTTCCCTGTGTGCTGTGGAGCTCAGGTCCTCAGGATGGCATCATAAGCATTTTAGGGTGGAGCCATCTCACCACCCCGGATTTCACTCTCTTGACTGGGCATTCATAACAAAGATTCTGGGGGTTGGTGTTCGCACTTCAGCTGCTCCTCAGTTGCCCCTTTACTTGTTTTGAAAGTGAATTGTCCTAGGTTTTGCTAATTAACCAGAGGAAATTTCTAAGAAGGAAGACAGAGAACATATAAAGAGAATGATTGTTCTGGTGTACTTGAAGAAATGAATTGTGCATGGTGGGAACTCCCATTAAAGGGAGGGACCAGGAAGATAGGGTCCAGGAAGGGCCCCCAGGAGCTGAGTCATTAGCGGTGCCTGTAAGAAAAATGAAATTTTACTTGTATTAACACAAAGTCTGAATTGTCCTGTCAGTCACAGCCATTCAGAGGAGGACTCACTCTCCAAAGAGAAAGACTCTCTCCTTAATATTTTGAATGAAATTTTATGACTCCCTGTCCTGAGGATGAGCATAAAGTACCTGCCCACAGAAACTGTGACATGATCAATGATGGTGTTTAAACACATTGTTCATTAGTCTTTAGTGCCTAATGCATGCAGCAAATGTACTTGAGAAATATATCAGACAAAAATTATCTGATAGATGTAGTGTGTCACAGGTGCAATTGTTTCTTAAGGAATGTTTATAATAGTCTGATATTCCTTTTTCTACCTTTTAAAAATAATTCTTTATATTTCATTGGATTTTCATTTATTGTGTAGAGCCTGCCACAACATACTTGTGGAGAGAAAGGGGTCGGCTTGCAGGACTTGGCTCTCTCTTCTCACCATGTAGTGACCAGGGATCACGTTCAGAATGTCTGGCTTGGCAACAGGCATCTTTGTCTGCTGAGCCATCTCTTTGGCCTTATTCTGATTTTCCATAAGAAATACGGATGACCTGTCTGTCTCTGTACTGTAATAGTGCTTCCTCGAAGAAATCATTCTTCCTTTCTTAAAGAAAATTCATTTTGGTGTGCACAACATTAAACATAAGATGACTTCATATTTATGAGTACTCATGCTTTGATGGAGTTGTTTAATTACAGAGAAAACAAACACAAACCTTTTCAATAAGGTTCGGCTGTACCTGGGAGCCTACAATTTGTCTCATGAATAAAAGGAGCCCAGTTCTCTAGGAATTCTAGTGACATCACTAGTATTTCAAAAGGACTTTTTATTTTTTTATTTTTATTTTTAACAAGAGCACTGACTCCTTGGCTATTTAAAAGGAAACAAAGCCAAGAACTAATGCTTTCAAATGTGGTTCCTTGAAATTATCCTCTCTTTGGAAAACTAAATTCAAGATAGCAGCTGCTGAGGTGGAAAATGCTTTTTGAGGTTCCTTATGGCTGAATGTATAAATTATTGCTCTCCTGGTATTCTGGTAATTCATGTGTGGTTTGTGCAAGTCATTCTCTCATGCACTAGAAAAACCTTCATCTACTTCTATGTTTTATCATTTGCTCCATGATTTGACTATCTTGCAAATGTAAAGTAATTTCAATTGTTTATACCATACAAGATACCTCCAGGATCCTAGTGGATGTCTGAAACCAAAGATAGTACCAAACACTTCTGTAAGGACTGTGACACTACAATAGACAAGCTGGTAACTGAGGCATCTTTTGAATGATTGACATGATAGGTAGGGCACAAAGTGTGGGTATACCATGCAAGGGTATAGCTTACATCCTGGGCAGGATGGAGCTCAGTAGCTAAGATTTCATTGCATCACTCAGAATTGTGTACAGCTTAAGTGATGAATTGTTTTGTGGAATGTTCTATGTTTGGGGGCTTTATTAACCCGCAGGTAGCTCAAACTGCAGGAAGAGAAATCAATACTAGAGGGGATTACTGTGTAACTAGCTGTGCAATGCTCTTTCGGTCTGTCTACTGTAATTTTAAATAAGCTCTTTCAGAACTGTAGTGAGGGAACTCTAATAAATGCCTAGTAAATAGATTATTAGATGAATTCATGAATTAGAAACAAATTGCTATTATTTCAAAATGCAAGCTTCAATATATTAATTTCTGTTTTAATCTCATGAAATGAAAGCAGGATACAGTTTATCTGAATCCAATTTACATAGTTAATCTTGAAGCATATTATAGTCTCCCATACTTGCTTCACTCGTCCTTGGGAACTTCTGTATATTAAAACTCATTCATCTTTCCGATGGTCTGTAATTGGTTCCTATGAGATAACTGAGATACAGAATCATCATTAGTAAGTTTTCTGACTTCTTTCTAGATGGGAGGAAGTAGGATTTGAGCCAGGCAGGCTGGTTCCAAGATTTACCTTCCTAAGTTCCACGTGTTCATTGTTGCAACAACTATTGTTGCAAAAACAATTCTCACCACAAATGGGATAAGAGATGGTTTAATCTAAAGCCAAGTATAAGTGACCATGCCGTAGAAACAGGTTTATGTTACCTGAAATTCCATACTCCAATGTGGTAAGCATTTGATGAAATTTTATAGTAACAGAACTATAAGTTGTTGCTAATGGAAAGTGGCAAATTAAGGTGTTTTTAAATACACTGGTAGAAACATAAGGTATTTGGGCTTAAGTTAACCATTAGGTATATTGGCTTCAGATGCAAACTAGGGATATTCTAAGCGTTTTCGTGGGTGGAAGCCAGAGGTCCTTTAAGTTAATACAATGCAAAAAGGTTTTACCTGTTACTCACAAGGTGTAAAGTCAGAGATAGACATGGGGAAGGAATGGCTATCGAGGGGCAGAAGATAGCCTAAGACACACTGTAATTAGGCTTTGGAACTGCAACATTCAACTTCTCCACAATCACTGAAGTTATCAGTTTATCATCCTTATAGGAGGTTCATTGCAAGATAGGTTTATAGAGGAATTTTAATTCAGAGCATGGTGGCTCTGGCAAGAGATTGTATCCAAAGACCTCAAGGCCAGCCTAATAAAGAGCAAGTTTCAGGTAAAGAAAAGCTTAGGTCCAGGGATAGTGGTACATATCTTTAATCGGAAACTATGAGGGTAAAGTTAGTTTGTAGAAGGGAGCACCCGTGTTTGAAAGTGATGTCTAAATGAGTGGCAAAAAAAGTTATGAACCTGAGAAGGATTTGACAGAACAGGACTACCCCCAACTTTCATAAGAGAGGGGAAAGAGAAGCTAATTGAGGAGCAATGGAGAAAGAGGGAGGCAGTTTTACTGGGAGAGTTTTACAGAGAGAAACTGAATGAGAGATCAAGATAAGTGAAGACAGAAAAGCCAGAGAACGAGAAGGATCCAGAAGATTAGAGCAGATTGCTAGAGTTAGTTTGAGGCCAAGCAGAGCAATTAAGGGCCTGAGAGAGAAGCCAGAGTGAATAAATTGGGTGGAAGAGGGGTTTGAACCAGAACAGCTGAATTGAACCAGCTGGAGCAGTGCTCAGTAAGAATAAGAAAGGGTGAACTTATTAAGCAGTAAGTCTCAGAAGCTGAAAACATTCTGGGCTTAGGTTAGATTGTACAGAGGCTAGAAGCTTCCAGAATTAGGCCTAGGTTTAGCAGCAGGAATCCTCAGAGACATTAGTTGAAACATTCCTTTTACATAAGTTTCTTTGTTTCTTTCTTTTTTTTCTTCCTTTGTTTCTTTCTTTTTCTTTCTTTCTTTTTTATCTGTGCACATGTATTTTCTTTGTTGAAATTTTTTATCAATTATTTATTACAATTTATTCACTTTGTATCCCAGCTGTGGCCTCTTCCCTCTCTCCCTCTTCTCCTCCTATGCCCCTCCCCTAGTCTACTGATAGGGGAGGTCCTCTTCCCCTTCCATCTGACCCTAGCCTATTAGATCTCATCAGGACTGGCTGTATTGTTTTCCTCTGTGGCCTCACAAGGCTGCATCCCCCAAGGGGAGGTGATCAAAGAGCCTGCCACTGAGTCCATGCCAGAGACAACACCTGCTCCTCTTACTAGGGAACCCACTTAGAGACTTAGTCTATGGGCTACATCTGAGAAGGGATTTTAGGTCCTCTCCATGCATGGTCCTTGGTTGATGTACCAGTCTTCACAGGGCCCCCAGGGCCTAGGTTTTGTTTTTTTGTCGTTATTGTTGTTTGTTTGCTTGTTTTGTTTTTGTGGCTCTATTGGTCTCCTTGTGGAGTTCCTGTCTCCTCTAGGTCTTTCATTCTTCTGCCTTCTTTCATAAAATTCCATGTACTCTGCTCAAAGTGTCTATGAGTCTCAGCCTCTGCTTTGATACTTCGATCAGTAGTCTTTCAGAGGCTTTCTGTGGTAGGCTCCTGTCCTGTTTCTTGTCTTCTCCTGCTTCCAATGTCTATCCCATTTGCCCTTCTGAATGAGGTTACATAAGTTTCTTTACAGGGATGTTCACACCATCAACCATAAACCAATTTCTCAAGGAGCACACCAATGCTGATTAAGACAAAAAGGAACTGGCCTCTCCACGCAATGATCTGTGCTTTTTCATTAGATTTTTCCCTTATTTTCTTATAAAAGCTCAGTGGCTTGAGTCACCTTGGACTTTTGTGTCTCTGCTTCTCTGTCTCTCCTCTGCCAGGACTGTTCTCAGCCTCTGGACTCATAAATGCTCCTCTTCTGATGGCACTTTGGCTCTGCAGAAGGGCTCTGTTAGGGTGCTGTTACCTTTTCTTTGGAAACACAGCTCTGAAGCAGCCTTTCTTGATAGAGCACTTCTTGTGAAGCTTTTATGTGTGCAATCAGCAAGGATACACACACCCGGCCATTTCCTGGAGACCTGCTGCCAGGGCACTGCACCGTCATTCCTTTTGTTTGGCTTCCATGTGTCCATTTGGAGAGTCTCACCAAAGTTCAGAGAAGTCTCTGTCCATCAAGATCTTTCCATTTGCTGCACAGCCTCTTCCAGCTCTGGCCTGTTTGGAAGCAGGAATGCCTCAGCCAGAACCATTCATTCAGGTGCTTGTTCTCCGGAACATCACAGCACAGAACAAGGTTGCCTTCCTTTCCCAGCCCTACAGGAGTCTGGAACTCGTGTTCTCGGTGAACTAATAGACCGTTCTGCTCATTTAGGCCCTGCTACATAAGAAGCTTGCCAACCTCTTGTGCAATAAGTAAGAGCTGTCATGAGTCTTTGGTATACAGTAATTCTCAAAGCTAAGTCCATCTGCCCTGAATAGCTTTCTATGTATCTTGCCTTATAGCTTCCAATTTCTTTATAATTTTTCTCTGATATGCAGTTAATGTAGTTGTAAGGGTCGGAGATAATATCTAAGGATAAACCTTATACTGTATACATAGCAAAATGGCAAACAATAGATTTTAAATGATCTTAGAAGCTAAGTACTGAATGGCCTTTCCCTAAACAAGTTATTTATTTCTCAAAATGCACTTAATTAGTTGCCTTTTTTATTTAGGGAAGACTTTTAGAATTTTAAATCTAGCTAGGACTGAACCCACCACGCAGGGAGAGCTCACTCACTTTCAACAGCCCTGATAGCTTCAGCAAGGTCAAAGCTGGCTAGACCTGTGCTCATGCAGCAAGATAACTGATAGTGGAGAGCCACCAGTCTATGAGAGATGGCAGCTCCCTGGGCACTGTTCTTGCAGACTTTGAAATCTCTCTCTGGTACAAAATTGGTTACAGTAGAAACAGAAAACTTCTATGCACAGGAAATAAAGATTTCCATCGCTGAACTTACCTACTGGACCTGTCGTCTTTCATCAGTAGAAAGACTGGGGGAAATCAAATACTTTAAGTTAACCACCAGGAGAAAGAGAGTGGAGTGTGGGAAATTAATATTTCCAACTTGCTCCCGCCCCCTCCCCACAGGGTGCGTAAGGGATCAGGACAGGCAAATTACTTTTCCATCCTGTTTGACTCCAAACTACCCAAGTGAGTGAAGAGAGAGGGATTCGTTTGATAAGGCTGGGGAATCAGCATCTGCCTTTTTTAGCCCTCCTGGATGGATTTATCAGGCATCCTGTAAGTTGCACTTCCTGTTGGAAACAATAAGAGAACACCCTACAAGGACATGCAGCCTGGGGGTATTAGTCAGGTCCGCCGCCATGGCTGTGCATTTGGAAGCCCTGATGTTTGCAGTGGTGTAGAGTCATCTGCACATTTAATCATTTCTGCCCTGGAAAAAAAGTGGCGCTCCCTGCCCACAGAAATGCTTCTCTACATGTTCCGTGAATGTGGAGCTGGCATTGGTATTTAGACACTTCCCGTCCTAGGCATTTTCTTGATGGCTCAGAAGTTATTCTTAATTTACAACCTCATTTTGGCCACCGCGCAAGTGAAACACACTGCATCACCAGCCCAATGTCGGGGTGGGGGACCTGCAGTTCTCTAAGGTGTCTTTTCTGGGGAAAAGTAAATATCGACATGAAAGGCGAGAAATGAATATAAGCAAACAGTTAGTAGCTCAGACTCATCAAAAATGACTGTTGTGAGAGTTAAACATATTGACTTATTTGATCTACTCTCTGTGGGATAGAGTTCATCTTTACGTTGGCTTTACAGTGGAAGAAACAGAGACAAATTACCTGCTTAATGTAAGCCTGATGGTAAGTCAAGTCCTAGGGTTTGGTCTCAGGAACAGTGGTGCTGGGGTGGTTTGGTCAGAACCTGTATTCTGTGATGTAACCCTGGTGATGGGGGCGTGGAGGGGTATTGCTGTTCTGGGAATTGTTACATATTTTTAAATATTGTCTATTTTTTGGAAATAAGTATATGTGTGTGCATGTTTGTGTTTGTTGTGCCACGGTATGTACTTAACAATAGTTCGCAGACATTGATTCTCTTACTCCATCATTTGGGCTCATGGTGTGGAACTCAAGCTGTGAAACTTGGCTTGGTGGTAGGCACCTTTACCTAATGATCCTGAAGGCAGTGTTTACACATATCACTGCTGTTTGCTGGATTGCAGAGCAGACATTTGGGGGCTCTTGGGCACACTCTCGTTAGGCTTCTTGAGCTTTGAAGAGGTGATGTCTTAGAGAGGAGACTTGAAAGAGGGCATGAACAACCTTGCAAGGGTAGGCGCTCAGCCAGGGTCTCCAGCTGAGAAATGGCACCTGCAGCAGGGTGGGATGATTATGGGAAGCATGAGCGAAGCATCTGTTTCTGGAACCAAAATGAGACCATCCTGTCTAACGACCATGACAATGGACATGGTTTCTGTGGTATAGCTTGGACAGAGGGACCTTGGAGGATTGTGTCACACTGGCCTTCCACAACTCAGGCCCTCAAGCCTGATCATTCATGTAGAACTGCGCACTGACTTAAGAAAACCAGCAGTTTATAGGGCAGGGTTCTTAAGTGAAAGGTATGAAGTCAAGGTGATAGATCAAGATGCAATCAAAGGGATTCCATTCTTTAAAGTCAATCCCTTGTGGAGAATGGCATTAGGAAATCAGAGCAGCACTGTGGAGCTTACACTTTTTTAGGTACAGATTTCCTAATTTCCTATTCATCCTTTTGGCTTTCTTCTTGAATGACATCCGGATGCTCCATCCCTTCAAAGTCTCCCACCAAACAGACATGGAGACATAGCAGCTTGCTCTCATCAACATTTACAAAGCTTCTCTCTGCCAAGTCATTGGACCAAATATTCAGTAAAATAAAGTGGGCCACTTGGGAGTTTCTTTACTCTGATTTCATTTCTGTCTGTAGAGAGAGAGAGTTCTGGCACCAGAATATGCAGCAGATATAAGAGGCAAAAGAGCTGTGTTATCCATACCATAAATAAGGATCTGTTAATAATTCATGCGCCAAATATTTATTCTAGGACTAGGCTTGTGGGTTCATCTGGACATACAACACTAATAAGTGTTTTTCACCACAAAATTATTCACATAATAGTCACTTATTGCTAATAGGACGCCTAAAAGTGGAACAAATCAAATTCCAATACCCTTATTATTTTAAATTTTGGTGTCTGTCTAAACTTCAGCATGTGTACCCATGACCTTACTTGACAGTTGATTTCATAAGCTTGCCTCAGTGGACAGGAAGGAAGAGAGACATTCAAGGAAGCAGACCCTCCAAGTTCTCCAAGGAGTGACTCAAGTTTAAATGAAATGCTTTTCTACAAAAAAAAATATTAAACATTAAGATTTCTTAATCTTCTTCCAATCTGAATGGGTAAAGAAGGTTAGATTCCCGATGTTCCTTTGTGGCCCCTACATGTTACAGATTTGTGCTTCGCCTTGGAGATCATTGTGCTTGAAACCAGGCACAAACAGCCCCCACTTCTGACAAAAACTTCTCATTATATTGATTTATAAACATTGTGGAATTTTCAAGTAAGTCCTGTTTGAAACAGGCATTGTGAAGGTTTTTTATTCTGCTCACAAATGACTAACAAAATTAAATGACAGCATCACGATACACTCAGACCAATTGCAAAAAGCACATGTTATTCTCAAAATAATAACCATCAACTGTTTGACTGATGTCTCATTGAATTGTTTACAATGAAGCAAGGGTACCCAGATCCATTGATGTGATGATAAGACCAGTTGGTTTCCTACTTTTAGAAACAAGACCAAATCTATTGTTCTCACTTCCTTTGCAGAGTTCAGCTGACCTCACTCAAATTAAGGAAAACACATAGCTACAAACCCATGCTGGTAATTTTTTTGTTTTAATTTTTTCTTTTTATTTATTACAATTTATTCACTTGTATCCCAGCTGTGGGCCCCTCCCTAATCCCTTCCCAATCTGGCCCTTCCTCCTTCTTCTCCTCCCATACCCCTTCCCTTCCATCTGACCCTAGCCTATCAGGTCTCTTCAGAACTGGCTGCATTTTCCTCCACTGTGGCCTGGCAAGGCTGCCCCCACACCTCAGGAGGAAGTGATCAAAAAGCCAGCCACTGAGTTCATGTCAGAGGCAGCCCCTCTTACCCTTACTCGGTTACCCACTTGGACAATGAGCTGCCATGGGCTACATCTGTGCAGGAATTCTAGGTTATCGCCATGCATAGTCCTTGGTTAGAGTATCAGTCTCAGAAAAGACCAATGGGCTTTTCAGAGGTCTCAGAAAAGACCTCTGAGCTCCTTGTGAAGCTTCTGTCCCCTCCAAGTCTTTTTATTTCACTCTTCTTTCATAAGATTCCCTGCACTCTGCCCAAAGTCTGGCTATGACCTCTGTGGTAGGTTCCTATCCTGTTCCCTGTTTTCTCCCTCTTCCAATGGCTATCCAGTTTGCCTTTTTGAATTCGGATTGAGCACCTTTCCCAGGGTCCTCCTTACTGCTTAGCTTCTTTAGGTGTACAAATTTTGGTATATTTATCTTATATTATATGTCTAATATCTACGTATAAGTGAGTATATACCATGTGTGTCTTTCTGCTTCTGGGATACCTCACTCAGGATGGTCTTTTCTAATTCCTACCATTTCACTCAAATTTCATGATTTCCTTGTTTTTTATTGCTGAGTAATATTCCATTGTGTAAATGTACCACAATTTCTGTATCCATTCCCCAACTGAGGGATACCTGGGTTGTTTCCAGGTTCTGGCTATTACAAATAAAGCTGCTACAAACATGGTTGAACAAATGTCCTTGTTGTGTACTTGAGCATCTTTTGGATATATGCCTAGGAGTGGTATAGCTGGATCTTGAGGAAGCACTATTCCTAATTATCTAAGAAAGCACCAGATTGATTTCCAAGGTGGTTGTACCAGTTTACATTCCCACCAGCAATGGAGGAGGGTTCCCCTTTCTCCACATCCTCTCGAGCATGTGATGTCACTTGAGTTTTTGAACGTAGCCACTCTGATGGGTATAAAGTGAAATCCTGAGATTTTGATTTGCATTTCCCTGATGACTAAGGACAATGAGCATTTCTTTAAGTGTTTTTCTGCCATTTGATATTCCTCTATTGAGAATTCTCTGTTTAGCTCTGTACCCCATTTTTTAATTGGATTACTTGATTTGTTGCTGTTTAACTTAAGTTTTTTATATATTCTGGATATTTGCCCTCAGTCAGGTATAGAGTTGGTGAAGATCCTTTCCCAGTCTGTAGGTTGACAGTGTCCTTTGCTTTACAGAAGCTTTTCAGTTTCATGAGGTTGCATTTATTGATTGTTGATCTTAGAGCCTGTGCTGTCGGTATTCTGTTCAGGAAGTTGTCTTCTGTGCCAATGAGGTCAAGGCTCATCCCCAATTTTTCTTCTAAGAGTTTTAGTGGTCTGTTTTTATGTTGAGGTCTTTGATCCACTTGGACTTTAGCTTTATGGAGGGCGATAAGTATGGTTTTATTTGCATTTTTTACATGTAGATATCCAGTTAGACCAGGACCATTTGTTGAAGATGCTGTCTGTTTTTCCATTGTATGGTTTTGGCTTCTTTGTCAAAAATCAAGTATCCATAGGTGTTTGAGTTTATTCCAGGGTCTTCAATTCAATTCCATTGATCTGCCATTCTGTTTCTATGCCACTACCATGCAGTTTTTATTACTGTTGCTTTATAGCACAGCTTGAGATCAGGGATGGAGATGCCTCCAGAAGATCTTTTATTGTAGAAGATTGTTTTAGCTATTCTGTATTCTGGTTTTCTTGTTATTCCATATGAAGTTGAGAATTTTTCTTTCAAGTTCTGTAACGAATTGTGTTGGTAATCTGATGGGAATTGAATCTGTAGATTGCTTTTGGTAATGGCCACTTTTACTATGTTAATCCAGCTGAGCCATGAGCATGGCAGATTTTTCCATCTTCTGATATCTTCTTCTATATCTTTCTTCAGAGGCTTGAAATTTTGTGATACAAATCTTTGACTTCCTTGGATAGAGTTGCACCAAGGTACTTCATGTCTTTTCTGGCTATTGTGAAGGGTATTGTTTCCCTAATTTCTTTCTTAACCCTTTTGTCTTTTGTATACAAGAGGACTACTGAAAAATTTTTTTGAGTTAATTTTGTATCCAGGCACTTTGCTGAAGGTGTTTATCACCTATTGGAGGAGTTCTCTGGTAGAATTTGTGAGGTCAGTCAAATACTCTATCATATCATCTGCAAATAGTGATACTTTGACTTCTTCCCTTCTGATTTATATCCCCTTGATCTCCTTTAGTTGTCTTATTGCTCTAGCAAGGACTTCAAGAACTATGTTGAAGAGATATGGAGAGAATGGGCAGCCTTGCTTTATCCCTGATTTCAGTGAGATTGATTTAAGCTTCTCTCCATTTAGTTTGATGTTAGTTATAGGCTTGCTTTATATTGCCTTTACTATGTTTAGGTATGAACTTGTATCCCTGATGTCTCCAGGCCTTTCAACATGAATGGGTGTTGGATTTTATCAAGTGCTTTTTCAGCATCTAAGGAAATTATCATGTGGTTTTTTTCTTTCAGTTTGTTTATATGGTGGATTACATTGATGGATTTCTGTATATTGAACCATCTCTCCATATCTGGGATAAAGCCGACTTGGTCATAGTTGATTATGTGTCCATGGTGGTAATTTTGACCAAAAACAAAAGTGTGATTTTTTTCAAAGACTATGTTTTATCTTTTATCATTTAATTCTATGTATTTCTGGCATGAATAAGCAAAATTTGCAATACTCATTAAACATCTTGTTTTTAAAAAATTCTATCCTTAACGTACAAAATATAGACAAGCTCATAAAATGAATACATGTATTTGTAATTTTGTTTATATAAACAGCCATTATTGATGTTAAGAGGAGCATGCCCTTCCTGCCGTTTTTTGTTTTTGTTGTTGTTTGATTTTTGTTGTTGTTGTTGTTTTGTCTTTTTTTTTTTTACACATAAATGTCTTTATCAAGAAGCAACTTTCTCACCCAATCACACAATACTCTACTGGACATAGATGGGCAGGGACATGAGGGCTATGTGCATGTGTAGGAACTCTGGGCTCACTGGAACCTAGCACCCCTGTAACCATCTCATTCTCTCTTTGGTTGACATGTTTTCTTGCATGCTCTAAAAACAATGATCCCGGGAACATTGATATATTGAAGGAAGAGAACGGTTAAATTTGTGAAATTGATCTCATTTGTGGAACGAAATAAAGAATCTTCGTTAAGAAATATGTTTCTATTTTTAAGAGACTAGGCTTGCTATAAAAATGCTTTGTAATGAACAGGAAATGGAGGGAGACAATTGTGGTTCCTGGAGGTGTCAGTGTTTCAGGCTTGGTAATGGGGAATTGTGATGAACTTTCTAAGTCAAACCTCACTGTGAAAGGGCTTGGGACTACCCATTGCATAGCTAAGAAGACTAAGATTAAAGACCCAGTATTTTGTCTATAGTCACACTGAGAAAAGTCTGCAAAGAGATTTTCTCTTTGTGTTTGTCTATAGTTGTTGTTTTAAAGAAAAATCTTTAAATAACTTGTTTTCCTGACTGCCAAAGTAAAGCTTACTAATGTTAATATACTTATAAACTTAAAAACAACAGTTCCACTTGTAGAATAACTTAGTATCTGCCAAATATATGATATACTATGTTTATTAAGTGTATACATGCCTATATGTATATTTGCATATATACCTGTGTATGTATGTGTGCAGGTGTGTTGGTAATGTGCATATTCACATGTACAAAAATCCACGTTAGTTTTTCATTCACTTCCAATTATTCCTTCATTCTTTATGTCTTTAATGCATCCTGATACAACCCCTGTTTTTGAGTTATGCCATATTCATTCCTGTTGGGTCTCTGCTTCAGTGTGCACCAAGCTCCTTTCAAATAAGAAGAGGTTAACATAGAGTTTATAGAAATCTTAATCCTAAGATATATGTGATTCATGTCATCACAACATTTTAAGGTAGAGCTAGTGTAGTGTCTATTATACTTTTCTTCATGCATATAAATTAGCATGTTGTAGAACTAAAAATTTCTGAAACTGAAAATATTAACACTGCATATTTGAAAGATATTTTTAGGCTGCCTTTTGGAAAAGTCTGACTAACTTGTGCACTGTGTAGAATTGCCTTCCCCATTCCATTCAGATGCAATTAATAAACTCTAAATGCAATAAAAGCAGAGCAAATCTTTCAGCCTTCTGATTTTTCCAACTATAACACCAAGACTAGAAATGAAATGCTTTGTTTAGCTCAATCATTATTATTAATTTATTAATAAATATGTAAATAATTTATTATTAACACTTCAAAACTCCAGATACTGATCTATGCAATTCTAAACTCATTTAATCCTCAGAAGTCTGTGGTTTACATAACTAATTTTATTAAAAGTGCAAATGAGAAAACTGAGTCATGGAGGGAGGCCAAATGACACTCTCCAGTCAACACATCTAGTAAGAAACCACACATCCATTAGAATCTGGCAGTAGGTGGGCATGGTGGTTCACACCTTTAATCCTACCACTTGGAAAGGAACAGGCAGGTGGATCTCTGTGAGTTCTGGACCAGCCTGGTCTACACTTCAGTCCAGAACAGCCTAGACTCAGAAACAAGCCTCCCCACCACCACCCCAAATGGAATCTGGCAGTATAGCCCTCGATCCCTAGCTTCCTGCACTCTATCTTCTAATTACTCTTACTTTCTAGAAAAGCAGCTGTTTCCAAAAGGTTTTTCCAAGCACATTTCTAAACAGCATTGACAAAAATGTCATGAATATAAGAAATGCATATATACCATCAAAGGTGAAGAAAGGGCTGGATCAGGGATTTTCACTGAGAAAGAACTCAGACCACTCAGTGGGGGTGGAAAAGGATAAAGAAATAGAGAACATTTTGCAGAAAGTGTAGATTCAAAAGCAGGCAAAGGAGACCAAAACATCAAATACCACTTCCTGTGGGAGATAGAACATGCTCACCCTGCTCATTAACCCAACATGAACTGTGCTTCCTTTAGTACACAGTCAGAAAGGACGTAACTTTCCCAACCTCCTTTGAAGACAGGATTGATTGCATGTCATTTCTGACCAATTAAGTGTAGTTGAAGTTTCATGGGAAAAAAGTAGACCATGGGCCACTGCTTTCTGCAAGCCATCAATCTAGGAGGTAGGAGTAGCTTTAAATTTACTGTGTGATGGGGACACAAACTGAACTGAACAAATTTCTCAGTGAAAGTTACTGAAGTCTGCTGTTTCAGTGATTTGTTAGAAGAGTATAGTCAATTGCAGTTACTAGAAAACACTGGTCTGTTTATACCTTCATGACTTGAGACTCTCCACCCCAATGGGTTGCTGTCTCAATGTTTGGACTCCAGGACCCATGTGTATATGGGATCTCATTCTTTCAGACTTTCATTTCTTTGTTTGTTTGATTGATTGATTTTTGAGAAATGCTATGTAGCTTGGCTTTCCAGGACTTTGTAGAGTAGTCTGGCCTCAAACCCATAGAGATCCACCTGCTTCTGCCTCCTGGAGGACTGGGACTACAGGCTTGTGCCACCCTACCTGGCTTCTTTCAGACTTTCATGGGTTAAATAGGTATCTGAGAATTTTGACACACGTTAAGTACCTGTTTCAAGACATCTTGCTTTCCTTGTTATGATCAGCAGAAAGTGTTCCTCTTGAGACCTCAGATCTGTCTGCCATCATCTCCTTTCTGAAGCCCACATCATTGCTGCCATGATGCTCATTCTTTCCCTTTTAAACACTGAAAATTGTGCCAACTGCCCCCATTGCTTGTTTCTTAAGGACCATTTTTCTTTAATACCCCATACCCAGTCACCTCTCCTGTCCTCATGCTCTGAAAACTTCAGCCAGGGCTTCTCCGCCAGCCTTCATTTGTCTGTTATTTTGTATGGAACCCAGAGAGGAAGTCCTTAGCCACTTCCACATACCCTCTTGCACTTCCCCTCTTGCAAAATTTCTTACAGATCTGATGTTCTTTCTTTCCTTCCCTTTTCTTATCCCCACTCCTCAAAGAGGGCTAAGAATGGCCCCAAGCTGAAGAAGATCTTAACTAAACAGTGCTCCCAGTTGGAGGCTAGAGAGATGGCTCAGGATTAACAGCATTGGCTGCTCTTGGGTTCAGTTTCTAGCACCTACTTGGCATATCCCAATCACCTGTACCTCCAGACCCAGGAGATCCAGTGCAGTCTTCTGGCCTATGTGGCACAGCCATACATACAGGCAAGACATTCAGACACATAAAATAAAATGTACTTTTGAAACGATCCTCCCTCCCTCTGTTTGACTGTAGTTGGAAAACTCAGAGCAGCTTTTTGAGCCTTCCTTGAAATGAAATTCTAAAGCATATCCATGAGCTGCATTGACTGAATTGAGTCTGTGCTTAAAAGAGTAGAGAGTATGAGCAGCCTTGGTAGGCCACAGAGGAGGACAATGCATCGAGTCCTGAGAGACCTGATAAGCTAGGGTCAGATGGAAGGGGAGGAGGACCTCCCCTATCAGTGGATTTGGAGAGGGGCATAGGAGGAGATGAAGGAGGGAGGGTGGAATGGGGAGGGAATGAGAGAGGAGGCTACATCTGGAATAAAAATGAATAAACTCTAATTAATATATAAAACATAAAAAATAATTTTAAAAAAGAGTTAAGAGTAGCAAAAAAAGCCCTTACAGTCATCCACACCACCAGCCTGTGTGTGTTAGATCTTACCCTCATTCCATGAAACCAGGCCATGTGTTCTAGACTACTTCCCGTGTAGGTCTGCAGAACTCAAGAGACTTTAAGAATACAGTCTGAAACCACCCTAAGGTCTTTACACACAGAAACACTTAAGGTTATTCATGATAAAGGGATCAAAAGTTTTCTTGTGTTCTTGGACAAACAGAGAAATCAACACTATTGGATTGAGATCAGAAACATATCTAAGCTTGGCGTAATGACAGAGAAATGGGTGATCTTTTTTCTATCGCAATAAGGTTATGGATCTTATAACTGCTAACAGACATGTGCAAACATGTTTTACAAGGAATGATTTTCAGTATTGAGCATACAGCTTCTGACATATGCACGTATGCATATAGAAAATTACCTGGCATATCTGTTTGAAGTACCTCTGGTTCAAGGACTAGCAGCTATAACTAGAGGAAATAGAAACGGACAAGTCCAGCAGTTGTTGCAGGCTGACACAGTGGCTCAGGATTATGTAGTTCTCATCAATAAGGCAATTTGGAATTCTTTCCAAGCTCATTATGCACTATTCCAGTCTGATTCCATTTCTTATTTCATATTAAAATTCTGCAACACTCTAAGAGAACTAGATTGCATTCCATTTTGGCAGCTATTAAAGAACAGAAAAATGGAGAAGAGACAGATACATATCTAAGATATGTACACATCTCAGATGTGTCAGCCATTCAAATAATTCATCTTTGTGACAAATAACCATAAAAGACTTGTCATCATCTATGGCTGTTAA
This sequence comes from Pachyuromys duprasi, assembly GCA_028658305.1. Taxonomy (NCBI): domain Eukaryota; kingdom Metazoa; phylum Chordata; class Mammalia; order Rodentia; family Muridae; genus Pachyuromys; species Pachyuromys duprasi. The sequence continues at coordinate 69,053,140 of CM053743.1, read as the reverse complement.
AGGATTATTCTATATTAAACCATTTTGCCAGAATTTTATTCTGGAGAAAAATGCTTTTGTTACTCACTTGATGTAGGAAAGGTTCCAATAGCCATCTAATAGTCATGCAGAGTTCACAGTTATCATCTATGGAATTTGTTACTAGGTATCTCTGTGCTGCTCTTTTTAAACAACAACAACAAAAGGGAATTTGTCTTCCAAGAATGGTGAAAATATTTGCTAAATTGAAATGAATTCTTCATCATATATTGTTGTTAATTCCAGATTGGTATGTTTGGTACATCTTTGCAGCCTTTCTAAGGAAATACCTGGTTGCCTAAGCCTAGGTGTGACATGGTACTATGATTCCTAGGGACTGATAAAGTGAGTGAGCTAGCAGTGACATTGCATTAGAGCCTTCTCATAATCCAGACACAAGGCATGCTCCCGAAGATGGTGCCTATTGTATATGCACAAATCCTGTCAGAGTGAGGGATGTTTCCATTGTCCCCTTACATTTTACCTTTAAAAGAGCAATACTAACCACTCAAACCATAAGATAATGTGGAAATCTTTGAAGTCTCTGGAGATGCTAAAGACTCCTTTTTGTTCCAACACCTGTGGGAATGGTGGTTTGAGGTTTCTCTGAAGAGTATCTGAAAAAGAAGACATTTATGTGGACACACTGACAAAGCACCTTGACTCAGTAGAAAAGTGAGGTATGATTCTCAGAGCAATAAGGGAAAGAAGATGGGATAGGAGGAAGCCTTATCCCTGTGTCTTCCAAGTTCTTGTTTCAAGACTAATCGTATTATAGAGATAGCCTTTGCTAACACACAGTCACCAGTCTATGAACAGCTATGCTATTAGTTCCCAAGGGCTGATTGATGCATTCAGAAAAGTACTTCACCTCTGCTTTGTAGCACGTGGTTAAAATACCCTTTTGAGAAGTGTGACAACTTTTCATAATATGTTATTTTAACAAACTGTATATGAAGATGTAGGTCATATTCATCTTCTATCAACACACATTGATAGTATGCAGTCAGTGGGACTTCATCTAGTTATTCATTAAACTATTCACTAAACAGTTCTATGGAGCACATACTATGGGAATAGGTATTGACACAATATGGAAAATATGAACTCACAGATTAAGTTAACATTGACTCTCTTTAGTACATACAAGTAACATTAAATTCACTCATCAGGTTATATTTAGAAATATACGTATATATAAGTATATATATGAAGGAAATTATAATTAAGGAAAAAAGGTGACATGAATTGAGAAAGAACGGGTACATGGGTGGGCTAAGAGCGAGGAAAGTGAAGCAAGAAATATTGTAATTGAAGTACAACATCAAAAACAAACTAACAAAAATGAAGAGAATGTAAAGAGAGTATTTATTGAACATTTACCAAAAAAAAGCAGTTTGTATGTATTTCTGCATTGAGTATTCATAAAACATCTGTTAGGTCATTATGTCAGATTTCAAGCTGAGGAATATTCTTAAAGAAACAGAGCTACCCCAAGTCTCAAAGACAACAGGAGAAGGTACAAGGCTTTTCTCTACTCAAAAGCTTCATTGAAGAGGAACGCAGAAATAGTCCCTTCCTGTACTGAATAGTTAGGTACCTCTAAGGCAGCAGAATGATGTGGCAAGTAGGTGTCAATGGTTTTGAGGCAGAAATAGGAAGGGTTGTTCTACGGTAGGAAGAATCCTCTGCTCCTACTGACAGCTGAGGTGAACCACTGGCCTTTTGACCTGAAGAAAAGATAGGTCCATGCTGGACCATACTAGATACAACATGGATTCAGTGCTTACCCTCATTCAGAATATTCTTCAGGGCACAGGGGTACACAGCCTATGCTCTTGAGCTTGGTGCATAAATTCTTCATGGGGATAGAGTTGTTAAGTTAAAGCCCTCAGCGATGATATTAATATACAGAAAATCTTTAAACAATGACCTGTTCTACTAAGACATTGCCAGGTGGCCAACTGTCCCCTCTAAATTAGATTTATTTCCTCTGTCATATAACACAGGTACTAATAAGTAATGAAAACCCAGAAGTAGGAAAACAGAATGCAAAGCTATAAAAGGTCCAAGAAAGTCTCTAATAATTAGATTTGCACTATCCATATTTTTCAACCATTATCTACTATAGGGTCATCATTTTCTTTTCAAGAGCTCAGTTTTCTTAAATAAGGAATTCTGATGATTTTTCTTCTCCCAGAAAACACTGTCCTGTTCACATAACTAAGGTAGAAGTTTTGCAAGTTGCAAGGCTGTGAGGACCAGATTTTAACTGTGAGGACTAGTTGTGAGCTGTGTGGACTAGATTTTTAAAATATCTACATGTGGTCCTTAGAGATTGACAGATGTGATGCCATCTTGATGGCAAAAACTTCTTGGTGTTCTCTTGCTGTTTCTGTGCTACTGTTGAAATGTCTGGTAACTGTGTTATTGATATTTCACAGTATTCTATGATATCCCATGATTTTGTATCTTTATTCTAAGATATGATTTATTTGTTCTCTATAGTATCATATGTACAAATACCATCCCATGTGAAGTGTTAAAAAGTAGAAATAAGGCTAGAGAAAGATCTCAATGTTTAAGAGCTCTTGCTTGTTTGTTCAGAGTTTCAAGTACCCACGCCAGGTACCTCATAATTATCTGGCACTCCAGTTCCAGAAGGCTATGCCCTCTGCTGGCTTCTCATAAATGTGCACATGCATACACACACACACACACACACACACACACAGACATCCACAGACACACACACAGTGTTAGACAGCCAGACTAGTCAACATGAGCAAACACACAGAAATAAAATATAGAAGTCATGTTTTAAAAGTAGGAACCTCATCTGACTATGGTATTTAGACATAGGCCTTTGGGTTAGTTCATAAAAATAAACCTTTCATGATTCAATCTTGGTAGCCTCATCAAGACAAAGAGGAGACCACATGCATGTTCCCTGCCTCTTGTCCTAGGATGCCCTGCCAACAAGAGCGCATTGCCAGATGAGAACCCTAGATCATGCACTGCCATAATCAAGACAAACTCCTTTTGTTCTCTACAAAGTAGCCTATCTCAGATATTTCATTATCAGAACAAGAAATGGAGTAATATGTTCCCTTTCACTGATACTCTACTAAATGGTTGTTGAAGAATGAGAGGTATGAAAAAATAGATGAAATGAGAGGATTTGTCTTCAGTTCTTCCAGAGAAAAGAATAGATCTTGGCTGAAATAATTTTATCCAAGTGTCACAGAGAATCATGGAGAGACTTAATGGAAGGAGCCAGAAAAGTAGTGCAGATTTGTTAACACTGAGACACTGCCACACTCATGGTTTAACTATCAGTACGTTCTGATTGCTGTCAGCATAAGAAAATATTAAGGAAATACTATATTCCATTAAAAAACTGCAAGGTGTAAAAAGCAAGTTAAACTTATCCTCAAGATAAAACTAGGGCCTATTGGTAGATGCAACTAAAAAAAATTATGGTGTTTTCTTGCTTTAGGCTGTCTAGAATATTCTGTTGTATGCACAGTCTGAGGACAGATTTGTCTTCCAGGACTTAACTCTTATCCTAGTCACATCCTCTAGTACTTACCTCTCCACTCTGCCACTTTCAGTGAAGGATTCTCTTTGTTGTTGGAGCTAATTACTTTTCAAACTTAAAATTCAAAGTATTGCAAACCGTCTCTGGCCTCAAGAATCTATGCTAGCTCTTAGTTGGCCTCAAATGGGAGATGCTGCGTGATTTGTGGATGTATGCTTCTTCATGAACCAGAAGAGAAACACTGAATGAGAATATGTTTTTCCTAAGGATCCACTGTAGAGGAAGTTCCGTGATTTTGACTTTACCCTGGAATGTCATAAACGAATCCTTCACTTCAGCACTGCCCGAAGCTATCCAGCAAGCTATGTCAGCCTCTACATCCTTCTGTCCTCTAATCGCCTCATCCCGTCTTGTTCCCTTTGTCTCTGTTCTCTGTCACTCTGCCTCTCTTTCTTACTCTCCATTCTTCAATTCCTCTCCCCTTTCTTCTCCTGGCCCCCTTTCTGTATCTAACTTTCTTCCTCCTCCTCCTTCTCCTCCTCCTCTCTCCTTTTTCCTTACTCCCTTCTCAGCTCTTAAAATAGCTCTTTGAAAACAACATTCACTAGTATCCCTTGCTGAGCACAGTCCCATTCTATTTATGCATACTCAGAACTGTTTTCACCATATTTGTTGCTGGGATTAAGTAATGGCCTTTCTATGTTGAGGAAATTAAAATTGTTTCAAAGGTCATAAAAAACAATCCCCTAAATTCTAGCTGCAGGGAAAATACCAACAAAAAGTAACTACTCCCTTCCTGACACAGAATATTTTTTTGTCAAGTTTTTCCTAAAGAATAGGTCTCCTGTCCATTTGTACTATCTTCAAAGATGCAAACAGTGAGACTGCCCAGCGCAGAAGGCCTAGCATGGCCAAACAATTCATACAAACAAACAATGGTGTGAATTTTCTTTCCTAGAGAAAAAAAGATCTACATGACTAAATCAGACACTGGATAAATAAAATATCCCTGTTCCCAGAAATGGTGTACAAATGTGACAGATGTACATTTGGCTTTTGATTAAGCAGAGTGTGGTTGTAAGGTTATGCTTTGCACAGATGGGCACTGTGAAATGAGTAATTACTAAGTGAGTGAAGTTTCTAGATAAAGCCTACAAAAGAAAACCACTCAGGACTCCCTGGTTACAAGTAGAAGAGTAACAGGTATGTGTATTCCATGCATACAGTCACATGTAATCCACATATTACCTATAATGAATTGTTTTAGTGATGGTTTTGTACAAACTTGACACAAGCTAGAGAGGAGGGAGCCTTAATTGAGAAAAATCTCTCCATAAGATTAGGCTGTGGGCAAGCCTGTAGCGCATTTTCTTAATTAGTTATTGAAATGAGAGGGCCCATAATTGTGGGTGGAGCCAACCCTGGGCTGGCTGGTTTGGGGTTCTATACGGAAACAGTCTGAGTAAGCCATGTGGAGCATATCAGTAAGTAATACTCTTTTCTGGCCTCTGATCTCAGCTTCTGGCTTCATATTCCTGCCTTGTTTGAGTCTCTGCCTTCGTTGCCTTTGAAGAATTGTTATATGAATCTGTGAGTGAAATAAACCCTTTCCTTCCCAACTTGCTTTTGGTCATGGTGTTTCATCACAGCAATAGTAACCCCAACTAACACTGTTCCTATAGATTGTACTTTGATTTTATCTGTGACTGTGTCTATTACTTACAAAAATGGGATTGAATCATCTGATTTTTTCCATTCCTAACATAAATCATAGAAACATTAGAGAGTTGCATTATAATAGATAATAAATTAGGAGTGTGTTAATCCATAAAGAAACACATTTTTACCATGTGTATGTAAATCATGACAGTTAAGATGTTCTTAAAGCAGGTACGATGAGTGAGTCAACAGAACACAGTTCTTTAAACCGAGCATGAAGTTGGTCAACTCTGTGATCGTGCTCAGAGTTTCCTCTAGTAGAAAATATTACCCATAAACTCTGGACTTCTATGCTCAAACCATATCCAGAAAGGCAAAGAGGATGGACATGAGAAAAAGGAGAAAACAGGGAACAAGGTAGGAGCCTGCCACAGAGGGCCTCTGAAAGACTCTACCCTGCAGACTTTCAAAACAGATACTAAGACTTATGGTCAACCTTTGAGCAGAATGTAGGGAATCTTATGAAAGAAGTGAGAAATAGTAAGATCTGGAGAGGACAGAAGCTCCACAAGGAGATCAACAGAACCAAAAAATCTTGGCACAGAGGTCTTCCCTGAGACTGATAGTCCAACCAAGTACCATGCATGGAGATAACCTAGAACCCCTACACAGATGTAGCCCATGGCAGTTCAGTATCCAAGTTGGTTCTATAGTAATGGGAACAGGGACTGCCTCTGACATGAACTGATTGGTCTGCTCTTTGATCACCTCCCCCTGAGGGGGGAGCAACCTTACCAGGCCACAGAGGAAGACAATGCAGCCAGTCCTGATGAGACCTAATAAACTAGGATCAGAAGGAAGCAAAAGAAGACTTCCTCTATCAGTGGACTTGGGTAGGGGCATGTGTGCAGAAACAGGAGAAAGGGAGGGATTGGGAGGGAGGAGGGAGGGAGCTTGAGGGGGGATACAAAGTGAATAAAGTGTAATTAATAAAAAAAACTCTGGACTTCTACTTAGCCAAGACTCACTTCAAGCCTGCTTCCCACTGAAAGTTTGATTGATAGTTGACAATCTAAGAGGATGTTTGATCCCAAAGGAAGTATGTAATATATGGATCAATCATGGAATTAGTTAACCTTTTAGTTGATCAGAGAATCACCAATGTCCAGTATTTCTGAAGCTTTTAGTGCAATTCTATGGTGTGCATAATAGTCCCCTAAGTCCCTAAGATTTAAATCTAGGTTATGTATTATGGCAAAAGTATGCTTGTGGGTAAAATGATGATTAATTTAGAGAGGTCATCCCAGATTTCCCTATCCAAATGTAATACTGGAGTCCATAAAATGGAAGAATGAAACAGAAAGGGACAAAGAAGAGGCAGAAGAAATAGGAGTCATAAGAGTATCTTGACCAGTGAGGTGATTTTAAGCATAGAGGAAGGAGAGAACAGGCCTTAAAATGTGAGTGTTCTCTTGAAGCTGTTAAAGGCCATTCAGTAGCATTCAACAAAGTAAGCAGGGATTTACAACCTTCAAATTGAAGTCTAAAGCAGCAAAAAATTTTGTGGAGCCTGAATTAACAAGCACATGGATTTGCTGCTTAGAACCTCATGAATTACATTCCTATAGAAATATTTTTTTCTTGCAAATATTACCTCTCTGACTGGCTGATTAAAATTCTATTGTGTCATGTACCACAGTTTCATTATCCATTCACCTACTGGTTGCTTTATATTCAGTCTACATTACTTGGCTATTGTGAATAGAAAAGCAATCAACATTCTAGCCTGGTGATGTGATTTGGAAGAGCTGAACTTCATTGTCTTCGCCTGTGAATGAATATAGAAAGTAAGATATCTGTCTTTGTAATGTGTGCTTGTATCATGAGAAAACGTAGGCAAATCATCCAGAGAATAGTTGGCACAGGAGATTTTTTTTCCAGGTTACATATCTACCCTGTTAGCCTAGAAGGATCCTCTTTCCTGGTATCTTCCTTCCTAATTAACCTTCTATTAAATTTCTAGTTGCTTTAAAAATGTGAATTGGAACCTGGCTCCACAACTCCACATTCTGATATTTTAACTACATTAATACTACAGTGTATTTAAATTAGCATGCCTGCCACTGTGAGGGTCATGGCAGGTTTCTCACTAGGAATATGTAGCCCTTTTTATATGTATTCAAATATTTCCCTACTTATTTATGATTATATTTTTTGGCTATGGAATGAGATTGAAGCATGTCTGATGATTTGAGTGGAAGATTTTTACTCAATCATTTTGCATACTCCCTGTTGACTTTGCTATGTAATATCTGAAGAAAAGTTAGACTAATGTGAATACTGACAGAAATAGTAATTCCATTTATGTAGCCTGTTAATTTATGTGGAAGTTCCATTTAATCATATTTCTACTCCATGGAGATAAAAGAGATGCAATTAGGAAAACACAAACAATCCATCCGTGTCATACTAATGCTTTGCTGTTCAGAACTATGCAATAGCAAAGTAAATAACACTGAATAATGAAATAATTTTAAACTAATATTTGGAGCCATCTCTCAGTATGTAGAAAAGACAGATCCTGTAAAGCAGGAAATTAACAAACCAAACAAAGGAAATTAGTAATAACTGATACTCCCTTATGTCTGCACTGATGAGCCCATTGCTGGTGCTGACTCCCTTTAAAATCACTTGCCGTGCTTTCTAATTGTCTGCTCCTGTGATCATTGAGTTGCTAAAACATTTACTAAACGATGATGTTATGACTGGTTTTCCTCTGAAAGAATGTCAGTCTTCCACACCTGTCTATGTTTGCCTTTCACGGTTTATCCTATTGTGTGGAACCCAGAGTTTCCTGGCTTATCTCTGGCCCTCCTTGACTTTCATATTTCTTCTTAAAGACCTCGTGGATGTAATCCTCATGGGAGTGTTGCTCAGATCCATAGATACTCCGTTAATAAGAGATTCATCACTGCAAAGAAATATAAAAAAAAATAAGTCCTTTAGTGCACAATTTTGAGACCTTAAAGTCCTGGTTCTTCCATCAGCTAGATTCCAGTTAAGCAGATTACTGGATGGACAGTGATGGTAGTAGCATGTGTGTGGTTGGTCACATCTTAAGCCATGAAGCAGCTACAGCTGGGTGAAGCCTAACTCATGCTTTTATAACTGTCTCCTAAAAACCTCCAGGAAATTACAGGAGAACTTCCCTCATACTATTGGTGGTTAAAGACATGGCCTCATCTCTTACTAGTTCCACAACACCTTTCAATACCTCCCCACTAAGCATCAAATCTCCCATCAAATAAACCTTTGGAGGATATAATTGGGCCATATCCAAACTGTAGCAGCTGCAGACCAGCCCACAGGCTAATGTCCTTCCCAAAGTACCCAATCTAGAGAATGAAAGGAAATCCTTCAGTTGTCTGATGACCATTCACAGAATTTTCCACCCTCAATGTCAGTTACATATGTTTGGATCAAAAGGATCACAGAAGCTCCAGGGCATTTGTCTAATGTCTAAAGGAAGAGGAAATTCATCACACAACACTTGTAGCTGAAGCTGGATAGCTACTAGGTGTATAAGCAATAGATGATAGATAAATGATAGATGATGATGCATAAATAGCTAGATGATATATAGATAGATGATACATACATACATACACTGACAGAAAGACAGAGATGGTAGATAGATACATAGATGGATAGATAGAGATAAATGATAGATACGTTAGACAGATAGATGCATGCATGCGTACATATGTAGCTTGACAGAAGGAAAGACAGACTGATGACAGATAGATTGATTGATTGACTGACTGACTGACTGACAGACAGACAGACAGACAGACAGACAGACAGACAGACAGACAGACAGACAGACAGATAGATAGATAGATAGATAGATAGATAGATAGATAGATAGATAGATTGATTGATTGATTGATATAGAGCCCACTGATATTTCTAGCCCACTTTTTTTTTCAGACTCCCACCAGCTGCCCTAAACTCAGGCTACATCCACTCCAAGAAGAATATAGGGAAACCATCAGAAGAAAGAAGAATGTGTCCTCAAATTCAAATCACCTGAGTAAATCAGCCTTCTAAAATGTTGATGACCTGACTTCACCTACACTACTTCCTTCATGCTTTTTGGAAATAGGACCATCCATAAGTCACTTTTGATACCTTTGGTTGACAGTTTCACTTGGTATTTCTTGCAACAATTGTCTTCATGCATGCTGAAAACTATGCAGCTAACATACCTCTCTCAGTCCTTGTTATTTCTAGTAGTCCATCACCTTCTTAACCATTCCTCCCTGCAGAGGTTATGCAAATATGTTACCATATCAAACAAATCACTCAGAGCCCATAGTGGCCAGAAGAGTTTTCTCAGGACAGTGACCTGATTCTCAGAAACTGGGAGGAGAGTGGAATCCATAGTCCTAACTGTCTCTTTCCTAAATCTAAAGAAGCCTTAAAAGATGTCCATACACTCATTCCAGTTAGCCAGAACCTGAATATGTATCTCAAGCCGTGGGTTAGCTGTCTTGTACCCTTATCATGGAGGTTAGAGAGACCATTAGCAATTGAGCAGAAAATTACCACTGTCACCCATTAAATGACAGGAGACTTCAGGTTGAGCAGTCTCCTACATGGGTAATCAGCTGTGGAAAATGAAATCTTTACTTAATATCACAAAAGAGTGACTTTCCCTTGTAAATCTACCCAGTACAAAAGGATAACCTGGGAAACCAATTTCCTTCATAATTGTGACAAATGGCTTCCCTATTAGCCCATGTCACTTAAGCTTTCAGGCAGAATATAAAATAGCCAGTGATTTTCAGCTTTACTTTTGAGCTAAACTGAGTCTTTAGATATATATTAGAGAAATTAGTCCAGATCTAGAGCTGTTAAATAAGCTATGTACAGATACATAAAATTCTATTAGCACCCATGAAATAGCCAGGTGTCATGAGTTATCTCATAGTAACATAGGCTGTCTCTATGATTTTAAGTCCATGAAAATATCACTCAAGCCTTTGTTTCAAGAAACACAAACTAGTGTTTAATGTAATCAAAACCAATTTTCTAAATGGCATCTGTCATGAAAGATGTCTAATGTTAATTCTCTAGAAGAATATGAAACCAGATAGACTATGTCTCAAAAACAGCAGACCACAGACTGACAGGACACTGCAGAAACAGTCATCCTGGGATCCTTCTAGGGGCCCCTTGACTTTTGCCTGTGAGAGTAGAAAGCACTTCTCTGCCTATCTCCCACTTCGTCTCGTGCTTGCTGATCCTTCCAAATCTCTAAGTATCCATATCCAAGTGGTCCAAAGAGCCCATGAGCAGGTGCTACCTGTAGGAGCAGCTGAGGATGCAAGCATTTTCAGGACCCATCCTCAGAGCAATGCTCTATTTTCAGAAAGCTAGACGTTTCCCTTGTAGGAAAAGGTATAGGTTTGCCTCAGTCTGAATACAGTTGCCTGGTGTATGTGTGTGTGTTCTCTTTTATTTCAATTTTATTATAGTTAATTTGGGTTTCGTTTCATAAAGTGTGAAGTCATTTGACACTCTGCAGGTAGGTTGGACAGGTATTTATGCTGAAAAAACTTAAGGAGCAGGTCCAAAAAGTAGTCATACTGCTGGACAAATTGCCACTTCTATTTGTTGATTGACTTTGTTGAAACTCTTTAAAAAATATTTCAGAGCAGGATGTGGTGACCCATACATGTAATCCCAGCACTCCAGGAGGCAGAGGCAGGCTGATGTTTGGGAGTTCAAGGCCACCCTAGTCTATGAAGTAAGTCCAAGATAACCAAGGGAGAGAAACCATATCTTGAAAAACAAAAACATAAAAGTTTTTTTTTCAGTGAATGAAGTAGGATAAAGGTATGAAGCTAGAGTCTTTAAATAATTCCTAAAGCGTGTATATGTTTTAAAGGACATTCCAAGGAGAAACAATCTGTTAATAAATATCAAGTTACCCTCAACAGTAGGCAACATAAGCTCCAACATGGTTAACTGCCTAATAAATTATAGATTAATTTTTATAAAAGATATTTTTCCTTTTATGTAATAAAAGAGTCTTTCCTTCAACTGCCTCTATTTAGTCTTGATAATCTATCCCTTTATTATTGAAAGAACAAAAAATGAGTAACTATTAGTCACCTTTAGTAGCCTTAGTGAAATGCTAATTGGGTGGTTTAAACAGAAATACATTGGTCATAGTTGCTGATGCTGAGAAATCCAGAATCAGGCTTTCACGAAGGTAGTTTTCATTCACAGCCTCATCGCCTGGCTTGCAATTTGCCATCTCTTCATGCGCTAGCATTGCTTAATGACACACCCTCTGGGATACAAAGATGTCTCTGATGTCTCTTCCTATAAGGATACTAGTCCTATTAGACTAGTCTTTATGACCTAACTCAACCTTAATTGGGTCCTTAAAATATGAGGCATAATCTCCAAATGTGGCCTTGCTGGATATAAGTTATGAAATTTTGCATATACGTGCAAAGAAACTTCAGTATACAGTATATAGAGATACAGGACCAGAGAGCACTCTGCTAAAGCTGTGACAATCATGGGACATAAATTGACAATGCTTCAGTAAAGAATACTTTAAAATGGAAACCTCTTACATCTGTAGAAGTTTTCTGAAATATATTCATATAGACATATAAAAGGAGCCTAAATGTAGTTAGCTTATAATAAGAAGACAGTGCCTCTCCCAGACAACAAAGGCCATCAAATAAAAATACCAGTACCATCTCCAGCTTAACTCTTTTTCAAGTTGTTGGTTAGTGAGGTACCATAGCCCTTCCCCAAATATCATATGTTCTTATCATTGTTCTTTGTTACTTTCTAGAAGTTGATACTAAGACCCTATTGCTGAAGACATCACATACTTGAGTTATAGGACATGGGAAAATCAAGCTGGTACCAGTTTGCCTGCTTTGTTCCTACTGGCTAGCTTTCATGAAGGTGGAAGGTTTTATGCGTGCTGCTAGAGAGAAAAGTCATCATAGTTTTACTCAAAAACCGTGGGAGCTACAATAGCAACTTGCCTAGCAAGACATGTCCACCTCTTCGATAATGGCAAGGATATTATAGGAATAAGCAACCAGTTCTGATGATATTTAAATCTTGCTCTACAAGACAGAACTCATGCCTGGTACTGCTAACTGCCTCCCCACACTCCCCACCCAAAGACCTTAGAAACAAACCTAATATTACTGTACTATAAAATGGACATAGTAATAAATTGCCCTCCAAGTTCTTATGTTTATACCTATAGATTAGTGCATCTCTCAACCTTCATTAGATAAGATTATTGTAGCAACCGATGGTGACCAATGCAGAGATAACCCACAGCTGGTCAAAGTTCAAAGAATAAGAGATTACGGATTGCTTGGCATTAAATACATCTGTATCACAACCTTCTACCCATGGCTCAGAGGAAGCAAAGGAAGAACGACTTTACTAGCTAGAGATGGTAAATATCTGCAGCCAAATTGTATATCCCAGATATTACTGGGCCATTGTGTACAACTCACAACAGCTATGGCTTCATGCAGAAAGCCTGAATCAGATCAAGCCAGCCAGAATCCCAGTGTGAAATGGAGGAGGCTCTGACCCATCTCTGAGGGGCAATTGGCAATTGATGGCTGCTGAAGGAGGGAGGGGAAGGTCAGTTTTCTTCATGGATATACACTATGAGAAGCTACTGATGCTCTCACAGAAGGTCCTATACATATGCTCAGATAGATAGCAGTAAGTAGACTCACTGGGTTTTTTAAAGAGCATGTGATGTTGGGAGGGAAAGTGCTGATGACAATGAGGAGGGAATTAAAGGGAAGGAGATGAAGTAATTTGATGAAATCATTTTATATCCATGCATTCATGAAAACTCTCAAACAATTCAAAAATAAATATAAAAATTAAAATGTAACAAATCTATCATGTGAGTCAATAAAATACAGTTTCCCAAGTAATGAATGTGAGAAAATTTTACCACTTGGATCAGTTTTACTAACAGATTGTTTCAAATAGAAAAGAATTACTGGACCCAAAATAAGACATTTAAAAGAGAAAGGAAAGTGAGAATAAAATAGGCTAAATTTAAATTTTGCATGTGTACAGTTTGTCTTTTCATAATTTAAAATTTGCCAACAAATGATAATGAGTGTTTCCGGTTCTTGTGTTACTGGCTACTTATTGCTATATAAGCAATCACAAACATATCTGGAGCTTAAAACAATAGCACTGGTACTAGAGAAAGTATTGAGCTTTTTATCGGGTAAGCGCACCTGCTATGTAAGGATGAGGGCTGGTGTTTGAATCCCTAGCACCCGTGTACAGAGCTGGAGTGACTGTGCAGGCTCCTATAAGCCTAGTGCCCTGGGCCAGGGTGTAGAATTGCTGAACATTGCTGGCTACTAGCCTAGCTCCAAGTTCAATGAGAAAACTTGTCTCAAGGGAATAAGGTGGAGAGTAGTAATGCAGGACCTATGTAAGAGAGCAGCACACTGGATGCCCTCCCCTGACCTCCATGAGCACAGAGGCAGCCATGTATAGTCACATACACATACACCTATGTGCATAAAGTGCATGTGCACACGCATATATGATGGTGTTTACTAGCACATCGTTTCTTAGAGTTAGTAATTAGGAAACTTTTCTATAGCACGCTGAAGCTGTGAATGTGGCCTAAGGCAATGGCTGAAATGTGGGAGGCACAATTATCTCAAGGTTCATCCTAGAATGATCCAGGCTAGCCTCACTTGTGTGGATGGAGGATGTAGCTCCTCACTGGCGGGATCTTCATTTCCTTGTGAGTTTCTGGCCGGAGGCCTCCTTTGCTTTCTTGCCGTGCCAGCATCTTTATGGGATACCTCCCAGAATGATATCTTACTGCACCAAGTGACAAAATAAGAAACAGAAAAAACAAGCAAGGTAGGAAAAAAAAGATACAGTTCTTCTTTTCATTGATAGGATTTTTTATTTTTTTAATTCATTATAATCTATTCACTTTGTATCTCAGGTGTAGCCCCCTCCCTCATACACTTCCAATTACATCCTCCCTCATCTCCTCCTATGCCTCTCTCCAAGTCCACTGATAGGGGATGTCCTCTTCCCCTTCCATCTGACTCTAGCCTATCAGGTCTCATCAGGACTGGCTGCATTGTCTTCCTCTGTGGCCTGCTAAGGCTGCACCCCCCACCCCCCACCCCCGGGGGAGAGGTGATCAAAGAGCCAGCCACTGAGTTCATGTCAGTGACAGTCCCTGTTCCCATTACTAGGAAACCCACTTGGACACTGAGCTGTCTCCATCTGTGCAGGTACTCTAGGTTATCTCCATGAATGGTCCTTTAATAAGTAACTACAAGTCCAGATCCTTGACATCCTTTCCAAATTTCAGTTTTCAGGATGTCACTAAATTCAGTTCATACTTAAGAGATGTGATCATACAAATGAGTAAACACCAGAAAGGAATTACAAATGATGGCAAGTTTTCATCCCAATAGCCACAAAATTGGAGGTTAAATAGAAACCAAGTTAATGATACAGTTGCAAGCCTCGCATTCCCCCAAATGATATTAATATTATATGTGCATATATATACATGTATCTATATGCCATTGTTGTGGCGCTTCCCGGCTCCACATCTATGCTAGTATATAATACATGAAATCACATGGGACAAGTTAAGATTTCTAATATCATTATATTTTTCAAAATGGTATTTTCTCATTTGATATTTGTGTAAGAGTAAATTACCAAAGAAGGACAAGAAGGAACAAAGATATCAGCTTGAACTGTTGGACTATTCTGTGCTAAATATGGCCTGTATATGTTCTGTACTAGTTTCAGTTTCCATAATTGTGTTGAAATAATTCCCAAGCCACAACTATTTGTGCACATGTGTGGTTGTGTGTGTGTGTGTGTGTGTGTGTGTGGCCATGTGTATTTTTACAGTGAGAACACACACAGGGCAATGGATCTATATCCCAGTGGGTGGCCTTGTATATTTACCTTGCTTCTTTCTCACTACGGCCATAAAACAGGGCACAGGGACTTTTAAAGCTGGACAGGCCTAAGTTAGTCCTGTCTTCAAAAGGCATTTCCTTTCTCACAAGTACATTATTTCCTTTTGTATAAGCAGCACCCCCAGTACATGTTTGGTATATCTTCAAAGTTATATTTTATCTCCAATTAGGGACTAATTTTAGTGATCCCTATTTTACCCCTTCATTATTCTGGTTTATAGATGACCATCCTGCCAACAGGAGCTTTTCACCCCATAAACCAAGCATATTCCACTTTGTTTAATTAGCATGGCTACAGACGGTGGATATAGAGCCAAGGGGAAAATCCTTTTCTAATAAAATCTGACAAAACCTTGGGAATTGCATGTGTTTGCATGTGTGTCTGCCTAACCTCGAGAGCACATATTTTCTTTGAGTAGCAGCTCACGAAGCAACATTGCTGATCCCACAACTACAGGATCCTAAAAGATGATTTAAAGTGCTATAAAGACGTCTCTACATTCAGCAAGTTCATTGTGACTGTGGTGCAATTAAAGAGCCAACATCACTTTGGTTTGCTTTGGGCTGTAAGAGGAAGGAGAAAAGGCTTTACCAATTCAAGAGACAGATAAATTGCCTTTTCTAAACAAAGACTCATTGCACTTTTAAACGTGGGACTCCCATAATTTAAAAAAAATAGTTTATATATGGGGATGAACCGTATAAACAATGCGGCCTAGACAGGGCTATGGTTTTGTCCAATGAAAGGACTGGACTTGACAAGACCACCAATTGTTCTGTTGTGTTTTGGAAGCCTGATCCAAGTTTACATTTCCAGCCAATGCTTCACTCCTGTGTTTATGATAGCAAGAAAGAGCTCTGGGAACTTGTCTAGAGAGAGCCATGACTGTGTGGATTGTCCCTAGGAAGGAGTGTGAGGAAGACAGACTGGAGAGAGAGCATGAAGAATAGATGGTCCCTCCTGGGTTAACATCAAAATCCCAAATTGGATTCTGCCACATATCAAAAGTGAACATATTTTCAGTGTTTGCACACAACTAGGAATTGCCAAATGGATATTTAAGTCTGGAAAGTACCACAACATGAACCATTTGCACAGCTGTCGTTAGACATGGCTCCACACCATCTCAATGTGTCTCTTCAGCATAAATATTGACAATGTGCATTTCCAGGCTTTGCTAAGGGATGTCCCTGGTGATAGTGAGTCAATATGTAACTTCATAAACACACTGCTCGCAGTGCTCACTCCACCACCCATAATGTGTGTCTGTCTTTAATCTTTGGGTAGTCACAGATGAATAGCTTTGATGGGGAATCTAACAAGTATCCCATGTGGCTATTTTGGTAAATTCAAGATTTACTTTGTATAAAAATCCTTCAAATCATTTTAAATATGTTTCTGTTGCCAACAGGAAAAAAAAAGAAATTCTGTTATTTTAAAAGGTATATGTGTATGAAATTCTCAAAGAATGCATTTTAAAACATATATTTAAAAGTAGTTAACTTTCTCAGGGTCGTTTTGATTTGCATTTCCCTGATGACTAAGGATGTTGAACATTTCTTTAAGTGTTTCTCTGCCATTCGATATTCCTCTACTGAAAATTCTATGTTTAACTCTGTATCCCATTTTTTAATTGGATATCGGAGGAGGGAGAAAACAGAGAAAAGGATAGGAGCCTACCCCAGAGGGCCTCTGAAAGACTCTACCCTGCAGGGTATCAAGGCAGATGCTGAAACTCATAGCCAAACTTTGGGCAGAGTGCAGGGAATCATATGAAAGAAGTGGGACATAGTAAGACCTGGAGAAGACAGGAGCTCCACAAGGAGAGCTCCAAAAAGTTTGGGCACAGGGATCTTTTCTAAGACTGATACTCCAGCCAAGGACCACTCATGGAGATGGCCTAGAACCCCTGCACAGAGGAAGCCCATGGCAGTTAAGTGTCCAAGTAGGTTCCATAGTAATGGGGACAGGGACTGTCTCTGAAAGGAACTGATTGGCCTTCTCTTTGATCACCTTCCCCTGAGGGGGGGAGCAGCCTTACCAGGCCACAGAGGAAGACAATGCAGCGACTCCTGATGAGACCTGATAGACTAGGATCAGAGGAAAGGGGAGGAGGACCTCCCTTATCAGTGGACTGGGGGAGGGGAATGGATGGAGAAGAGTGAGGAAGAGTGGGGTTGGGAGGGGAGGTGGGAGGGAGCTACAGGGGGAATACAAAGTCAATAAACTGTAATTTTAAAGAGCAGTTAACTTTCTCTGGGGTCCTTTGTTCTTCCATTTTTGCTCTGTGTACTCTCCCTCTTACTCCCACTCTGTTCTTCTAGTTACCTAGATCCTAGACTATGCTAAGCATCCTGGATTTGATATCTCAATGGTGTCATAAACTCTGGAAGTCCTTGTGATTTTTTTTCTCATCATCTCTTCCTCAGCTGAGCAGTCCGAGTTGTCAAGTGAGACTGTAGGGCACTGGTTCTCAGCCTTCTTAATGATGCGACCCTTTAATACAGTTCCTCATGTTGAGGTGATTCCAACCATAAAATTGTTTTCATTGCCACTCCATAACTGTAATTTTGCTACTAGTATGAATCATAATATAAATGTCTCTCTTTTCTGATGGTCTTTGACCACCCACATGGACGGTCAGTAGACCCCCCCCCCGAAAGGGATCATGACATATATATTGTCATCTGACATGGAAAAATATCTGGTAAGAAAACCAAGTCAAGCCAGGCATGGTGGCACATGCCAGTAATCCCAGCAATCTGGCGGGCAGAGGCAGATGGATCTTTGTGAATTTAAGGCCAGCCTGGTCTACAAATTGAGTCCAGGACAGCCAACGCTACACAGAGAGGCTCTGTCTTGAAAGAAAAGAAAAGGAAAAAAATCAATCCAAGGCAAACAACATGCACTGTCCTTGAAGCACCCAATCTGTCTCTCAAGGCTAATTTTTTTGTTGTTGTTTTATCCTTTATGGAAAATTGGTCTTTCCTTTCCTGAACTGATGGTGCAATTCAGTCAGTACTGAATGCTGTGTATAGTTTCTTTATTGTGGCTTTGGGAGTATTTGAACTTTGGTTTCTCCACATTACTGATAGTTAATGTTAGTCCAGTTGGACACACCATACCCATGCGCACACACACGTGCTCACACACAAACACACACACACACAGAGGAAAAGAAAGGACTAATAGGGCTGAAGGTATAACTCAGTGGTAAAGGACTTGTCTAGGGACTTACAGGCCCTCCAATTCAAAGGGAGCAAGCTGAGTTTGCTCTTCATTGACACCCTTCTCCCAAGAAGCCTTACCTGGGACTAACATAAGGTTTCTTTTACCGTGTAATTTACCAAAGCTCTTGCATGAGACTTCAGCATATCTTCCTCATCTAAAAAAAAACAAAACAAAAAAAATATAATCTCCCATTTCTTAGACCAACATTGAGTCACAGAGAGATATGAGCCAAAGTGGAGGGCAACAGGAAGACAGTGTTCTTAAGATTAAGACAGCAGAAGCCACTGGTCCCTAGACTCAGCTGAGACCCTCAGTAAAGGCATTCTGGGATGCTCAGGTCCCAAGAGCCAGCTGTTTCCCAGCTCTCTTCCAAGTAAGAATTACCAGGAGATGCGAAAAAATCTCTAGTGCATGTATACTTTATATACCATCAAATTAAAGTCGCAGTGGTAGAATCCAGGCATCAGTGTTGTTTTAAACCTTCCTGTTAACTTCAGCAAACAGCTGAGCCTGGGAATGGTGCATTTGTAAGTGTCTTAAGGTGCATAGCACAGTGCTTTGTAAATTTCTGTCTCCAGGGTCCATTGATTCTTTCCTTCCACAAGCATGATTATTTAGCAGCTATTCCCAGCTGAGAAACAGCACAAGACATAAAATCAATCAAGAACCAACCAACCCCAAACTGATCGAGGTGCTATGACCCAGACTTACCTAAGGAGTGGCATAGGAGGTGGGCAGACAGTTATAACCTGAAGTAGCTTTCTCTTAGAGCTGGGTTTAGCATGAGCAAAATATGCTTGGGGATGTTTCATCTGTCTTTTCGAGTAAAGATAATAACATTGGCAGACCTCACCTCTGCTGTTCTTCAAAGAGGGAATGGAAAGCGACAGGCCAGCCCCAAAAGAATGTCCGCTTATCCATCCTCCCTTTGACTCTCTGCTCTTTACAGACTATAAACAGATCCTGAGTGAGGGGACACATTCACTAACTAGTTCATGGTTATAAATTTAAAGACAGTATTATAACATAAAAATTGTTCAAGTAACGACGTTGAAAGTTAACTATGTAATACTTCTTAAAATCCACCAAATGGACGAGAAAAATCGCAGCTTCATAACAGTTGTTCTGTGTTATTATGTTCTCTGCTTAATTTGACTTTTCCTAATGGTGATGACAAAGTTATTAGTATTTTCATACCCAAGGCAAGAAATACTCATTTAAAATGATTTCTGAAAGAATTTCAAGGAAGCTGTATAGAGCTCAGTTTCTAATTCTATTATATGCATGGAATTATGTCAGAAAAAATAGAATCCTCAAACATTGCTTCTGGTTTTTTTTCCCTGTTATTGTAAGAAAATACTGTGACAAAAACAATTCAATAAAGAGTGTATTTTGTTACACAGTTTAAGAATACCACCCATCAATTCAAGTTGACAAGAGTTTAAAGCTGCTGATTCATGTTTTATCCACAATTAGAAAGCAGAGAATGATAAACGTTTGTGTTCAGCTAGTGTTTGCAATTTGTATAACAAGCAAAACCCAGAACTAATCAGAATTGAAGAAGTCAACTAGTTGATCTGCTGTCAGTTTCATTTCTATTTCTGTGGATGTTAAGATGCAAACTTTTCCATATAAAATTGTGGAAAGGAGAGGAGTCCCCAGTAGGATATTTTGTCTTTCCAATTATAGCTACTAAACTAACATTTGCTGAGCACCTATTTTTATCAAACCTAGATACTGGAAACATGAGAAAAACAAAGATGGAAGGAGTTAGTAGCAGAGAGGACAAATGTTGCTGCTACATGGAAAACATATCTTGGTGGAGCTGAAAGGGAGATGCATGGCTCCAGGAACCAGATATGACTGTGGAACTTCAGGTGTGAGTTTAGAATGTTTTTAAGGGAGCCCAAGGATTATGAAAACTGTTGAGGAAAGAGTCCGCTTTTCTCTGGGCTTGTAGTTGCATTACATCTGAAATTCTATCATAGTGTTTCTATTCTGTTCAAACATTTTACAAATAACTATGAACAACTATGAACAGGAAGGTACAAATATTTGTTAATTACTGTGTGACAAATTCTCACTCAGTGTTTAACCTGAAATCATTTTCTACTTTGCTTTTTGCAATGCTATTTTATGTAGATACTACTTTCCTTGTTTTACAGATTCATGAGCCACGGCTTAGGGAATTCAGAGTGATTCATAAAAGGTCACTCTGCTGAGGGCTGAGCAAATCTGTGCTCTTACCTTAACCACTATGAAACACTATGACCCTGGTAGGAAAGTCTGGAAAGACATTGCTTACATTGTAACATCTGATGATCTCTCTTCCAGATGGTATTTCAAAAAGCGGTAGGAAATTATGAACAAAAAAGAAGTGATCAGCATTAATTTGTATCCATTTCAATAACAAGAAACTAGCATTATGCTTTAATGTGTTCCAAATCAGTACTGAGTTTATAAGCACAAAGTGACCACTGTGGGACCCACAAACTCACCACCTCAACAATTCACTTTAACAGGAAAATCAGCACACATCAGAAAGACGGCCATAGTGAGTTAAGTAACTACTCAATCTGAGTGAACCTATTGTCTGACCCGATTATAACAGTTTACAGTTTAATTCTGAATAAGCTATATTCTACAGGACCCAATTGAAAAGTAATGACATAGAGCTTTCTTTGTACATTTCCAATTCAACATTAAGCTAAAAATTGGTCAGCTTGTTTAGATGGATATAAGTCAAATTTCTCATAGCACAAATTATGATTGAGCATATAGTGGTAGAGAATGAATTGAACTGTGTCTCTTTGTTATACCTTGTATTAAGGAGTAAGGAGGCAAAGTCAGGTTCACCTAAAGCATCCAAACAAGAGCCACATAGAACCATGGTCAAGTTCTCAACTGAGCAATAGTCTGTTCTATTGAGTAAAGCCATCGACATTAAAAAAAGCAGGATGAATGGGGTTCATATGATATCAATCATAGTAACAGATGTGTCAAAAGAACTTAAGGAATTTTTGGCTGATTGTTGTTACATAGAGATATCTCACAGAGAATGTTCCAATAATAAAATGACATTTTATTTCATGGCATGCTAAAATGCAAGACTTGTCTAACTATTGACAGGGTCATCAGACAGTAAATGTCAGTCTCAGAAGGCATGAAGGCCATCAGGACTGAGTGGAGGTGATTTAGTGATAGTGAGGAGGCATTCCTCACAAATATATTTTTTATAGTATTTGCTGTTTACAATGTAGGTAAAGTGTCTTCTGAGGTCTCTAGGATTAACTGTATGATTCATTTTAAGGAAAAGACTCTGCCCCATGCCCAGCTGACATGTAAAGAGTATGTTGTATTTTGAAGTGCTTATGAGCAGAGAATTTGTTGTTATTAGCACTTACGAAAAGACAGATTTGAGAAGGAAATATGAATTCTGTTTAACAACTATATACCAGCTGTATACTAGTGCTAGCAGGCTAATGAGATGTTCCTTAAAGACTTTTGTCATTAGATTTGCTAGAGTGAGTATTAATTTTTAAAAAGTTGATGCAAGCTGCTTTACAAAATAAATAAAATAAGCCTTCAGAACACCGCAATGGTAAATCATCAAGTGTCAGAGACAATGAGATATTTCTTTTCATAAAATAAATTATCAAGTTAAAAGTGAAAACATCTATATTTCTGAAACAGTTGAAAGCTATCAACATGCAAATGTCAGTTTGTCCTTTATGTTCTATTTATTGATCTACCATTCTACCTACCCATGATTATAAAGATGCCTCTCGGAACGCTACAGTGATTGAAGAGATCATATATAATTATCCTTATCATCATGATAATCTATATTGTAATGTTTGTACTAGGCATGTATTCTTTATAAAATTGGCCTCCCTTAAGTGATTTCAGAAATTTTTAATGGCAAGGAAAACCAGTATAATGCGTCACCAAAAACATCTGGGATGAGGTATAACTGAAAGTCTGCAGGGAACCTTTTGTGTAATTGAAAATCCCGGAAATTGTTCTGGAAAATATGTGAAATTAAAGTACATTGAACAAAAAAGTTGCTGTAGGCTGGATCCATAGCATGTAGTGAGTGTTTTGTTTGAAAACATTACAACCTGCACATATCTAAACTTTTCAATCTCTATGCCTCCAGAGGACTTCTCTCACAACTGCACAAGAAATTCACTGAGCATGACACTGGGTACACAGATACTAAAAAAGTCTAATATTTATTTAGAATAAATCATTATGTTTTAAAATTTTTATTTGTGTATGTATTTGTTCATGTGTCTATCTGTCTGTCTGTCTGTCTGCACATTCCACAGTGTGTGTAGAAGTAGAGAACAACTTAAGAGGGTTGCTCCTCTTCTCTCATGATGTATTCGTGGTAGAACTCTGGTCTGCTGGCTAGACTATAAGCATCTTTACCTCCAGAGCCATCTCACCAGCCCTGAAAAAAGAAACTTCACACACTTGAATCTGTATCTTTTATAACATATATTTTATTCCTGCTGTGTGTTATTTTTTCCTCTGAGGTGCTTTTATAGATGCTAGAAAGTAGTTCAGCACATGCATCCCCATGTTATTGTTTAAAGTCTTCTACTTAGGATGACAAAGTGCTTGTTTTGATTAAAATACAAAGTGCTATGATGACTTAAAGGAGGCACACATCCAGGTTGAAAGAATCAGGGAAAAATTACAGAAGATGTAGCATTTGAGTTAGACATAAAAATGTTTTATAACAATAAGAATTCTTTTTTTTTAATTTTATTTTATATTAATCACAGGTTATGTACTTTGTATCCCAGCCATAGCCCCCTCCCTCATTTCCTCCCACTCTCCCCATCCCTCCCTCATCTCCTTCCTGCCCCCCTCCAAGTCCACTGATAGTGGAGGACCTCCTCCCCTTCCATCCGACTCTAGCTTATCAGGTCTCTTCAGGACTGGCTGCAATGTCCTCTTCTTTGGCCTAGCAAGGCTGCTCCTCCCTCTGAGGGGGGTGGGGTGGGGTTGAAGAGCTAGTCATTGAGTTCATGTCCAAAATAGTCCCTGTTCCACTTACTAGGGTAGCTACTTGGATACTGAGCTACCATGGGCTACATCCGAGCAGGGGTTCTAGGTTATATCCATACATGGTCCTTGGTTGGAGAAACAGTCTCATAAAAGACCCCTGTGCCCTGATATATTTGGTCCTTGTGGAGCTCCTGTCCTCTCCAGGTCTTACTAACTCCCTCTTCTTTCATATAATTCCCTGCACTCTGCCAAAGGATTGGTTATGTTTCTTAATATCTGCCTTGATACACTGCTAGGTAGAGTCTTTTAGAGGCCCTCTGTGGTAGGCTCCTGTCCTGTTACTAACAACAAGAATTCTAAAAAAAAAAAAAAAGAAAGAAAAAGAAAAGAAAAAAGAGGTTGAAAATTTGCCCAAGCCTTTGCATGGCCAACTTAATGTGTATAAGTAAGAAATTTATCTTAACTTGACATGCAGTAGACATTTATTCAGGTGTCCATGAAGGAGTCTAAATAAAGAAGTGAATGGATGACAAGTGTGCTTTAAGAATACTGATTCAATGAGAGTGAGTCAGAGCAAAGAATGTAAAACTCGTTGAGATTCTATCACAGCCCACCAGTATATTTCTGTCATATTGAGAATAGAACCCAGGGCCTTGAACATGCTAGGGAAGCACTTTACCACTGAACTACTAACCTCACCCAATACCTTTCTTATTATGACTAGTGCATATATAAACAGTAACAAGACACATTGCAAAGTCAGCATGGAAATGTAATATACTTGTCATGGATGTGCAAACAAAAAGTGAAAATATGAAGGCTTCACCACAATTTTCTCTTCATATACACCTTTATTCCTATGAATTGAATCACATTAACTCAGCACCAGCTAAAAATTTTATGAGCTGGAACATTTACTCAGGTTGCAGCTAGCTACTCATGTATGACTCATTCTTTAAAGAGCAAGAATGACTCTGCCTGTTTCTTTCCTACAGCATTGAAAATTCTATTGATTTATATGAAAAAATGAGTTTGACAGTGATATCTAGTGGAAGTGTAACAGTAGCCAGAATCTTGATTGATTGATTGAGACTCCCATTATACATACATACATGCATACATGTGAAAGAGAAATGAAGTTTGACATGTGCATTCATTCTCAAGGACATTCATGCATTGATTCCAACAAAGTAGTCCTTGGGCATAGCCATATGAAGAGTATTCTTTTGGTACAATTTACACGATAGATTCTTACCAAGAATATGTATCAGAGGATAAAACTGTATCTAAAATAGTTTCCATAGGTGGGTGGATAAACTTCAGTGTGATTGTAGCTCTTTGATCCACGAAAAGCTGCAGCTCAGAGTTGAAATCTGCACCATTCCATTCTGTATCACATGCATTTCCAGTGCCATTTCCCAGTTTATTTCTCCTTTAGGCTACAAAGTCACTTTCTTGCACCAACTCATCTCCTACAAGGTAGTTATTCTTTTCCAAGCAGTTTTTATCCCTCATAGGGATGTTTTTCTTTAAAAAGAAAAAAGACTGATAATGTGTGTATGTGATACGGATACACATAAATACATACAATATCACAGAAATTTTTACACTGTATTTCTATATGCAGTTGTCGACAATGGGTGAACCTAGGATCCCTTGTGGACACTAAATTCCAGCCTTCTCAAGTGCTGTACACATTTAACCTGCACAGGTGGTCCTGTACACATTCAGACTTATATAAATAAAATGCAAATTCTATTTAAGAAGTTGTTACTCTTATTATTCAGAAAATAATGGCAAGAAAATACATGTACATATTTAGTACATTTTTCTTTAATAATATCAATCATTGGTGTTTTTGAATAAGCCCTTGAGTAGAGAGTTGACCACACATAATATGTCTGCATGTACATGCTATCAATCGTCACACTATTTTTGACTCTTCAGTTTTCTGAGACATTGTTCTGCTTCATAGGTTCTGTTGATTGGATCATAGCACAGGAGATCATTGACACAGAGAAGGGGTTGCTACTGAAATAAATGGATTTGAAAGTACTTCTGATAGGCCTGAATACATGAGAAAATCAATTTAAGGAGCCTTATAATAATAACTTCCTCCCCACCAAAAACAGTCAGGATTTTTTTTTTTACTTCCACGTTTCTTAAGACACAGGGAGCAAATACATGTAAGAAACCCAGAAGGCTACGGCTAGGAAGTCTGGCCCAATCAAGAGCTCTTCAAAGACTTGATCAAAATTGAACAGCAGAAACATCCAAAAGAAATCATTCATGCAAAGGGAAAATGTTCACAGCTGGTGAGTATATTCTTGTGAATAGAATTGAGAGGGGAATACACTCTGAAGAGGCTCAGTGTAAGAATACTAATAGTAATATCAAAGACCAAGAACCAATTATCAATGCTGACACATAGATACATGATTAAGAATATCAAAGTGTTTCTTTCGAATCATTCAGAAAATTGCTCTGGGTCCCAGGTAGTGAGTCTCAGTGCCACGACCAGTGGCAACTATCTACGAAGCCATGCAGGTAAGCCCACTATGGCCTATCTCACATTCTCAGTTTCCTGGCCTGAACTCCTTCACTTCTTGTTTTTTCTCAAAATACAAAGAAAGATGCTGCTCAAGACAACCTCACAAAAGAATAGTTTGTTGATACTGTGAAATCAATGTCTGTTATTATTCTGTAGTCCTCTGAATCCTGGAGTGTCCTGCTTTGAAGTTGACAATGCAGAAGGATGTCTCTACAAACAAAGGCCTTCAACTGAGGAAGTAAAAGGAAGTCACCCTCATCCCCTTCCTGAATGCCTTATGTGGTTCTTTCTAACTCACTGAATCTCAAACACCTACAAACAGCCATCTATACTCAATACATTTGAAAGAAAGAGAAACATTACTTTTCCCAGTAGTTGGGTCTGCAGGTGTTATTCCTACTGTGGCCAAATCAGCTAGTCAGGAAGACATGTAGAAACATTAAAAGAAAACCACTTAGTTTGGGCAAGTAATGTAGTTTTCAACCTTCTGAATTAAATATGTTCAATCCCCAAGAAATTTGTCACTGTGGATTTCTTATAAAACCCAAAGCGACATATAGAACAAACCTCCCGGGAGAACTCTACTGTCATCCAGAGGGGCGCCGCAGCTCGCCGTGTGTTCCCAATCGAATAAATGAAAGAACAGCACTAAAGACTCGGGTACTATTGACTGGATGAAATGAAAAGGATTTGATTTGAGGATAAAGAAAACTTACTGTAACTGTCGGTGATGTTTATGAGCACAGGCACCTGTTGGCCTGATTTATAGAGCTCTAATTTACTGAAAGCCAATTTTGCCTCGTGTTCTGAGTATAAATTTGAGGAATAACTTATAACAACTCTCTAACTGAAAACAGGACTCTTTAGATTTTTGGATTTTTACTGAAATGCAAATTTCAGAAAAGTACTAACTAAAAACCTATTTGTTTTCCAGAACACACATAGAGATTTTTGCTTTGTTTTTACATGTTTTTTTTTTAATTTTTTGAGAGTATGATTACATCATTTCCTCCTTCCCTTTACTTCCACTAAATCACCCCATATACCCTTCCCATATCCATGGTCTTTTTAATTATTATTTTTGTTGTTTTTTGTGTTTTTACTTCAGATATTTATTGATATATAATATATATTCCTAAATATGCAAATACATGCTGCTCAATTTGTTTGTTACTATATAGAGGGAGCTATATAGATCAGATATGTAGATATAAATAGATATAGATGTTTTCAGGGATGGCCATTAATTTTGGATAATCAGTTCGTGCGCTCTTCCCTCAGGAAGACTGTTTCTCTGTCTCTCACTTTTCCTTAGTTACCTGTTGTTCTTTCTCTAGATTTGAGATTTTGTGAGCTTTCCCTCATCCGTGTTAGCCTGTCTGCTGCTGCCATCCTTTTACAGGTCATGCTTAGGCAGGCATGTTGGTGTGACTGCATAGGTGTAGCTTCTGACCTTCCTAGGAGACACAATCTCTAAGCAAACTACCTGTTTTTCTGACCCTTACATTCTTTCTACTTCCTCTTAGTCAACATCCCCTGATCTTTGGGTTAAGGAGTTGTGTTGTAGAGGTATGAATTGGGTCTGGGCTTGACAATTTGGTATTTTTATTAATTGTAGTTGTAAATATTTCTATCTGCTGCAAAAAAATGTTTCCTTGGTGAGGGGTGAAGACCGCACTTCTCTGTGGGTATAAGGACAAATATTTAGACTATGAAGTTAGGGATTATACTGGTTTAGTAAAGTGGTGGTTGTATCATCTCCTCCAAGATCCATGACTTCAATAGTGGTACACATGCCTTGATGTATCCAGAAGCTCTCCAGTTGGACCTAAGAGCTACTCAGCAAGAGGGAAGTGATGCCTAGTACTGAAAACCTAGCCAACCTAGAGCTAGAGAATAAAAAAAAATTAAGGTAGAGATTTTTAGTGATCTCTCTGGGATTAAATTCTTCAGCATTTACTCCAATTCTAAATATCTTATATTTTACCACAATCATTGAATGCATCAGTCAGATACCATGGATGGTGAAGTTTATGCACAGCATACAGTAATGCTTGAAGTCCTAGTGGATGAGAAGTCCTAAATCAAAAACGTTCAGATTCTAGTGAAGACACAATGTCTGGTTCAGGGATATTTGTCTTCTCACATGTCCTCTCATGTTGGAAGGGGGAAAAAGTGTCTTCTGGAATCTCTCTTAGAAAAGCAATATCTTCATATATTATGACTCTACTCAAAGAGTAGACCCCATTTTAAGACCCCATTTCTAAATAACATCATTTGAACGTTAGGTTTGAACATTTTCTTGGGATCTGAATATTCAATCCATTGAGCTTAATAATTCTGCAGGAGTCAAATAATCTCTTCATGTTATTGTGAGTTTTAAAATTAAGCTGTACTGTATTTACCTACAAGTATCATTGTAAAACACAACACAGAGTAAATAACATGGCATATATATATATATTAATAACATGAGAATTTTCAGCCTTCTGCATGGGATTTGGGCCTTTATAAGTCTCCTACTTCATACCTAGCACAAGGCACTCAGTATTCACATGTGAATGTAAAATAATTGGATTTTTAATCTCAACCAATTTTGTGTGTGATTATCAACTAATCTAAACTAATCTGTGTGTTATTGGCTATTTCACTACAAATTGTACAAGCTTACTTTTTTTCAAGTTAATATGTATTTTAGAATGCAAATGCCTAAGGAATTTAACTGCATCCCTCAATAATTAACTTGCTCTGTCCAGGCCATTTAATGTGATGTGGTGAAAGTAGGGACAGAAACTTTGTTTGACTAGAATCCATAAACTCCACTCTAATAACTCACCACTCCATATCTGTACTGGTTTAGATAGGAATGTCCCTCGTAGACTCATGTGTTTGAATGGTTGAGATATAGGGAATAGCATGATTAGGAGGTGTGGCCTTGTTGGAGGAAGTGTGGAGAGGCTTTGAAACTGTAATCCAGACCCAAATTAAATGTTTTCCTTTATAAGAATCGCTGTGGTCATAGTGTTTTTTCACACTAAGTAATAGAAACCCTAACTGAGATAGTGTCCTATGGAATTTTCTAAAAAAGATAGGCTCCTTATGGCTACCTTTAAACTTGTTCCTATCCGTCTTTTTGTACCTTCAAAGCACACAGGAACAATTTTATATTGGCTGTATTGCTTCCCTGTGGCTGTGTTCTTTCCTTATAATAGATATTTATTATTTGGGACAGAATATGTTGTCCAAAGCTATGAAGCCACCATTTCATTTTCTTTACCGGGCACCAATAACCCAACATATGAAACTCAAGAGTTCCAAACATCTCCTCAAGACAAAGTGCCCAATATCACATCTGTGTCCACATAGTTATTACCTAAATGAGCTAATGCTCTAAACCAACACAATCTTGAACACTGATTTCTATTATTCTGTCAGACAACAGCTAATTCATAGGCAAAGAATAAATGAGCCGTTTTGGTTAAACAAATTACTAAATAAGTTCTAAACAAAAATAAATTGTCATAATGAAACCCATTTCCTGTGCAGTTACTATATACTAATAAAAAGTAGTGGATAAAATAGAATGGGTTTGCTTTTTCTCTAATCTTATTAATATAGACAAAATCTCTGCTGATTTCTGACTGTTGTCGTGTGAGTGGGTGATGCCTTAAGGCTGAGCGCAGGAAAAGGAGTAGATGGACCAGGAATCCCCTACAAATTCACTCATATGCCCAGGCTCCTACTCAAACCATGAGTCACGGCACAGTACCAAACCACAACCTCTTAGAAAGAGCTAGAACTAGAAAGCACTCCTAAGGAAAACATGCAATGTTATAAAATATGTTAATGTGTTTAAAGGGTAACAAAATGCAGAGATTTTCCAGAAATGTAATCTATCAAGTATATAACATTTTATCCTTCATAGCTTATACCTGAAGCACTTTAAAGCTAATATCTTGATTAAGTGATAAGATTTAAACAGTGATTATCACCACTTGTATAATTAGGAAAGTATATTTTCTTATTTTTCAAGTTTGACCCAAATGTTGTTGCTATATGAATAATAATAAATATAAGCTTTAAAATATCTTTCTAAGGAGAAACATGATCCTGAAACCATAGACTGCTGGGAAATGGTTTCAGTGGTTGATTAAACATCCCCATCACACACTTATGCGTAGGCTGTAGTTGTTACAGAAGGAAATCCCTGGGATATTTCTGTTTGCTTGATTTTTACTCTGTAAGGCTGTATCTGTGTTTCCCAAAGATTATTAACACCTTAATCTGAGAACATCCTAAAAATAAGAAAAGAAAAATACAAGTTTTGAAAACTAGGATGGTCAGCTGGAAACTGGGCCCATGTTCAGCAAACAAAGTTCTGACCCCACTAATGCAAAGATGCATTGGGAAGCCATTCCTTGTTTTGGTTAGCACTGAGTCTATTCTTAAAGCTCAGCCTAGCCAGTGCTTTGGGATCTGTGAAAAAGCAGTTATAAACTTGACTGCATTTCAGCCCACCAAACCCCCCATGTAAAGTGTATCCTGGGTCAGCATAAGATAAACCCCTCCCTCACCACAGTATCCACAAGGCCACAAAGACATAGCTACCTGGGAGATAAAACAGTACTTAAGTGTACTAAGTCCATTTAGTTATTTGCTAATGGAGGAGAGATAAACTATGTTTCTATCTGATTGGGTCATTTGTTTTCCTAAGCGTCCACAAATATTAATATAAATATTTAGCATATGTGTTTATATTTATATGACATGTAGAACAATGATTCGTATGTAATAAATGTTTTCTATGAAAACTTGCATTAAAAGAAAGTGCTGTACCGAACAACAGCAAGTGCATTTCAAGATGACTAAGGAAAGTAGCGAATTTGTTGATATTTGGACATGTTCTCATTAATTATTGATCTTTTACATGGTCATAAGTTGAGTCGATTTTTTTCTCTCTCCAAAGTTAAAAGTATGCATTATTCCCGCTCCACAAGGTGCTTTTGTTTTGTGCTGTGAACTCCAAAGTTCTAAGCATCTCTCCCTTCCCATGTAAGTTCAATGCAGTCTATCCATTGTGCTTCAAAAAAAGAAAATGATCATGGAGTGTCTGCAAGTCTTCATAGAGGAAGTGAGACCAAAGCATTGCCTGACAATAGAAAACAGAAAAAAAAAGGCTGGGTTATTAAGTGAAACTTGAAGGTTGAAAATTAGAACTTTAAGATTTTGCATGAGTCTTTGTGCTGCATCCTTAGAAAGACAAATACGGGTTCCTTGAGCCAGCTTTGCAAAGTTATCTGTAAGCTCTGGAACACAGGGAATAGAAAAATGCTGCCTCTCCCACTATCAAGGACGTGCTAGCTCTAGAAACATGAGTCAGTTTGTGAAAGGAAACAGAAGTTCCCATTCCATCTTAGGTAACTGAACAGCTAGAGAATAGCCTCTAGCAGGGCATGGTGGCACACACCTTTAATCCCAGCACTAAGAGAGGCAGAGGCAGGTGAATTTTTGTGAGTTTGAGGACAACCTGGTCTACAAAGTGAGTCTAGGATGGACTACCAGAGAAACCCTGTCTCAAAAAGCCAGAAAGAAAAAAGAAAGAGAGAAAGAAAGATGGAAGGAAGGAAATGAATAGCCCTTAAATCTTAAGCCAATGCAGAAGTGTCACACTTTTTAAAAATCTCTGTGAGTCGTAACTGTCAGTGTGGTAAGATTTGATAGCAGACATCAGGAAGAAAAAAAATTACTAAGCATTTTGACTCTGATTCTTTGTGTGATGATCCCTGAGTGAGATCATTTTTGTGTGCACTTGTAATAAGTTCAAGAAGAATAACAATATTAAACTAAATATGTGCACTACATCAACCTAAATTAAGTGGAGAGGCAAAGACAAAAGGTCCACAGATGAAATGTTAATGAATCCCAGAGATGTGTCAGCTTCTTGGGTCTAAAGCATCTAGTTCCTGCTGTTAGTACCTGTCAATATTTCCAACTGCAGCCAGCAGGAAACAGCAAGGGATTTGTTTTTGGGCAAGTGAAGTAGATTTTCTTTAATGTGTTAGTTGAACGACTTCTGGATGATTGTATTCAGGAAAGACTGGATGGCTAAAAGGTGGTGAAGACAATTCCTGACTCCATTGTACCTCATAGATGAAGTACTATATGAAGAGGGACGGGATGGAAGATAGATATGTTTGAGCTCAATGTAGCTAAATTATTTAACTTGGAAGTTCAACAGAATATCTGACTTAGTGTTATATTAGAGATGGAAGTTTCAGCTGAAAATCTACTAGTTAATTTGGAGGAATAGGCCTCGACTTAGAGAACATCAGCATATGCTTAGATTTGGGAGCTCGACTGTTCCTTAAGTAGTATCTAGTATTTAATCTCTATACATATCAGGCATTCAATAACAGCAGTGCAGAAAGAGTTGTATGTGTTAAGGCTCATATGTATTTAAAGGTTCTTCCTCACTTCCACCTGCCCTTCACCCCGGTCATTTGTCGCCTGCCCTTTTATGCTTACTGCCAGATCTATTCCATCTGTGTCATTCTGTATTACTGTGTTTTGTATTCTTATAGGACATGGGGCTCTATTATGTATTCTTATAGCACACAGTTTCATTGGGTTAGAACTCTTGCGTATAGAGCTTGCAGCCATCTTGATTTGTTCATGTCTACACAGAATTTATTTCCAAATAAGGTCTCATTCACGTTTTCCTACAAAGAAATACAGTTTAACCTATAACAGAATGAATGAATCATCTGGATTTGGGCACTGGAAAATGTGCCTGTGTTTTAGAAAGTTATCACTAAATAGAACAGAAGCTCTGTTGGAGAAATGTTGGGGGAAAGACCAGAATCAGGAGTGTCACTTAAAAAGTTATTGAAAATGTGAGAAAGGAGAGCTTGAACCAACATATAACAGTAGAGACAGAATTAAGTAAGAGCTGAGATCAATAGATATTTAAACATAAAGACTTGGTATCCAGTCCAATACCAGTGTGTGAGGAAGGGAAAAGATTCAGATTCCCAGGTTTTAGCTTGGGAAGCAGATGAGTTGTGATACCATCAGTAACAGAATGCAGGCATGAGAAGATGTTTTTCCAGTGATAATGTTGAGTTCGCCCATGTACTTGTACTGTAAACACATCAAGTGTCTTGTGGACGGACAAAGGACCAGATGGCTAGTACAGCATTATTCATGCAGCTCTGCATGGCTACTAAACGCATGAAATGTGGCCGCCGTGCCCAGGGAGCTCAGTTTTCAGTTACATGTGATACATTTGATGTCAATAGCTACAACTGACTGATGGCTGTTATATGAGATTGTGCTGCTCAAGCAGGTACTTGGACAGGTGTGCTTAATACTCCAAAGAGACAGAGGAACTCTCAGCTGGACACTGAGTTTGAGAGCTTACGGGCAAGAGAGGCTGGAAACCGCCCAGAGGCAGCTCAGAGAACAGGACTACAACACTTAGGGTCATCAGAATTTCCGTGATCCACCACAGAAGAGGGCCCGGAAATGGTTGCTGAGAAATACTGAAAAGTGAAAGCTAGAGTAATGTTGCCCTCACACGGTACATTTTTGGGAAAAGAATCTACCATATCACAGATAATAACCCTTATTAAATAAACGACGGAAAAGGGCTTACACAATTCAAATTTGTAAAATAAAAGAAAGGCCATTGTACTCTAGTCAAAGGCTGTGGTGTTTAACTCCTTTTACCTCCACACATGAAAGACATTGTGAACGTTTATAGAGGCAGGAGTAGGGGGTTTCCAAAGAGGTAAAAACTCCATGGAATCCAGACTGTGTCCCCAAAACAAACCCATAGCAAAAGGGCCCAGAACATCTTTCCCATGACATTACCAGCAGAGGTTCCATGACTTCTAATGTTTCTACTGACAAATAATATCACTGTGAGAAAAGTTGCTCAATTATGCAGAGAAATGGGTAGAATTGTTTCCAGCTTTCAAAAGAGCAATTTATGACTCATGACATTTTGATGAGTTTTCCCTGATCATACATACTTCGTGTGGTAGAAAAAAAAGTGTGGGAATTCATCTTTTCACACCAAAAATTAAGACTTTTACATTCTGCAGTAACAATTGTTGTCATATCTGCCTACCACTTCTAGCAGAGTTCACTTAATGGTTTTTGACATAAAATTAAATTATCATTTTGAGGCAATGTGGGATTGCATTGTCTTATATGGAAAACTAAATAATTTTCCATAAATAGGTGATGATTTAAAAAATATAAAAGTGAATTCTAATGCATTCAACTACTGTGTTGCTTTGATCTAAGAGGTGTGAACAAACATCTATTCACCTTGGATAGGGAACAAATGACAGAACAAGGAAAGGATTCTACTGAAGCCTGGCTTGTGGTACTCTGATCATTCTTTGAGCATGACATTCCTAAATGGTCCTTTTTGGGTATGTATGTTTTGAAGGCAAGTTCCAAAGATGTGAATCTGTACATTTCACTGATTTTATTTATGGGTTAGAGAACAACTGCCAGTTACATACCTCCACAGCAATGTGAATATTCCTTTCTAGAATAGCAGAAGGCAAAGGAGAATGAGTCAGATTCAGATGCTGCATAGCATTAGGAAAACAAAGTTCCAACATAAATGAAGAGTTGTATATTAAAATAGGCCTTACATACACCGACATGAGAAAAGTCTTATTTTCTTTAAAATTTCATAAGCTGGTTACCCATATGAGGCTGGTCCATCCATGTGACTGGCAAAGTAGGTGCTTTCTTCCGGACAAGACTTTAACAGCATTCATTTGATTCTGCAGGTACTACCTTCTGATAGCAGTCTCAACAAGAACTCTTAAATCCTGAAGTTAACTCCCTCCATATGAAATGCAAGTGTAACCTTCCATGTATAAATTTCTGCTTTATAGCAGCCAGTGCCTTAAGTGGGTTCTAGGTTGTTTGTATGATCTGAACCACATTAGAAGAAAAAATGTTAAGTAAAACAAGAAGATAAGTGATTGTTCAGAGTGTATTTTTTTTCACTAACTAGGCTTTATAGATCTGTTTTCTTAAAGCTCGAGTTTAAGATAAGAAAGGAACCCTTGTTTTTAATGGCAGTAGTTCTTGAGGAGAAAGCTGAGTTTTAATGGAACTCATCTTGCACCAAAGATTTGGTCACCGGAGGGAGGGAAGACAAGGGTCGGGTTGTAAACTTGGAGTTTGAAAGCCCAGAGTCATGTAAATAGAATTCCTGTGGTGTAAACAGCAGTGGTTGAAAACAAAAGCTCTGAAAAGAGGCAGCTATCCAGTTAGAAGAATATCCAACTAAAGCATATCTACAAGGGATGCTTTGAGTATTCTGATACTGTACTGATCGGTAACATTGTAAAACTTTCAGATCTTCTGAAACTATGAAAAAAGAAGATACCCCCACAGCAAAATTAAATTGTTTATATTCTTTATATATTCAAAGTAACTAAAAACTACTTTAAAAGGTATTTTCCTGTACTAATTATGCACTTGAAATTTATTTAAATAATTAATAAAGCCAGGATTTCTTTAAAGAATCTACAATCTGTTATTTCAGCGCACAGATGACTGTATCTGCATTCATAAAGTGCAATTATGTTTATCATCACCATTGTGTCAAAGTCTGCACTTGTTTTTGACAAAAATACACAAATGATTATTAAAATACTGTTTGCCATATTTTTTTCTCTGTTAGATTCTACATTCATTGTTTTTATGTTGTATGAGAGCTCCATTTTTTTTTCTCAAGACTTAGACAGACTTATCTGTTCTATATCATGTTCTTTTGGGGAAGTTGGAACTGTCTTCCATATAGTCATTTGTCTGTATGCCTCCCCAAAGCATCAAAAGAAACTGCAGGCAACTGAATGTGTTCTGTGGAGACGCTCTAATGGGCCAAGGGGAAGATAGGAGGAAGGCTGGGAATTCTTCGTTTATAGTCCAGTCAGATGCAGCCATTCCCTTGCTGTACCTCAACTGGGCATGAGAAGCGGTGTGTGTTAAATCATTCATTGAAAGAATGGTCGCTCCTTCTGCCCGTAGCTGTGTAATACAAGAATCTGCAACAGCACAGTTTATTGCGTTGAATGATATAAGTGCCTACCCCTTCCTCTGCCCTGCCTTCCCTAGCCACAATATCTCTTGTAATCCATTGTGCATTCCTGATGATACCAATGTATTTTCTCCATCCTTTGGGTATATCCACCTTCCCAGTGTCCTTAGGAAACTGGCCACAAAATCTACATTTTATTGCAAGAATATGCCATTTCTCATTTTCATCTCCTGTTCCGCTTTCATGACACCTGGCTAATTCTCATTTCTGCCTTTCCTTTGGTCTTATCTGTTTATAACTGACAATATATCCTCTGTACAAAGTAAATAAATAAGGATACAAAGTAAATAACCTGTGATTAATATTAAAAACATAAAAATTAATATATATATCCTCTTTTAATGTGTGTATGTTTATGATTCATGAGTATATATGTATGTGCATGTTTGTGTCCATCAGTGTAGACATGCTAGTACTATAATTCAGGGACAGAAGTCAGAGGAAAAGCTTGGGTGTCAGTTTTAGCATTTCACCATGTTTGCAATAGTGTCTCTTGCTACTATGGTGTACAGCAAATTATCTGGCTCGCAAGCTTCCACAGATGTTCCTGTTTCTGCCTCCCATCTCACAAGAGGAGTATGGCAATTGTAGATGTGTGCTGCAGTATTCAGCTTTATGTAATTTCTGGGTATTCAAACTCAGGTCATCATACTTTTACTATTTGATCTACCATGCTTTCTCTCAGCCTGTCATTTCCAGCTCTGATTTTTGATACTAACCAGATGTTTTCCTTTTGCAGACGTTATCAGCTTTTCTCTGTTCTGTTTCTCCGTCCACCCACCCTACTACAAAGTTCACCCTCACTCACATGTCACTCAACAGTAGATCTGCATTCCAAGGAGCACATTAGTTTTATTCTTGTGAGAACAGCATACAGAAGTCATGCAAACAAACTAGGATACAGTTAGCAAACCAACATAAAGTAATGTGGCTACCGTCATATGCCATCCACATTTGAACCAAATGTCATTATTTGGTACATTTAATTTGCCTTTAGCAGATTCTGTTACCAATTTATACACTTATTTATGTATAAACAAAATATGGTTGAAGAATGTCTGCTGGCACAAAAGTAGCCTCAGTAGATTTTTAAAGCACCATGAGACTTTATAGAAACTCTGGAATGTACTATGTTGTGAACATGCAATCTTAGGAGTTTATATGTTTCCTTTACTCATATATTTTCCTCAAATAATGATCAAGAATATTTTGCTTATAACAGAATTCTAATTTTTTTATTACTCTGTTTTGAGTATGGAGGTATTTTGCCTGCATGTATGTCTGTATGCTGCATGTGTAGTGGGTGACTGTTAAGGCCAGAAGATCCCCTGAGAACTGAGTCTTAGACTGTTATAATATACCATGTGGGTGTCAGGAATTGAGTCAGGTCCTTTGGGATATCAGAAAGTGCCCATAACCACTGAACCATCTCTCCAACTCCCATAAACTGGAATGTAAGAACAACTGGTGCTGGTAATGACTGGGTACCTACTAGAAGCATTTGGTCCCATATATTTGGTTTGATACTTTTTTTGCAAATCCCATTTTCCCTTTTCAAAGCACTCCATGACGGTGTGTACTTATTTCCTCATACCATCCATAAATGTCCTCATCTCACTGAGGGGAAAGGCAAAGAGAGTTAAAGTGTGATAGCCAGTTTTTATATAAATGAATGCAAAAGCCTACCCAGTAGTGTGATAACCACTGACATCCTGTCCTTTCGTCCAGTACATATCACTTTCCTGCTAAAATAAACTGTGAGCTTTTGCTTCAGTGTGGCAAATACGTAGAATGTTAGTAAGAATAGATATATAGGACTGAAGGTAAGTTCACATCTGCAAAGTCTAAATTCACATGCACTTAGCTCTCTTTACTTGCTTCTGTCACAATGCTAGAAGGCAGGTGGAGGTGGTGTAGCTTTCTCCCGTCTTTGTCATCTTCATGCTGCTTCATCTCGGCGCTACTCTTTTGAGTGAGTTTGGTGTCTTGGCAAGAGGCCCTTGTTTCTAATTTGACTCAAAAAAGTCAGAAGCTCGTACCAATGCCAGTTAGCTGCTAAGCCTCAAAGGTTCGAGGGAAAGAAAAATTAAAGAGAGGAGCTGGTGTTTCCTCATTCTCTGGTGCAAATGCTGCGTGCTGCCTGAGACAGGTGGTTCCTGTTGGAAAAAGAAGTCATAATCTGTTTTTTCCAGTGTACCAACACGGTGTGGTATCTGATATCTCTGTGAGTCATCTGTTTGTATAAGCCATATCTAGTGTCAGCAAGTAGTTCTTCAACACATGGTCTAGCAAGCATACTTATAATCAAATGTATTTGACATATAGATAGTCACCTTTTAAATTTAATGAGTGAATTTTATGTTTGGAACAATATCAAGAAAGGTATTTTATGCTAACTTATAGGTATGTATATCTTAAGCTTAATCATCATTTTATTGTTTTGTGATAACTAGGCATTATTTATTCCATTATGATTATATCCTTTCAAAAGTTCTCAAAGGATTCTTCTCCCATTGTAAAGTCAGTATGAAGGACCCAGCAAATCTTGCTTTGTGCTCCTGGTAAAATAGATATGAGCTTTCTTGGAACAAGTCTTTCACTATACACACACACACACACACACACACACACACACACACTTTGTGAACATGAAGAACTGTTGACTTCCTTCTGGAATTCCTGTGGATAAACCCTAGATAGAATGGCACGGGGAGCTATCAAAGAGCTTCCCAATTTCTCCAGCCCAGAATATTCCTCAAAGTTGTGGGAGGCTGCCATTTCTTTCTGGGTATCAAGTTCTATAATGCTCAGGTGTGCTTGCAAACAGAGAAAAAAGAAAATGTCTGAAATATTCATTAAAGGCACAGCTGTGCTAAGCAATTTGGATGTGTTCATATTATCCCCCTCAGGGCTAAGGTATGAGAGTGAAGAAAAGTGAAGCAGGTAAAGACTCCTGTTGTAAAAATCATCTGTTCCCCTCCATTACACGT
Organism: Pachyuromys duprasi; assembly: GCA_028658305.1. Lineage (NCBI taxonomy): Eukaryota > Metazoa > Chordata > Mammalia > Rodentia > Muridae > Pachyuromys > Pachyuromys duprasi. The sequence goes on along the minus strand of CM053743.1, from coordinate 69,013,937 downwards.
GGGGTGAGTCTATCTTAGGCTTCAGGGCCTTCCTGCACAGTGTTCCACATGGTGCTCTTAAACATCTCCTCCAAAATGAATGGAACATAGGCAGGCACGAGAGACATTTCAGAGCCTTCACAGCTTATTAAACCTCAGCGTGGAAAGCCTAAAACTGTCCCTCTTCACTGGCCCAAATTAAGCTGTTCACCTCTGTAAGAAAAATATTGGCATCAGAGCTGATTCCTTAAGAAAGTATGATATGTGTATTAATATTATGGTAAGTTGGAGGCAGTTTTAAGATCCATAATTGACTTTTATATGTAAGGTTTTCCTTAAAGATTTACCGTTTTTTGTTCCCAAATACACAAAAGACTTAAATCTTTAGAACTGTAATGACAGGCGAAAATGACTGAGACATAATTTAGCTAACTCTTTTATTTTCCAGGTTTAAAAAATTGTATTTTAGAAATAGATTTTCTCTGTGTCTCTTTGCCTCTTTCTCTACACACATAAACACATATGTGTGTATCAGTTTATACATGCATATTTATGTAAAATATGTTGAGTGCATTATTTCCTAAATAGTCTTAATATGAAATACATACTATTGAAGTGTGTTTGTAAGCAAGAGAATAAATTCTTGTATATAGAAAAAGGAAAATGAACTGAGCATTCTCCTTGAGTAACGTGAAGAATCCTTTTCTTTTAGATTTTTCTTTAATTATGTGAATGTGTCATTGTGGGTTTATGAATGTGAGTGCTGGCGCCCACAGCTATATCAGGGGCCCCTGGAATTAGAGTTACAGGCCATTGTGAGCCACCGACAACCAGTGCTGGGAACTGAACTCAGGTCCTCTGAGGGTTTTTCAGTCCCTCAAGGACTTAGAAGCTATGTGTGTCCTCATCCAGTGAGCTCTCCACTTTAAGGGAACAGAGGAGAGCCTTCCTTGTTCAAAAGCAAAGTAAACAAAGTTAGTTAGAAGAAATAGTAAACTTTCAAGGACTAGAGCCTGGTCAAACACACAAGCCCTGATGGCTTCTGTACTCAGAACCCAAGGACCTGTGTGTTCAGGGCAAGTGAAAGCAAGGAGCAGATGCTTTCTACATCCATGCTCTAGTCTGTCTTCTGACACACATCCCCCTCACTAGTAAAATACAGTGAAACATCAACTACCTCCTCAATGCATGTTAGAAGAGAAAATCAGTTATATTACTGATCAGGTTTCTCTCTAGGAAAGTGCGGCTCTGAAGTTCCTCCTTCTCCATGATCAGTACCAACAGAGGGAGTTGGGAGAATAGGGAGATGAGGGAATTTGCCCCTGGTCTCCACAGGGGCTTCTTCAACTGGTCTTTTTATGTGAGAGGAGATTGTGGCAGCTGTGCCTGAGCCCTTTCTATTGTTTAAGAGAGGTTTAGCACGGCCTTAGCAAGGCTGAGCCTCTGAAATGAGAAGAAAGCCCAGGTCTGAATGTTGCTGTCTGTTCACCTTGGTGTGGAGCACTTCAGAGAAGGGTGGGGCTTGCTGCCTGCACCTCTCAAGGCCCGGAATGAAGTCCATCCAGGAGTGTGACCATTGCCCCGAAGTGGCTTCTTCCAGCAAAAGGTTCTAGAAACGTCCTCATTCTTATCCCTTTGTCCTCTGCCCTTTGACAGATTCTGACTTGAGCATGCGCACACTGAGCACGCCCAGCCCAGCCTTGATATGTCCACCGACTTTGCCGGGATTTCAAAATGGAAGGGGTTCGTCCACATCTTCATCCTCTGTCACCGGAGAGACGGTGGCTATGGTTCACTCCCCACCCCCGACCCGCCTCACCCACCCACTCATCCGACTCGCCTCCAGACCCCAGAAAGAACAAGCCAGCATAGACCGACTCCCAGACCACTCCATGGTGCAGATCTTCTCCTTCCTGCCCACCAACCAGCTGTGCCGCTGTGCACGAGTGTGCCGCCGCTGGTACAACCTGGCCTGGGACCCGCGCCTCTGGAGGACTATCCGCCTCACGGGCGAGACCATCAATGTGGACCGTGCCCTGAAAGTGCTGACCCGCAGGCTTTGCCAGGACACCCCCAATGTGTGTCTCATGCTGGAGACTGTGATTGTCAGTGGCTGCCGGAGGCTCACAGACCGAGGACTTTATACCATTGCACAGTGCTGTCCAGAACTGAGGCGCCTGGAAGTCTCAGGATGTTACAATATCTCTAACGAGGCCGTCTTTGATGTGGTGTCCCTCTGCCCCAACCTGGAACACCTGGATGTGTCAGGTAAATAGAAACTGACCTCAAAACCTGGGTCTTCCTATTGTACCACCTCAGAGTAGCAGAGACATTGCTACACATACAGGGTTGCCTTCTCTTATTAATATTTTTTAAGTTTTGTAAATTATGTGTATATGTGCATCTGTGTATAGGTATGCTCGTGTGACTGCAGGTGCCCACGGTGTCCCCAGGAGGGCATTACATCCCCTGGAGCTGGAGTTAAAGGCATTGAGGGCTGCCCATCATGGGTGCTGGGATCTAAACTCAGGGCCTCTGGAAGAGCAGCATGTGCTCTTAACCACTGAGCCATCTCTCCAGCCCCCAGGGTCTCTTGCCAGGGATATACAGTGCGTGGTAGAGGCTAACCAGCCTAACTGGTCAAAATCTCACTTATGAAATCATAACCCAGAAGGCCAGAAGTAGCCTTTGCATTTAACATCTGCTTCCTGAAGGAACTGTGAGCACGTTGGTCCTAACAGGTTGGGTCAGTCTGTTTTAAATGTGCCCTTACACTCCAGAATAACTATGCTTCGTGGGAAGCAAATTTCCCATTAAGGCAAATAGAAGGAAATAGCTCATTGAACAAGTAGTTCAGAAACTAGCCTGTTATGTTTGTTATGAGCTAATAGAGCCTGTGAGCCATGACAAGGCCACAGCACTGCCCCATAAGGCCACACGCTGAACTGACAGTCCAGCACAGGGAATGAGACTCAGGGCTGGGAGCAGCGCTCACAAGGGCTTGCCTTTCCCAAACCCTGGGGAGGTCTGTCGTGGTCAAGTGATTCCCGCCACACTCCTTTCCTTTGGGTTAAACTTACAGCTCTTTTAAAGCGTGTGCTCAGTTTTACAGCACAAGGACAGGGTCCATTGAATCTAACTTTTCATTCTTTCAAAAATGGAAGGAAATCCCAGTATAATTGCTTTACTTAAAAGTCTCTCTTAGGCAGGAAGAATTAAAGCCCAGAGTCAAACTTTGGCGCCAGACGGGGACCCAGCCTGAATAGCAGCCCGCTCCCCACCTCCTTTTTAAATCTCATCTGCTATACAGTCAAAAGATGAACATTCAAGAGGCTGAAATGTGTAAGATGTGTCAGAGAAGCATGAGCTGTGACCTCAGGAATGGCTGGGGAAGGGTCGAGAAGTAAGACCCACTGTGTCAGGCAAATAAATAGAATTTGGGATTTATAAGAATCTGGGGTAAATGATGCCCTTAAAAAAAACTGGAGGGAAAACAGCTTCCAGCTTGTTCTGTCTTTCAGAAGCCGACATCTGAAAGTATTTCAGCTGACAGCCCATTATTTTTGCAGATTCTTTCCCTGGCTGGAAAGCTGCTTACTGCTCTTCTACTTGAGCTGGCTTCAGGACAAAGCCATCATTACTGTGTGTTCGATTAGTCATAAGCAGCCATGAGCAGACAGAAGCGGGAGACAAGGAGGCTTTCTTAAAGTCTCCCTCCAAGGAACCCTGGAAAACATGGAGCGTTGTGATGTGGTAGATGCCGACCCACTTCAAAACTGAGATTTGGGGCAATTCACTCGGCACTTAGAGCAAAGACTTGATGTGTTTTCTCTTCAGCTAAGACATAAAATTGACAAACTCTTTACCAGTCTTGTCATCTGAACACTTTGTTGTATTTTCTCAGACTAGAAAATGACTTGATTAGAATTCCCAGCTTTGTCAAAGTCTGTTCCCAGGTGTCCTTCCTACAGAATGCAAGAAATCGTGGTCCTTTGGAAGTTCTGAAATAGCTGAAGCTACCTTGGCTATTTAGCAATAATATTACTGGTTTTTATGACCTGAGTGAGCTTGATGTACCACTTGACAAACCTTTACTAAGTGCTGCTAGCTGTCATCTTCTTCAAGGTTATTTTGGGGCTCATAAATATTTGTATAGCTTCCTGACAGATTGCCAATAACAGCAAAGATCTATACATCTATGCAGGCGAACAAGAGAAACCTATGGCTCACCAAATTAAGATGGAATTTCACATATGGGTGGTGGAGATGGACTTGAAAGGGTTTCAGGTTGGGCTTGAGGATATGTTTGTCCTCAGAACTTGCTGAAAGTCTCCTCCATTTCTGGGAGTGTTTGGAAATGGTTGTACCAAAATAGAGAAAAGCAGAAAAGCTGTTTCACTACTCATTGGTTTTCACCTGCCTTGGTTTTAAGCTGGCTTCAGACAGTGGCTAACTCTCTAATGACAGCAAATTTAAATTTGAAAGGCTCATTTTCTGGTCCTCTAGTTCAAATCCTCTAGATGGCATGAAATTACCTGCCCCAAATTTAACAAGGTAGAGAGGCTCAGGTTTAATGTTACACTTTTCAAATCTCTGGTAATTACTATAGCCAGTTATAGCATCTTATCATTATCACAAATTACCTTTTATTAGTATTTTAAACATAATTAGGGTACATTAAAACCAACCAATCTTCAAAACAAAATGTAATTGTTGCATGTAACGTTATTTCAAGGGGGCACTCTCCAGCAGGCTACCTGAGACCCACCCATTTCTCTCCCTAATCTTTTCTTTCTAATCAGCAGAATCCAATATAGGCCATCCTAATTTCCCAGCACCCTGAGTCCATCTCTTCTCCCCTTCCTGCCTGCCTGTAGGAACACTTCATCAAATCTCCAGTTGTTCTCATTCTAAGACTTAAAGGAAATATTCATGTTTCTCATTAACTCACGTAAGACCCCAAATGAGTTGTTCTTCCAAGACTCAAATTCCCATTCTTCTACAAAACTATCTCCAGATCCCAAACACAAAAGTACCTATACATGCAGTGATGCATGTCAACCTAGATGGGCTCCATGCTAGTCCTTTTTCTGCTCCCTCCCCAAACCTTACCAACAACTCTCTTAAGAGACTTGCCATTTCCCAGGTGGAACCTCAGCACAACCTTCCACACCAAATGTCTAATGAACCACGGATTTCCTCTTGCTGTCTTCATTTTGAACATAGGCAGCTAAAACATTAATTTACATTCTTGCATGGTACTTGCATCTTTCCAGATCCCCTTTTTTCAATTCATGAGTTGTTTTTTTGTGGTCAGAGATGAGGGATTTTTATCTTTTATTTGAGGATCTTGTAATTAAGTAAAAACATGAGTTCAAAACCCTGAAATGTTTGTCTTGAAAGAGTAAAAGTTTCTGTTGGTTAATACACTAAGCAGTATTGTTAAAGCTGTAGAATAGCTGAAAAAATTAGGATAGCTTAGGTTTAAATGAGTTTATTGTGTTAAGTCATTGCTGTGCTTTGTTGAGAAACATGTAGCAAACACTCAGTAAACAGCAACTGTTGCTTTTTGTTGTATTGTTATCAACAAGCTTAGAAGTTACTCATTGGTCTTTACTGATTGAAGTGAAGATCACCACCAGGGGTCTGCATGTTTGCCTCCTGAAGGCACATCTACTGCAAATCCTTATGTAACCACAATTCCGTGGCATGTCATACTCTTTCTTACCTCCCTCTTGTCATTGAAGCTCAACAGTCGTGAAAGTAGCCTGGGTAGAGAAGGCACTTGAGGTATAGGCCTCATTTTGTAAAACTGAAATTTAAATGAGTGATTTCTTTTTTTTTAGTAATTTATTTATTTTTATATTAATCACAGGTTATGTACTTTGTATCCCAGCCTGGGCCCCTCCCTCAATCCCTCCCACTCTCCCTATCCCTCCCTCATCTCCTCCCTGCCCCTTTCCAAGTCCACTGATAAGGGAGGACCTCCCCCCCCCTTCCATCTGACCATAGCTTATCATGTCTCTTCAGGGCTGGCTGCAATGTCCTCTTCTGGGATCTAGCTAGGCTGCTCCTCCCTCGGGGGGAGGGGGCGGGGGAGGGAGGAAGGGAGGGTTGAAGAGCCAGTCATTGAATTAAATGAGTGATTTCTAAGGGTCCCTTCATGTCTGTAAAATAGGAATGCATGAACTATCCATTAATATTACTAAACCGTGAAAAATTTATTTTCTTTCCAATACAAACTCAACAACTCCATAAGACTTAGAGATAGCCATAACATTGAATTTATTGATAGAAAGCAATACCAGCATATCAAAATCATTTACTGCAACTATACTGAACTAATATTTTCTTAAATTTGAAACTCATTTTAAGACATATTTTTGCCTAAATATTATGTCTTTCTGGCTCACAAAAGATTTTGCTAGACATTAAGAATGTAGAAAGGAAACTAGAACCAAAATAGAGGAATAGAGGAATAAACTTTATTATATAATAGAATAAAACAAAAATGCCTTCACAGGCAGCACAGATAAGAAGAAAAATTCAAGATATGCAGGACTGCAGTCATCCCAAAGGAGCAGATTTCAAAGCTAACCACCTCACAGAAACCGCCATGTTGCCCCCACAATGCGGTGTGACCAGCTCCGGAGGAGCTGCACCCGTTTCCTGTGGTTGGATATGTGTTTCACAGCTCAAAATTCTTGCCTTGGAGCACATGACGTTTGAACCCTGTTTTTTTCCGGTGCTTTATCAGCGTTTCCTGGAAATCCTCCCAACAGGTAGGAGAAAAGGGTCCTCTGTAGCATTGCTGTTCTGCCACTCACAAGCATTAGATATTTCATCGAGTAGCCAGAATGTGAGGGTGTCTGAAGTGAGGTGCCTAGGTGCTCACCAGCAGCAGGGATCTGATAAGAACAGAGAGAAAATGAGAAGAAAATGTATGTAGTAGAATGGGAGAGCCTCTAAATATATATTTCTATAGTATATATTATTGGTATTGGCTATTAATGTAATAGAAGTTGTCAATGTATGTTTTTAAAGTAATATTTAATTAGCATTTTATTATTATATGCAATCCTCTACTAATTAAACTGCACTATATGAGTGTATGTGTGTATAATTTTACACACAGTTTTTGAGGGGTTAAGAGTAATGACTAGGAGTTATCCAAAATTACCTTCTTGTACATTACCATTCTCATCTTTAAAACTATTAAGAATAAGATAAAAAATATTCAACAAAGTATTTTGTAAACTTCATAAGTCAACACAAAAAAGACATTTCTATTAACTATAAAATAAACAACTATTTTTTAATGCAGATATGCTTGAGCTTAGGAGAAAGTCTGCAGACATGTAAATGCCAAAAGTTCAATTCTCCCATCTGGTGAATTATGGAGAACGTTCCTCTGCAAATCATTTCTTCCCTCTCTCATTCATTCCTGTCAGCTATAAACTGAATGCGAGATGTACGGTGATCACCTGCCTGAGTGGTTTCCCTCAGGAACTTGCATTCCAGAGTAAGCAAACAGCAATTAAATAACAGAACAGATAAACATGCAATGCTACCAAATGATGAAAATGCTTAAAGTAAGGGGGAAAGTCAGGGGTGCTTCTTGCATGGCCATCCAGGAAAACTTGTCCAGTAAACTAATATTATCTTGGGGACCTAACAGAGTTGAAGGTGGCTCCTGGAGCTATCTGAGGAAAAGCCTTCCATAACACAGGCCCAGAGGCTGCAGAGCAGGCAGGGATGGTGTCTGGGAAGTGGCAAGGACATAGTAGGGTTAGTAGTAAGAGCACAGGGATGCCCTTGGAAGACCTGTTAGACTAGAATTTACACTTGATGCAGCATGGCTACCATCAGCCCAGGGAACCCAACCAGATTCTAGAGCTCTCGCTCCTGATCCCTCACTCTCATTTCATTGCTTTGAATGGAGAAGTTATTAGATCACTACTGGGCCTTTCAGGACTTCCTTACCTTTGAAGGGTCACAGCAAGACTCACTCCATTAGCAGCTTCCTTGCAGGCAAGGGGTTCCATTTTAAGAAAATAAATAAAGAAATAAAGTGTGATTTGCCCCCAAGACATGTAGCCAATCTTGTTATTTTTAAATTTTAATAATTTAAATTTTAATTTTAAAGCCTGAAAAATCCCTTAAGCCCCCAATTCAGCAAAATGGCCAAATAAAAAAAAAAGTATTGGAATAAGACACAGACACCTGTTAGATTTATAATTGCCTTATTTACCTTGGGCTGGGCAGATATTTTAGCTACGCTGTCTCACTATCCTCACCATCCATCTCCCAGCCCCCATCCAATGCCATCCGCCTTAAACCTCCTCAACTGGACTACCTTCCATCCATAATCCCATGACACTTGCTTTTATTCCTTTCTACACCATCATTGGAGTCCTTTCTCTAGTCCCACGTGGTTCCTTCTTTGTGCTAACCCATTATGGCATCCACTTTCCTCCTTTCTTCCCATCCTGTCTGCCTTGACATAATCTTGAACCCCCAAACCTGGGAACCTTAGCCATGCCTACCCCATTCTGCTCCGCACAGGTATAGGTTGTTTAATCAACCAATCATATATAATGACTTAGGCAGGTTCACACAACAAGGATAGGTTTAACCAAATCTTGAGGGCCAGCATCAGAATAACCCCTAATATTAACCCTATAAGCAGAAAGCCACTCTTAAAATGTTTTTCTGTAGAGGTCAAAACCAGAAGTGTTAACCCCTGGGTTGGGCTAGAGAAAAGGTTAAGAATCAGTTATAGCTCCCTGGAATCAATTTTCCACTCCGGCAGTTTGATCTGAGCATGTGTTCTGTGTCTTTATGCAGGGTGCTCCAAAGTTACCTGCATCAGCTTGACCCGGGAGGCCTCCATTAAACTGTCTCCCTTGCATGGCAAACAGATTTCCATCAGATACCTTGATATGACGGACTGCTTCGTGCTGGAGGACGAAGGCTTGCACACCATTGCAGCTCACTGCACGCAGCTCACACACCTCTATCTGCGCCGTTGTGTCCGCCTCACCGATGAGGGCCTCCGCTACCTGGTGATCTACTGCACTTCCATCAAGGAGCTGAGTGTAAGTGACTGCCGCTTTGTCAGCGACTTTGGCCTACGGGAGATTGCTAAACTGGAGTCCCGCTTGAGGTACCTCAGCATCGCCCACTGCGGCCGCATCACGGATGTGGGCATTCGTTACGTGGCTAAATACTGCAGCAAATTACGCTACCTCAATGCGAGGGGCTGCGAGGGCATCACGGACCATGGCGTGGAGTACCTTGCCAAGAACTGCACAAAACTTAAGTCTCTGGACATTGGCAAATGTCCTCTGGTCTCCGACACAGGCCTGGAATCCCTGGCTTTGAACTGCTTCAATCTCAAGAGGCTAAGCCTCAAGTCCTGCGAGAGCATCACTGGCCAGGGCCTGCAAATCGTGGCTGCCAACTGCTTTGACCTGCAGATGCTGAACGTCCAGGATTGTGAGGTTTCCGTGGAGGCGCTGCGGTTTGTAAAGCGCCATTGCAAGCGCTGTGTCATTGAGCATACCAACCCTGCTTTCTTCTGAAGGGACAACTGCCACCCGGCGTGCTTTCACAGCCATGGGAACCAAGCAGTGTTTTATAAGAGCAGCCCGTGTAAGCATTCGCACCCACTTACACCAGCAATGTCTTGCAGGAAGGTTCTTAGGAGGCTGGCTTTTATTTTTAGTTTTATTTCTTGTGAACAAAAGATGTCAAAGAAATGAAGGGGGGGAACCAAATTTCTACCATGGTAAACTGGTTCTGGTCAGTTCATTTTTAGACATATCCTCTGACAAAGGATGCATCTCAGCAGGCTGGTCACTGTGTCTCTAGAAATGCACCTTTTCTCCTTTCCCCTCCTATATGCAAGCCACACCCTGAAGTTCCACACCCTCATTTTCCAACCTGGTAGCAGCTGTAGCATTAAGCATTAGAAGAAGGCTCTGTAAAGTTGCTCCTTAAACTATTTGATGGGCCTAAGCCCCACTCCTAAATCCCACACCAAGCCAATTATGGTTAAAGTAATGACGACACTTCATGTGTGCAAAGAGCTTTCCTATGCTGATGCATTACGGCAAATGACATGGAGTATGAAGAGACATGTTTTCTCTACCAGCTCTGCCTCTAACTAACTGTGTGACCTTGGTGCAAGCGCCTCACCTTTCTGGGCATCAGCTTCCCATTACCAGAGGCCATGAGTAGGGGATGCCCATTTTGGAACTGAGAAGACAAAGATGCCAATAATTGGAAGAGCTTTGTATAAAGAACATAGGCGGCATGTCCAAGAGAACTGGGTATGAGCTGTGCCTTCAGGAGGCTCCATGGGGTCACTGTCGTGCACACAGGGTCCTGCTTGGGTGTCTCTTTGCTCTCATCTGAGACCCAGCACAACTCTGTTTGGTGGGCTAGGCTTTTGTACATCTGCCATGTTGGCTGCTCAGGCTTACATTCATAGGTGCACTGGCACCCCCCTCACCCCAGCACATCCTTCCCAGGCAGGAGAGTGCATCATCATAGAAAGCTCCTGTCTCCCATCAGCTTGTATCCTCTGAGCAATTTCAAATCCAAGTAAAGACCTTTATAATTTTTAATTAACAAGTGAAGCCCAAGGGAAGCCATGTCCTTAAAGGTTTTTCTAATCTTTCTCAGTGCACATACACTCTGCTTCAGGCACATCTGTCCTGTAGCTGGCAGGGACAGATGCCTTGACCCTTTGTCATTCACATATCATTTTGACTTCTCTAATCTATTTATTTCTTCATCACATGAAACCTACTGGGGATACGTTTATAAGTGTTTAATTGTACACACACCCCCTTCCCTGCTGTCTACATGTTTTTCACTAAAGAATGTAAAACAGCCCTCCAGGTGTTCCGATATTGTTCACTCAAAAGTGTCAAGCACACCAAAGAGGGAACACATGGATAAGACAGATGCTGGTCCACCCACCAAGGTCTTGGAACGGAACATAAAACCATTTTAAAATCTGAGTTTTAAGTTGACGGACATTTAAGTTGTCCCTTCTGAATAGAAACCACTCTGCTAGTTTCATTGTTAAAGAATCAGATAGCCAAAAGAAATTTTGTTGCTTGCTTTCATGAAGATCAATTGTCTCTTTTTAGTAAACCCAGGACTTTTCCCAAATTATTCATTCTCTGGCCTCATTCCTTCCCCATCACTGTTGCAACAATTCACTCATCTTCTTCTCAAAGTGTTTATCCTCTAGTCCCAGAGCCTTTGCTTTGCCAAGCCAAACATGCTACATTTGTTACAGACCAGGCTTATATACTTACTGCCCGACAACTGCACTCCCACTGTAGGCTCCGGTGTGTACTATTGTCTTGTCTTGGGAAGAAGTTTAGTGATAAGCCAGCAGTTCTTTGGGAGGTTTCTGTCATTTATCCTGTGAATTCCAGCTTCCTGTTCAGTTTGCACCAATGTCAGTACAGATGGGTCACTGAGATTATGTCATAGAGAAAGTGAAAGTTTTGGCTGTGGACAGGCTCTAGTGATAGCCACTGGGTTTAGAATTGTAAAATTGTAAAAGAAATTGAAGGTAGCAGCCCTCTGCTCTCTAACTTGGGTCTTTACCTAATTTGTGAAGTGGAGAGTCACACTGGGCTGTCCTATTGACTTTGACACTGGGGCATGCCAAATCATCTGAATTAATATTCCCAGAGTGAGCAAGGGATCCAAAGTGGTTCCCTGGGCCATGTTTAATAATTCTATCACCAATGACTGAGTACGTCACCTGAACTGTCTTTCGTGTGAGACCTAGTGAACATTGCACACTTGCTGGCTGCCCAGCCCATATGTCTTTCCCAGTTTCTCCCTTTCCCATCCTCTTCATACATTCTGCTCTCCATCTTGGTAGGGTACGGATCTGTGACAGAGGTTCCTGGGAACATCTCAGCATATTTTTTTTTGAGATCAAGCAAATGGCCTTGTTAAGAAATTTATCTGTTTTTAAAACACAGCTCCCTTCCTGGCTCTGCTAAATTGAATGTTCATTTGTTGCTGTTGTTTGTTTGCTTGTTTCTCTCTAATTCTGATATTCAGATCACTGTGTGCTGTATGAATCTAGAAAGCCTTAATTTACTTCCACCAAGAAATAAAGCAATATGTTGGTAATCCGACTCTGTTCCGTTTTTAATATTGCCTGAGGAGGGTGCTGTTCAGATAGGGACACTGAAAAGCAAGCAAGCAAATTAATAAATGCTTCCTGTTGACAGCAGAATAAACAGCTCACTGCTGTTATGGTCCCTTTAAAGTTGGATCCAAGGTTCTGTTGTCTCCATGGACCTCAGAACATTGGCTTTAAATTGGCAGAGAAGTGAATAAAACATTACAGGCTGACCCAGGACTTCAGTTCTTTGTCCAAACTCTTCCCATCAGATTGTGGAATTCATAAGTTTGCATTTTTTTAAAGTTGAATTTGATGGATTTGTAATACCACAGAGAATCTGGGACTGTATCCTTAATTAAATATATTAACATAATGTACCAGTGGATATGACTCAATGCAAGTAAGATTATTAAAGATGGTAGATAACCTTGTATTAATCCAGGTCGGGTCTTAACATGCCAATTTCTAAAATAAATATTGAAAATATTCACCTTTTCCTGAAATTTATGAATTTCAGAATTATGGATTAATAATCATGGATTTGAATACACCATGACTCTAGCTACAAACTGTTGAGAAAAATCTTCAACATTTTGCCATTCTTTAGTGTCTCAGAGTATTAGAATATTGGGAGAAGACATGGTAACCAGATGGAAAAGAAAATAATAGTAAGTTAGGAAAAGTGTCATATTTCTCCCTCCTTGCCTGAACCTTTAGAATTAAGTTAATATGGCTGAAAGGAAGCAATTGGAGAGCTTCACCCTTAGTATCTAGAAAGATTCCAGGAGCCATCAACTTATCTATTTTAAGTGCATTTGTCCTCAAACAACTTTTCAACCTGTATTGCTTTGACAGCTGTCAGTTAAACCAAAAGAACTGCTAATTAGCTTGGAGTATTAATTTTACTGACTCAATGTAATTCCTGTAGGGATCTTAGAGTAAGGCTATTAGTAAAATCTTTTCACTTTGAATTTCATTGACTTCTTAAAGTTTCAGGATTTGTTCACACTGAGACAATGTCTCCCAGATATATGGTGCCTTAGTTTGGATTTTATTGCTGTGAAGAGACACCATGACCAAGCCAACTCTTAAAACATTTAGTTGGGACTGGCTTATAGTTTCAGAGTTTCAGTCTGTTATCATCATATCAGGAAACATGACAGCATACAGTCAGACATGGTGCTGGAGGGTTCTATATCTTGATCCTCAGGCAGCAGAAGGAGACTGCCCCACTTACTGGGCGTGGCTTGAGCAAATACCAGATCACACAGCCTGCCTCTACAGTGACTCACAACAAGGCCTCCTCCAACAAGGCCATTCCTAATTCAACCATTAGGAGGCCACACCTCCTAATGGTACCACTTTCTATGAACCAAGCATTTAAACAGTGAGGGCCATCGAAACCGTAAGTGAAACAGGCTTGTACCAGTGAGTGGGTTATTGATCTGTCAGACCTGGCCATGTGTTTTGAGAGTACTGTGGAAGGACTTTGGAACTTTGGGTACTGAGCTCTCAGTAGGATGTTCTGTAGAAACTTGGAAGATAAGATTATTGGGAGCAGTGCAGGAGATGAAAGCCTAGCTTGTGAAATTTCAGAGGGAAGATTAAAGACTCTGTCAGGACTATTTGCTGTTTTGGTTTAAGAGTCTGTGTTTCTGGTTAGCTGGGGCTAAAGAATCAGCTGTGATTAACAAGATACCAGAACGACTACAGTGAAACCTTTGTGTTACTGAGACAATTGGTGCTGGTTAGCTGGAGCTAAGAAATTAGCAGTGATGAAGAGACCAGCATCACTGATGTGAAATCTTCTGGGAAGTGTTTTCAGGGCACACAGACAAGCTGTGTTCGAGACACCGCCGATGTGGTTCCTTGTGTTTACAACCAGACTTGGTAATGAATAAGAGTCACCCGGATCGTACCTGTTTTGAAGACATGAAGGGGCCATGAAGAACAGCTGAGGCGTGTCACTATGAGAGGCCAGGAGAGGCCATTGGTGAAGGTACAGCCTCAGTGGCAGTTGAAGACCCAGGACTGAAGGGGCCATGCAAAGGAGGTGAAGCTTTGCACCATGAAGACTATGGGAGGTGGCAGTGGGACTGTGGCCTAGTTCCAGTGGAAGACTTTGGCGTATTGGGATGCCAGGACCATGGGATGACCACCAAGAACAGCAGCAGCAGTGGAAAGGAGTCAGACACAGGCTTCCAGTGCTACAGAGGGCAGAGCTGGAGAAGTGACCCAGAAGATCAAGTGTAGATCCCAGACACTAAAACAGGAAGCTGTGAAGTTGAATTGCTTTGGAGACCCCCAAGATGTTAGAGATATTAGAGCTGTGGGATGCCAGTACCACAGGATGACCACCAAGAACAGCAGCAGCAATGGAGTGGAGCCAGGTCTAGCCTAGAAGACAAGCTATGTGTCACTGGGGCCAGAGCCAGAGAACTGACCAAAGCCCTTTGGAAGAGCCCAGAAGACCATGTGTGTATCTTAGACATTGGACAATTGGAGTTTGATTTTTATTTAATTCTGACTGTGCTCTGATTTTGCCCTCTTGAAGAAAGTAGTTTACTGGAGGCCGCAGTTGAGAGACTGCATTTTAGAAGATTTTTTTTTTATTTTAAAAGACTTTGGATACAGTAAAAGCATTGAAGTTTTAATGTGTTTGAATTTGTAAAAACTCTGAGACTTTGAAAAGTTTTTAAGTTTTTCATGTGAGATATTAGGGATGAATAAGAAAGGAAGGGTTGTGCCTTAATAGTGATATGTTTGTGTGTCAAGTTGACAAGGGGTCAGTTGTAGTGACTGGTTTTGTTTGTGTGTCAACTCGACAAAAGGTAGAGTCATCAGAGAGGAAGGTGCCTCCGTTGAGAAAATGCCTCCATGAGATCCAGCTGTAAGGCATTTGGTCAATTAGCGATCAGTGAGGGAGGACCCAACTCCTCACATGGTGGGTGGTGCCATCCTTGGGCTGGCGGTCCTGGATTCTATAAGAAAGCAGGCTGAGCAAGCCATTAAACGGAATCCTCCATGGCCTCTGCATCAGCTTCTGCCTCATGGTCCCTGCCCTGCCTAACTTCTTGTCCTGACTTCCTTCAATGATTACCAGCAATGTGGAAGTGTTAGCTGAATAAACCTTTCTCCTCCACTTGCTTTTGGGTCATCCTGTTTTGTTGGAGCAATAAAAACCCTAACTAAGACACTTGGCTTGAAATAGAATTCAAATTCAAATTAAAAGATTGAGTAGTTTAAGAGAAAGAGTAGTATGCAGCCACTCCTGATAAGACCTAATAGACTATGATCAGAAGGAAGGAAAAGGAGACCTCCCCTATCAGCGGACTTGGGGAGGGACATGCTTGGAGAAGAGGAAGGAAGGGAGATATTGGGAGGGGAGGAGGGAGGGCGCTACAAGTGGGATACAAAGTGAATAAAGTGAAACTAATAAAAATTAAAATAAAAAAAAAGAAATGATAGTCACTGGAGTCAAGCTTTAAAAAAAGACAGAGAAAGAGTAGTACAATGAAACTGCTTACCATATCAACACTGTCAAAGAGAAGTTACCAAATGTGTCAATACCTGGCCACTCCAGATAACTGTGAAAAAATAGTTAATAGATGGAGAAGAAATATTGAAAGATTGGATAAATATTGCAATGAAAACAAACAAAAAATCTGTTTCCTCTTGGATGCTATTAGTCCATTATATTTTGGGGTTCAATATATATGTAGGAAGTGGTTTTTCAGCTGGGAGAAAAGCCCTAAGCAGGTAGCATGTATCACTTTTTACAGTGTTATCACTAAGTCTTGTTGCCCAAAGAGCACCTAGGACTTCTTTTGCCAAGAAAACCACAAAAATAACCCAGGCTCCTGCACTCCTTTTTTCTATTTCAGTGCAGTCCATCTTGTGGGGAACCCCATTTCCATCTCCAGTTAGCAGATCAGGTTGCATTCTAAGTTATTTGAGATGGAATGACACCATGACTCAGAAGTTATGCAGGACACAAGACCTGCCTTTGGACAAAACAGATGTCAAATCTTCCTGGAAAGGCCAGGAAAATCTATATCTTAGATGTCAATCTCACTGACCATTCAGCATCCTCACCTTTCTGCTTTGAATGCAGTTCAAGGGTTTAGCAGTGAATGCTACTCAGGTATCTGAGGATAGT
Organism: Pachyuromys duprasi; assembly: GCA_028658305.1. NCBI lineage: Eukaryota > Metazoa > Chordata > Mammalia > Rodentia > Muridae > Pachyuromys > Pachyuromys duprasi. The sequence goes on along the minus strand of CM053743.1, from coordinate 68,997,633 downwards.
TGTGAAAGATTGTGCTGTCCTAAATGTTGTTTAATGTTTGCCTTAGCTGCTCAGTTCCTGAACTTTATACTGGTAAAATTAGTACATCCAAATTCCATCCTACACTACATACTATTTAATGTGTGTTAATGTATAATGTATTTCGATCATTTTTCTCATGAGCCAAAAAGTGCTTATGATTAAAAACATATCATCAAGGAACCATTTATTGACCATCTACTATATGTTAGATACTATTACACTGTGAGGGTGAATGAATACAACACAAAAACTCTAAAGTTGCCTAGATTGAATAACAAAAATTCAACAAAACAGCTATAGTATTATGTCCCATACTGACCTGCTACAATGGTGCATACCTGTTTTGAAGGGGAACCAGCTCTTTCTGTCTGTTGATGCCTGCTTCACAGAAAGAAATAGATAGTACTGTCAGCCTGGTCAAGAATCTATAGCTGGGAAAGGGAGGAGGAAATTAGACTGTATGGGAAAACAGACTACTATAGCCAACTGCCTCCTACACATTTATGTTTATATCCATAGAGTAGCAAAACTCTCAGCTGGGGTCAGAAAAGCTTCTTTTTATGGAGGATAATTGTTCATTCAAAGACAAATGATTAAAGTGCTAAGAATAAGTGAAGGTTGAGTGGTCAGCTCCAAATAAGATACCTGTATTTGACCTTCTAAGACCCAGGGAACAGCACGTAGAAGGAGACAGAAATGTTAACACACAGATAGAAAGTAGCGGTGGAAACGCTGTATCTTGGAACGGCATGCATCGTTGCAATCATGAACACACAGCATCTGTGGCTACCTGTACAAGACCTGTGCATGCACACACATGCATGTGCACACATACGTGTTTGGGGAATTTTAATATGTCACACAGATAAATAAATGTTTTCAAATATCCATCTGAGTGGGCTCCATGAATGGTATTTTGGATATTCAACCAGTATCCCATTTTGTTACTGTGCAATGGCCACCTTCTCAGAATGGGAAACACACCCCAAGTGTCTATTTCTTTAAGAGGCCCCAAATAATTGTGTCTCTTACAACATTATTTTGGTAATTCCATAAGGGCCAGATTCTTGACAGAGCGTAAGCATCGCTTAATGAAACCTTGTTGAATTAATGAATGAACATTGTCATGCTTTTCCATTTAACCTCGTGACCCTAGGTTTAATCTTTTAAATCTTTTTGCTATTTTATTTCATGTTTAGGATATATTGTGGTCATATTTAGACCCCTCTCCCACTCCTCTTCCCATTGTGTACCCTTCCTCTTCCTCTCTTTCTCTATTTTGCTCTCTCTGTGTGTACAATGTGTGTGCATATATATGTATGTATTGATAGAAGCAATATGAAAAAAGCCTCTGAAACATGATTTCTTTGAAAAGGTAAGATACAAAGAGCTTGCATATCCCTTCAAACAGCGTATGTAATAATGGTTACAAACATGGGTGGCCCATATGCCTACAAGCCTGCCATCAGGATTCCTAATGAGCTAGCTGCTTCCTCTCTCAATTATCCCTGAAGTATTCAGAAACAGGGTCATATTTGGTGTTACTTTAGTTGCATATACCCATAATGAGGATGATTCAAATAGCTGAGGTTTCTCAGTTCACCGTGGCCCTTCATTGGAAAGGAGATTATGTTAGTAATCTTAAGTAGTGGGTGGCCTAAGAAAGACTGATGAAACAGCCTCTAACACTGACCATAATGTCATTAAGGATGAGTTCTTGAACATCTCACATGTCATTAGGGTGGCAAATGTGAATTTACTTCTTCAAAACAATAATGAACAAATATTGAAAGCAAATGCAGGTGCAAAAGTGTCGAGGCTTTTGAATCCTGTCTTTAGGCAAAGCAATGATTGTCATGGTTTCACAGAACTTTGAGTTTCTCCCAGAATCTGCAGGCCCTGATTAAGCCCCTTCCCAGACAGTCATGCAAAAGATATTAGAGAGATTTCTAGTTTCAAAGATTAGCCAGTAATTGATACTCCATTTACTTCCATTATTCTTTCAAACACTAAAGTACACACAGACACACTATCAATTAAATGAAAACTAAAAAGAAAAAAAGCATTAGATTTCAAACCATGGGTTTCTCATGGTATTTACATGTGTAATTTAAACAAACTTATCATGGCCCTTTGCATTTATGAAAAAGTAGATAAAGGGATAGAACTGTCAGAACTGACCAACAGCCTATTCCTCTGTTACTTGGGAGCTCATGGTCGTTTTTGTTTTGTTTTATTTTAAGAAATGGAGGCCAAAGTAGATATAATTATTCTTTACAATTTTATACTTTTCAGTCCTGAGAATAGCTAGTAAATTCCTGAATTTCAATTGCACAGGTTTGTAGCTTACGAGCATACATTGGGATAATCAAGATATACTGAGTTTCCATGTTCTACTACCACTTGGTAAAGTGACAGAAGAGACTGTTTGCCCAACAAATCCTCACAGTAGAATAGACTGAGAAAGATCTTTTCTATTATACTCATTGCAAGCATGTGGCTAAACATGTGATGTATGATTGATCTATATGGTGGCATCTGTGCAACAAAATCTTTCCATTAGCTAGTTGGGGCTGTGGGACTCCAGTTGGCTCTTGTCAGTGTATAGAACTTTGGAACACCCAAAGAATAATGAGTGACCACAGACATGCTGCAAACCTAGAGATCAAGGGGCTGTGGATTTCAAGAAATGGAGAGAGATTCAAATAATAGCCTCTCACTCATATAATTAAAACCAGTCCCCTTCCAGATTTCCAAGTTGGCATAGTTTTACTAGTACCGTTGCCTTGAGGCTCCTATGTGCATGTGTGTGATGTTTCTCTTTAAATCAGCACACACAGGAAAACATGGCAAAGACCTCCATGGCTGTAGGAGAGCATCGACCCTTTCCTTTTAAAATCTATACAAGTTTGTAAGGTGATCGTGGCTGCACCTTTGTAAGTGTTAAGTTTTGTTTCTTCAACTCCCCTCAGCTTTACTGTATGGATCTCCTGTCTCTGATGGAAAAAATCCTTCAGAGCCACTAGCTTGTTCTGGATGAGGATAAAATTGACCTTATCTACCAGATGTTCTGGATAGTACAAAAGTACCGTATCAGCCGGTTCACATCTTCCTGTCCAAAGAAGACTGGAAGCTGATATCTTTTGCAGTCACAGCAAGGCTTACAAAAACATAGGGCTAGGAATGTCTTTTGCTCAAAATGAGAGATACTTAGTCACTGTTTAAGGAATCATAAGCGTAATTTTTGAAACGTGTTTTAAAGGTAGTGTTTCTTAGTTTCGGTCAGACAAAACTCCATGAACCTGTTTCCATTTCTTTAATGATCAAGTTTATTGTCATTGTTGTGACAAGGATATGCAAATTCAGATTTTGGTTTTAAGATTCCAGATCTTATAAATTTTGCAGGGATGTTTCAGTGCCTTTTCAATTCTTGGGAAATGGCCATTCATTTTGTTAGTTGGAATTGGTCACTTGTGTATGCATTGTATTCATGTTCTGGTTTGAATTTGTGATATCTCATGAACGCTCATACTTTGGATCCAAACTTAACCAAAAGAACATAAACTTTTTATGTGCATCCTCTTAGTATTTTCTATTTGTTGGAGTAGTTTGACCTGACCATGGAAAGACATGATAAGAGGGCTAAAACACAAAAATACTCTAAAGATATGAAGGTAGCACTTCATCTTATATTGTTACTGTTTCATAGCAAATACTTTCAAAAAGTCATGATCTTTCTGGAACTGTGAGGTAGTGCTCAAATGGGAAAGAGACTGTTCATGAGTTCTTTGTTCAGAGATTATATGAAGTATCATAAAATTTGGTTTCCACTGATGAGTATTTATTTATTTATTTGCTTAGAATTTAAGATTAGGAACCTTTAAGCCTGTCATGCCCAACCTTTTACCTCGGTAAGTCCTTGAAAGACAAGCTCTCCACTTGTCTACTGGCACCTGAAGTCCTGATACCATAATCTGCCATTGCTGTGGACAGAACTGCCTCTTTTGGCATGTTTTCCTCACCATGACAAGATAAAATCTCTCTAAAGCCATGAGGCCAAATAATCCTTTCCTCTCTTAGTTTCTCTATGCCAGGAATATTCGTCACAGCAATACAAGTTTAGCTAACAACGAAAACTGATGCTGGAAGTTGTGTCATTGCTGTGATGAAGTTCAGTATATAATTCTTAATCACTTATAACTGGTTAGCAAGAGGAACAGTTTGGAGATGTGTGGTACAGAAACCATAAAATTCCAAAAGCAGAACTCAGGTGAGAATTTAGGAGGTCAGCCTACTGATTAAAAACAGGGCAAATAAAGACTGTGCTCATGAGTTTTCATGTCACAACAGAGCTCTATTCAGACTTGGATTGGAAGCCATTCTTTTACAGTTTGGCAAAGAATAGGGCTGCCTTTATTGATGTTTTGAATGTTTAGGGTACACTGAATACAAATGTAAAGAACTAATTTATTTGGTGGAGAAAATTTCAAGACATGATAACATTTAGGCCACAGGTTAGTCATTGCTTGCAGCCTTTAACAAGCTTTATACTGTCAAAGAAGAAAAGTATACTGCAGAACGATGAAAATGTACAATTTGGAAGTGCAATTTTGTTTAACTCTGGGGCAAATAAGTATGGACATGCAGGATATTTATGTTAAATAGATTGACACCATTAAACAGAGATTGACTACTTAAGAATAGGAAAGATACCATGAGGGTGAGACCTCCTCCAAAGGAAGATCCTAGGATGAACAAGTGGGAAACCATCATTTTAAAAAAATCTAGAGAGAAATCAGATGTGGTGGCACTTACCTGTAACCACAATACTCAAAAGACTGAGCTACATAGTAAACTGCAACCAACCCAAATAACCAAGTAAGATACAATCTCAAAAAAAAAAAAATCCAGGTGTGAATGGTGTGTGTGTAGAGGAAGGCTACATGAGAATGATAGTATGAATCTAAGAAACTTCTAGAAGAGAGACACCTAAGTAAATGATTTCCTAGATACAACCATTAAACCATTGACAGCATGCTGCTGAAGTGGTGTTTACTCACTGGTCCTGACTTTTTTCCTTACATTGCACTTAGAGTATTAAGTATTGCTCCTTTGAGAAGCTAGGGAGATTCAGCTTATAAGTCCAGTCCATGCTTCATCACTGAGAAGAAGTCAAGCCAAGAACTTGAGGGTAGGATTGCTCACACAGCACCATCTCCAAACCAGAAAATCTCTTCACATCTAAACAAGCAAGGCAGTAACCTTGGAGGCTGCTTGCTGGCTAGTAGGCCTATGCTAAGCCAGCTCTCTGACACTATTTACCACCACATGCATAGGAAATGGTGTGGCCCAGTGTGGGCTTGGCCTTCCTACATGAAGGAATAAGCAAGACAATCCCCCAAAGACTTTCCCCCAAGCCAACATGACCTAGGAAAATTCTCAGCTGAAACTCTCTTCCTAGGTGATTCCAGGTTGGGGCAAGTTGACATTTAAAACTAACCAGCACAATGACTATCAATCTGTCTTTGAAAGCTGTTACTGAGCTACAAACAGCCTTCTGAAGTGGTTCAACAATTCATAAAAACACTTACAACAGTAACAATAGTGTGTGGGTATTCTGGCATTAGTGTCCCTGGCCATTCTCTGATCTCATGTCCATCAATGGACTGGAAGTACAGACAGCTGAATGTTTAAAACATTGCTTCTCAATCTTCCTAAATCCATGACCCTTTAATACAGTTCCTCATGTTCCAGTGACCCCAACCATTAAATGCTTTTCATTGCTACTTCATGACTATAATTTTTCTACTGTTATGGATCATACTGTAAATTTTTTTTGAGACAGAGGTTTGCCAAAAATGTTGTGGCCGACAGGTTGAGAACCACTGCTTTAAAACATTACATTTCATTTCTTAAGGAGACCACTTCGGTTTACCGTTCTTATTAACAGTTCCTAAAATCCCCTAAATTAACCATTGTCCAGCACTTGGGGTGTCTCCATAGTGATTTCTAATGCTATAGCTTAATGTCTCGTGTCAGCATTCTTCCTGACGTTAGGTTTTCAGAGTAACGGGCTCTCGAAGTTGTCAGAGATCAAGATGAATCTCCATGCTAAGTTGTCACATACACCAAAAGAGCAAGCATGGAAGTAAGGTCCAACTCCTCCCCTGGCACACTTTATAGGTTTATAAAGAAAGACTAGCTTTGACTTTTCATAACAAGATCAGATCTGGTTATGTTTATTATTTATTAAATGAGGACAGAAAAGTCCAGAAGTTGCTTCTAGGTTATGCTGTTGAGTTTGTGTCAATGTTTGGAAATAATTATTGGATGTGAGAACAACAGTAGCATAGGAGCCAAACATTTGGGAAGTATTGCCATTGTTCATATTTCCATGATGGGCTAGCCTTCTTATTGAAAAGAGCACGCACATTTAGCTGAAAAGTGCCTGCCATTGATGCCATCACAATAAAGCTGATATGCTTAGAATCTTTGCCTCTTCAGTATTTAATTTGGCCTTCGGAAACAAAATCATTTCAAGACTCAATACAATACAAGAATCGAGCCACATTTACAAAAAAAAAAAGATCATTGTGTCTGCCATTCTGTTTTTATCGGCATCATTCTAATTCTTGCCACTCTGTTTGGCTAGAAAGAACAAAATAAGATGTTGGAGTACTGCTGTTGGAATAAAGACAAAAAAGATGGTTGACTCAGCCAATAAAATTGAACTGCCACAAAAGCCAAAAAAGAATAAATAATGGTCTGAAAAAGATGCAGACAGGGATTCATGGCCTGGATATTTTTCTCAACTTTACTTACTAGAAGTGGAGATGAGTGTATTTATCAATGGCATTTAAAAGTTCCCCTTTTGCCAAACACAATGCTTGTTTGGTAATTTTTGCCAGTGTGGTAGTATTGCAATGCATCCTTTGTACTTACTTTTCAAATCCCTTAACCAAAAAATATAGTATAATGCATGCCGTTGATAACCAGAAGTGGACAGCATCCCAGAGGACTAATTTCCAAAGAACACAACCAAACTTTTTATGTGCAGCCTCTTAGTATTTTCTATTTGATGGAGTAGTTAGATCTGACTATGGAAAGATATAAAAAAAAGGACAACAAACACAAAAATACTCTAAAGATATGAAGGTGCCACTTGGTCTTATATTGTTATGATTTCATAGTAAATACTTTCAAAAAGTCATGGTCTGCCTGGAACTGTTAAGTAGTGATCAAATGGAGGAGAGACTGTTCATGAGTAGTTTGTTCGGATTAGAGATTGAAGGAAGTGAAGTAACATAAAACTTGGTTTCCACTTATAACTTGAACAGGTTTTTTTTTTTTAGTTTTTTGTTTGTTTTTTTTTGTTTTGCTTAGAGTCTAAAATGTAGCAGCCATAAGCACGTCATGTCCAACCAAAAGAAAAAATAGAGCCACAACTGAGAAAAGGCCCAATGTACCTGCCGGATTTCCAGGTTACACGAGCTCTTAACACAAAAGGATGCTTTAGGAGCCTGTAAAGTTGACAGCGTTCTGGACGTTTAATTCTTCATTGGTGATCTTCCTTCTGCTTTTGTCATAGACAACTAAAAGCATGTTGAACTCTTGCCTTCAAGGTGTCCATCTGTCATTGATGGAAGAACACAACTAATTTGACTCAAATCAAGGAGTGTTTCTTAATCTTAAATCAGATATCTGTATCACACCACTCGCCCCAAAGCTCAGGTAACATTAAGGAATAAAAAAGATTGTAAGGAACAGAAGACAGGGAAGATATCTTCTGGGCATGAGTGGACAATTGCACTCATGAATGGACAGGAATCTTTTGCCATCTAAAGGTCTGTACAAGAAGAACCCAGTCAACACTTCAGCATGGACCAGGAAGGAGCTCATGAAATCCCCACCCATAGCTGCTGTGGGGAAGAAAAGTCAGCTGTCTTAAGGATGTGGCCATGATAGGTTTCACATGCTCCACTGGAAGGTACCTTATACCCATCCATATATGAGAAGAACTAATAGGACTAAGCTTGTTATATATAAAATAATAATAATAAGAGTAAGGGTGTTAAAGTTATTTTAATACAACTGTGTTTGTTTCTCTTAGTGTCTCTCTTAACCCAACTATTACACAAATAACTGAGACTCCATTATATTATTTTAACAAGCTTCACAGCACAATCCTAAGCAATAACACTATACTTTTTTGTTTTATTTTATTTTTTATAAATTACAATTTATTCACTTTATATCCCAACTTATCCCCTCCCTCATCCCCTCCCAATCTCACTGTCACTCCCTCTTCTCCTCCCATGTTCTTTTCCAAGTCTATGGAGAAGGGGAGAAGGGAGGTCCTCCCCCTCTTCCCTCTGACCCAAACCTATCGGTCTCATCAGGACTGGCTGCATTGTCTTCCTCTGTGGCCTGGTAAGGCTGCTCCACCTCAGAGGGAGGTGATTAAAGAGCAGCAGGCCAATCAGTTCATGTCAGAGACAGTCCCTGTTCACATTACTATGGAACCCACTTAGACACTGAACTGCCATGGGCTACATCTGTGCAGGGGTTCTAGGTTATCTCCATGCCTCATCCTTGGTTAGAGTGTCAGTCTCAGAAAAGACCTCTGTGCCCAGATTTTTTCGGATCTGTTGCTCTCCTTGTAGGGCTACTGTCCCCTCCAAGTCTTCCTATCTCCTCCTTCTTTCATAAGATTCCCTGTACTCTACCCAAAGTTTGGCTATGAGTCTAAGCATCTGCTTTGATACCCTGCTGGGTAGAGTCTTTCAAAGGCCCTCTGAGATAGGCTCCTGTCCTGTTGCCTGTTTTCTCCTTCTTCTGATGTCCATCCCATTTGCGTTTTTGAGTGAGATTTCATCTTACCCAGGGTCCTCCGTTGTGCTTAGCTTCTTTAGGTGTACAGATTTTAGTATGTTTACACTGTATTACACACATGGTATATACTCACTTATAAGTGGATATTAGACATATAATATAGGATTAACTCTATTCTTAACCCTCTAAACTAATCTGGTTTCCTCCCAGCATGCATCCCAGCAATACTTTACTTTGTAGCATTCCTTGCTGAGCTCTCTTTCTGGGTCCCTCCTGAACATCTCCATGTGACTGAATCCCCTATTTCCTCCTCTAATCCTCAGACTGGCAGGAATTCCAGCCCTATTCTCTCCCCTGCTCAGTGATTGGCTGTAAGCTGCTTGATTGGCATATCAGGGGACAATTAGGGAGCAGTGTTTACACAACATTGAGACAGGAGATTCTCAGACAAGGCTTGCAACCAGATATAGAGGTACAGAAATTAGCATTTGAATTACACAATAACCTTACACCTACAAAAGGGTAAGGAAAAAGAAAGTTAGAGGGGTAGTGGGAATGGATGGTCTTTAAATATATGAAAAGGGGTATTACTTCCATATAAATTATTAATAAAAAATAATAATAGAAAAGAGCTCTTGGATGCCCACTAAAGCATACCACTTTTTGAGCATCTAGAGAAAGAATAAGGGAATGAGACAGACAGATCCCATGCCCTCATTGAGCTTACATTCTAAAGCCATCACTGTCTGTCAGAATGAGTTTTATATATACTTTTAAATTTGGGGTCTCACTGTGAAGCCCTGGGTGGCCTAGAACTCTCTTCCTTTAGCTCATAGAAATCCAACTGCTAGGATTAAAGGTATGTGCCACCATACTTGGCCCAAATTTTCTATCATCTATCTATCTATCTATCTATCTATCTATCTATCTATCTATCCCATCTATTTATTTATATTGAGGCAGGGTCTCGCTACCTAGCCTTGTCCTGGAACTTGCTAAACAGATCAGGCTGGAATAAATTTCACAGAAATCTGCCTGCCTGTGCCTTCTGTATGCTTCAATAAAAGGTATGCACACTGTACCAGACACTAGAATATATATAAATATATTTAAATTATATATATATATATTAAATGTTGAGACTCCTCAGGTACACTAATTCTTGTCTGCACTGTCTCATGATATAGTTGCTAGAAAAAACAGACTAATTAATTGCTAAGCTGTGCCTGCAATGATGTTGAATTACACTGTTTCTTTATAATTTACTTTAAACAAACACCCATGAAACACTGATGTCAAAAAGTCAGAGTTTGGACTAAGGGTGTTACTAGGAGCAGACAGCTTACAAGTGGATCTAAAGCCCAAGTTTCATACCATCACCCCAGCACCCCAGCACCTCAGCACCTCAGCACCCCAGCACCCCAGCACCTCAGCACCTCAACACGCCAGCACCTCAGCACCCCAGCACCCCAGCACCTCAGCACCTCAGCACCCCAGCACCCCAGCACCTCAGCACCTCAGCACCCCAGCACCTCAGCACCTCAACACGCCAGCACCTCAGCACCCCAGCACCCCAGCACCTCAGCACCTCAGCACCCCAGCACCCCAGCACCTCAGCACCCCAGCACCAGAACCAGCACACCAGCACGCCAGCACGGAGAGACAGGGAAGGGAAAGAGTCATTCACTGAATCTCAATTTTAACAGAATTCTCATATTTAAGTTAGAGATGCATTCTTTAATTAAAGGCAGAAAATAAATGTACATAAGACTGTTTACATTCGTTTAAACATTATTATATGTTTCTATGTATATATTCCCAACCATGTAAACTATATATATATATATATATACATAAACTATATAATATATAGATAGATATGATTTTCTGAGAATTAACAATGAGAAAAGATGTGAAAAGTGTGAGAGAACAGGCCAGGTAATTGCCTTACAAGGACAATTCTGAATTCCAGAACTGAAGATGGGGCAAAGGCCTTCTTTGAGAATTCTAGAGATTCATAGATGAGCTTCAGAGAAGTGAGGAAGGAGAAAAAGAGTGTTGGGGGAGGGAGGTGAGAAAGAAGGGGAGAGAGCAGAGGAGCATGTGGGGCAAAGTACAGAAAGTCAAGCTCATGGAGGTAATACTATAGCTTGGATTTTAAACAGAACGAAGGGTTATTAATCATCAGTCCTCCTTGCAAGGAAGTTTCTGAAAACCAATACAATTAAACACCCACCCTCCTGGATCCTGGTTGACCCTGTATTCCTCAGAACCCTCTGCCATCTCCTTATTGTACATTTGCTGTTATCTTTGCCCTAGGATTTATTTGTGGCCAACCAACCTTCACTAAGGTGTTAACCCTTTAAGGATACTAATTAAGGTTTATTGAGACCAACTACATTCCAAACACTCTCTTTGATTCTGAAATCTGAACAGAGGAAGCAACATCTTATGTTTATGAAAGTCTCTTTACTGAAAGAGACAATCAATGAACAAATAAATGAAGTAGGGTAGTGATAAATGCTACAAAGAAAACAGAGTAGTTTAAGGTTTGGCTACAGAGCTACGTTTGAAAGGAATGATTGGGAAATCTCTGGAAAGACACACTGTAGGAAGAGAGAGGCTATGTTTGCTTTATGGCAACTCAGCGTTCAGCACAGTTTCCTCATTACTTCCAAATGAAATTAATTGAAACAGCATTTATCATCATACAGTTTCTATGGTCAAGAAATTGTGGCCAGGTTTAGGAGAATGTTCTGATTCAGAGTCTTTCAGTGAGGACTGTAGTCCATATTGTTGTTGTTGGATGATTTTTATGGGCTGCAAACCCCAATTTCACCCTCATTCAGTGGCTGCTGGCTAGAGGCTAAGGCAATGCAAGACACAGCCTGTGATTTTTCTTGAAAAGAGTGATTCAAGAAATAGGGCAGAGGAAGCAAGTGATATAACACGTATCTTGTTTAATGAACTTGCTTTAACCATTCTGCTCCTTATGCTATATTCTATTGGTCAGAGAGTATGCATGAGAGATCCAAGGAAGTCCAAAAAGAGATGAGTATTGTGAGCTGGAATGGAGGCCAGGTACATTCAACACATGGCATGTCATGCTTGAAAACTACCCAACTGTTTGTCATTTGGTCATACCATTAGGTAAATGCTGTCACCCTCCCGCTCACCTTCCCAAAGGCCAAGAGAAAGAAAAGGAAGGAAGGAGGAAGTAGAGAAAGCAAAGGAAGAGGAAGACATCAAAGAGAAAAGACAGAAGAAGGAAACGTTTAAACAAGTTTCCAGATTCTCTAGAAAGCCTTTTGGTTACACTGTCCTGAACAGAGATCTTCTCTAAGCAGACATCTTGTGAAAAAATTCATTAATGAGCTTTGTTGCACTACATACTTCTTCATTATCTCAAGGTTCATTTCTCCCACTCACTGTCACCACAGTTATCACAAGAAGGGAATTTTGTAAAGATTTTATTTCCCCAAGGATGAGACTTACACCAAGTATTTCTTTTATAAAACTAAAGCTAGCTATAAGGCAGTTTTCATTATAAATAATTGCTTTCATTAAATCTATTTGAAGACCTTGTATATTTTATGATCTGCTATTCTTTATTCAACATCTGACATTCTTAATTCACTTAAGTTTCTGCAAAATGCCTCACACAATAAATTTCTCCTTGGGTTTAGTTCCAGGAAAAAGATTTACTCTGCAGACAAGTTTGCCTGCTTTCTTTAACAGTCTGGGAAAATGGCATTTTTCAATGTGTTTCTTTGTCTTCCTTTGTTTCTAGAAAATAAAAACATTATAGGCTAAGGCATCATTTTAGCTCTTTCCAGGTAATATCTATTCCTTCCAGAGATTTTCATGTGATTACCAGTCTTTTGTTTTTCATTGTTTAAAGTTATATACTGTCTCCAGTTCTTTTGTACACAAGATTTATATTCTAATAAATAGCATATTATGAGAGCTTTGGCCAAAAGAAAATGATTCCTAACTCTTGAATGCTAAGGTCTGTTACACAAAGGTATCTTGGCATGATGAAGTACTAGGAAATTTGCTGGTTTTAGATCTTCTTTTCTTTTTCTTCCTTATCATCATCATCATCATCATTGGTGAACTGCTAAAGATTGAGAATTCTTAGCTGATTGCCTAGTATCCCAAGAATGTTGTTTTATATTGGTGCTGTTTCTGAAAACCATAAAGGTTACTAAATGATGTCATCCCTTCTGAAAATGTACTGAACCTTGATTCTGCTTATTAATTAAAAATGTCTTCCTCATTACTGTAAATTCACGTGTGTGTGTGTTTGTGTGTGTGTGTGTGGTGGAAATTTGGATGTTTAAAAAAACTCATTTATGTTATATAAACATATTTTTGTTTTATTCCCAGGTGTGGGATATAGGACTGATTTCAGATTGTACACACCGCAGCAAGCTATTTTCCAAATGCAGGCTCTGAAAGGGGCTTTTGCCAGATGCAGATAGTTTAATTCTGAGGACGTTGAGAGGGAATAAATGCCAGAGCCCAGGAAATGTTGGGGGGAGGGTTCTGAGAAAGAAGATTGCTGATGTCTGCCCCACTCCATGCTGCTCCTGGTCACTGTTGCTGCAGTTTGACAAAAGGAAGAAGTTAGAGATATCTTGAAATGAAGACTGTACTTGCTCCAAGGAACCCAACAGCCCTAACCAGCAGGAAGTAGATAAAGAGAACTCTGCTCCCTCTCCCCACTAATCTTTCTTTCTCTTCTACCTGGTGTTGGGTAGTGGAAGGGATTTCAGTGGAGAAGAGAAGTAGAGGCATTAGAAACTTAAATAAAGAAGTCTTTTTAAAGTATGAGAGGTGAGAAGAAGAAAGAAAGAGAGAGAGAGAAAGAAAGAAAAAGAAAGAAAGAAAGAAAGAAAGAAAGAAAGAAAGAAAGAAAGAAAGAAAGAAAGAAAGAAAGAAAGTGGGGGAGAGGAAGAAAGATTGGGTACCTGCTGAATCCAGTTTTGTTGCTTGTGTGGATATGGTTTCAGGGCTGAGCAGTCTAAATTAAACAATCAATGATGAGAGTTATCCCTGATAGAGGATAATTCTCCTTATCCAGGTGGTAATTACTTGCCTGTTTTTGTCTAGGAATGGGGTCCTGCAAAAAGTCCTCCCTCCACATTAACATGTCTATTGGTATTGCTATTGTTCTGGTCTTGATTTTGCAGCATTTTTGGAAGAGATATTTCCCTGCAGACTTCCTGGAATTGTTTCTTGTAATTTTCCTGCCCTCTATTCTGTTATGTTTCCTGAGCCACAGATGCAGAAAGAAATCACCAGGATCCAGTTATGGGAGTTTTACATCTTATCAATTTAAAAATCGTATAAATGTTTTCTGTGTGTGTGTGTGTGTGTGTGTGTGTGTGTGTGGTGTTTGATGCATGACAGTATATGTGTGTTTACATGTATATGGATATATGCACATATGTGCAAGTCCATGTCGAGGCGAAAGATCAATGTCAGATGTCTTCTTCCATCTCTCTCCACTTTAATAAGGTTAAGCTGTTTTTCTGAATCTGCTTGCTCTGGGGAACCAATGTCTCTGCCTCCTGGATGCGAGAGTTACAGGCAGGCCACCAGATTCATGTGATTGTATTGGGTGCTGGGGATCTAAACTCCAGTACTTATGTGTGGGTGTCATGTACTTTATCCATTGAGCCATCTCCTCAGCCCCTGACTTGTCTTTTAGTCAATTCCCAATTTTCTTACCTCCAAATGCCAGAGTCTGATTAGCATTCCACATTCTCAACGTATCACAGTGAGGACTATATTTCAACATATGAATTCCAAGGGTGGAGAATGGGAGTATTCAGACTATACTCAAACCATATAGTCAGATAGCAACTACATCCCAACTGAAGTATCAAGCGTCCTAGTCTACTGTGTGTGACTGCAACAAGAGGTGAGCCTGGGTTGTTTATAAACATGAAAGAATTATTTGGCACCTAGTTCTAAAGTTCAGGAGCATGGCATTGCTTGGTTCTCAGTGAGGGCCTCAGACTGAAAGGAGAGGAGAAGCAGTGTGCCAGGAAGAGATCAAGTAGTAAATGAGGAAACAAGGAGAGCCAAGGCATCTTAATGTGCTTCGTAAATTCAATCTGCACTTGTAGTAACTAATCCATCCTTCCGAAATGAGAGCTTTGAACAGAGCATTGATCTTTCTTTAAAATCTAATTGTTTTTTGAACACTTTTGCACTGTTAGTTGGAAGGAGCTGGGGGTGTGTGTGGCTGAGGCCCAGGATGGATTTTTGTGGGAACAAATAATGTTCAAACCACAACAGTGTCGATGTCAGCTTATCAACATCTCAGTCCTCTTAAAGCTCATTGGTTCAGATAATGAAAATGAGGGGAACAGACAGGCACATATGAAACAGAAGTGTCTTATTTTTCCACCTGGTTGTAAAGTACCATGGTTCACCACAAGAACCAACTGTAACATTCTAGTCAGCTTTTAAATTCATTTTAAATCTCTGTATATGAGAAATTACTTTCCTAAGCCTATACATTGGTAGAAACCTGGAGTTGTGGGTAGAAGAAGCTAATGAAGCATGAACATCACCAGTTAATCTTGACATAAACATTGATTGCCATGTCCTTCTTGCTTCCCAGTGCAGACAGGAGTAATTCCTAGCCCAGGAAATTTTCAGTGTAATGCATGGCTGCAAAAACCATGGCCATGGCTGAGCGACCTTACCAGCAACTGCTCTGATATTGTAATTTATAAAGTGGAGGTAGCTGAGGGGGAGAGGGGCACCAGGAAGTGATGGGAAGAGGATTTCAACCAGGAAAAAGTTGTTGCTATAGATAAGTTAAAGATACACAAGCATTTCCTTTCATCCTGTTATTCTTTAAAACAAACGGAAAACAAAACAAAAAAGAACTACAGTGGTTTCCTGTTAATAACGAAGATGTCAATATTCATGCAGCAGAGGCGGAAGGGCTGCTGACACGTAGCTTCTTTCATCTTCTGTGGAGTGTGATCGGCACAGGGATGTTTCAAGTACTTCCCCATGGGTATGCCTGATAGCCATGATTCTCTCCTTATCTCACCAGTTAAAGCCATTCACGCAAGAATGTAAACCTGAGCAGGAGGAAAAGAAAGTTTGGACATGCTGCCTCGAGTGCACAGGTGCCAGAGAGACATGTCTGAAGCTTGATGACTGTAGGGTCTATTTGCCATTTGTCATAAGTGGAGAACTAAACAATGGAATCGCTGGCTGGTAGTTTTTAGCTGAAGGATGAGGGAGGTGCAACGGTGGCTGTGAGGAAGTTTTTCCCTTTTGCCTTTATCTCTTCTGCCACGACTAGCTGTTCTCAGTAACTGCTTGATTTCTAGCTTATTGAAATAAAGAAGCATTGGTCAGAGTGTGGTAGCCACTGCCATCTCCTGACATGACAGCTACCATACCAACACCAATAGGCTTGGAAACAAATGCACCAGCTCAGTGCCTTCTCAGCTTTCTGACTTCAGGGACAATTCTCTTACTCTCTCTTTTCCTAGTGGCTGTAAGATGACCTCCAACATGTCACCCTACACCTAAAGACTAGGCTATGCTTATGACATGTAAGTTTCATAAATCTCTGCTGCCTTAAAAAAACAAAAAACGAAAGCTCCCAAAACAGCTCAGCTGCTACAAATTCAGTCCCTGGGCTTCACCTTTCACATAGAAGAGAAGCTGATACCACATCGAGGCTGACACTGTCACAAGCAATCATATCTCCCACCTATTCTATCAAAGACTCATTAAGCTTTTCCAAAACCCATAGGCATTTCTCTCCCCTCCTTTTCACAAAAGCATATGCATTTCAAATTCTAATCACTTTGTGTTCATCTTTGAATGCTCCCATGTGCATGGAGCATGAGCATGTTGACATACTTCTTTTTGTACTTTTCTTGTTAATTTGCTATAGTCCTGGGCCAGGAAAGCTACGGGAGAAGCAAAGTCATGTTTTTCCCTCGCTTCTTTATTCATCCCGTGTGAGAAGTTGACCCAGATTCCTTCCTTAGGTAACAGGGTGAGATCTGAGAGATGATAAAGAAAACGTGTTTTGTCAACTTCACATCATGATAAAAGAAATAATAAATGATGCTCCTATTCTTCTTCTAAGGTCTTTATATTGCAAATCGAAGGATCTTGCATCTGTTTCCATGTGTTGTTCATCCAACATTCATGGTTATCTTGAAAAGACTTTGGTCACTTTTTTATTTCAATAGCATCCTGGCTTCTTAATCATACGTCATCATTGTATGTGTTTTAGGAAGACATGCACAAACTAAAAATTTAATAATTTTACCTAAAAAGTTCTAAGGCTTGCATTAAAGTGCTGGTGTACATTATTATACCTACTTTACAACTACAATAATGCTGTTGGTACACGTAAGATCTTCATCCACAAAATACATGTCCTTAGCTCAATAAAGACTACCTCATGAAAATAACCCAATAACAGGTTTTTGTCTTCTGTGACAGTCTTCAAGGGAAACTAATTACACCTTCAAACTTTATAAGATTGTTTTCCATTGCCCTTTTTACTCTAAAGCAATCAAAATTCTGTATCTCTAAATACCAAGATATTTCATAAGTATCACTATAACATGTTTGTGGTTCTGAAATAAGCCTTTATTCTGAATTAAGAGTAATCAGGATTAATTTAATTTTGAGAATATTCCATTAGCACGTTCTTCTGAGATTTACTTTTAAACAGTATGAAGATGTTTTAGATTTGTTCTCTTCACCTGTCCTTGTTGGTGCTGTGTCATGCTCTGACCTAAAGCCTCTGATTTCTGAGTGAAACTATAATGCTATCTGGAGGAATAAAAGTTCAACCACATGGTTGTAGAAACTATGAAGGTGGTGTGAAGTTTCTTATTTTCAGCCCTAAATAAACGTACTGAAAGAGCTGCTTGTTTCAGGAGAAGGCAGGGACTTTGTGGTGACTGAGAGAACCTCCCCAACTCATGACAGAGGATCTGATAGCTTCACATGGCTCAGGTCACATTCACTGGTCAGTGCAGAAGTGAACTCATCCAGGGTTCTCTGTGGGCTGTTTTCCCTCGGCAGTGCTGAACATTTGAACAAACTTTGCAACAGTGAGTGGGTAAGGAGGGTAAACTACACCAAGATGAGCAATATGTGTCCAAACTGTAACTATGGGTTGTGGAAGAGATGAGGAATTCTGGACTAAAAGACAAGCTCATACACCTGGGTCCTAGAAATGACAAGAAGGTCATCCATGGTAGTGTCTCAACAATTTAGTTACCAGGGAGGAACTTTCGAAGCAAGAGGTCCAAACTCAATGATGGAAGGGAAGAGTTGACTTTCATTAGATCACAACTCCACTCTTTGCCCCACTGACCCTTTCCTGAAATTGTTCTCAAGTCACAAAAACTCCAAATAATACATGCTCTCCATTAAGCACAGCGTTGTGTTGCCTTCTACTAACATATCAGGAGATTTTTTGAATTTCACATCTGATTTCATTCATGATTAATGAAAACTTGTTTTCATATACAGGTGTCAATCACCTACGAATATTGTGAGACAAGTTCACCAGAGACCACCATGTGGCTACTCTTAAGGTCCCCCAAAAAGACTTTATTGCCAGCCTGTTGTTGAATGGGAAACTTGCCCAAATAATGCAGCCCTGAGTCTTATAGAGGTTTTGTCCTTTATGAATAAAAATGCATCCTAGTTGTCACACTTCAGTTAGCAAGAAGCAGAATGACAGAAGCAGAAAAGAAAGAACAGAACATTGGGGACTTTCCTGGAACTATGAACTAGGTGTTTGATGGATTAGGTTTTTGTTCTTGTTTCAGCAGGTGTTGGGGGCCACATGCTGAGTTTTGAGGTCAGAATGGTGTTTCTAACATGGTGCAAGTTGTGTTAAGGTCTAGGATCCTGGTTCATTCTGAACATAAAGCAAGTCAAACTCTAGTCAAAGTGTCTATAAGCAAACAACTCTGAACACCCACAGGTAAGGTTAGCTGAAATACTTGAAATTATCCCCCTCCCCAAACCCTAGTATCAGAAGCTGTATTCTAGACCAAGAAGCATACAGACCTTTCTAAACAGCAATGACAAGCTGGACAAATGATGCTTATGAAAATTTTTCCTAGTAATAAAACCAAGAAGTACCTATAAAAATCTACACTCCATTGTAAAGTACAACTGTTACAGATACATATAACATAAATTCTTTGCCACATTCATTAACTTTCAGCTTATCCGTTCATTGGAGACACTTTCTTATCTCATATTTTGGGGACAGACCTGGCCTCACATCTTTCTTCTAGATCATCCTTGGAGTCTTTTTGAAAAAAAAAAAAAGTTCAGTTTCTTGCCAGGTCTCTGTAAGTCCAGGTAAGAAGCCCCAGTATTCCTGACTCTGTTGGACTTATTTGGATTTCACTCAGCTGATTAAGCTTTGTGACCTTTGCAATGCCCTTAGCCTTATTTACTTCGTTTTGAAAATGAGAATGACAGTACTTGCCAGATGGGTTGTTGTAACAATTCATTACTGAAGGCAGGTAAACCAGATGAATCAAGAGAGTGCACACAGGAAGTATGCTGCCTTCAAAGTCTCTGTGTCAAGGCCTGAGAAAGTATTCTGTGCCAGGTGTTGATATTATTTCCGATTGTAAGCCACTGGTTTTCTTTTAGGGAACAGACATTCTCAAATGTTAGCAGAGTCATCTGGAACTTTTGTTAAAGCACACATGAAGGAGTCCCAGTCCAAGATTTTTTTTTTGGGGGGGGGGTTTGATGTGTTCAAATAATTTGCATCCCCAGTAATTTTTAAGGAATGCTGATGTTGCTTGAAGACCACACTCTGAGAATCACTGTTACCAGATATTCATATTTGCTTAAAAATAAACAAACAAACAAAACAAAACAAAACTCAACCTTTTGGTAAAGCAAACTTGTTGCCGATGGGACAAGATCAAGTTAAAGTAAGTAAATGTCTCTGTGATATATTTCAAATAACTTATCAGACTTTATAAGCAAAAATATAGTTTTTAAAACTGATGTGGTATGTGATTTCTTGTGGTAGGGAAACTTAAGAATTGAAATGCAGAACAAAATGAGGATACAGACTTGATCTTAATCTTTAGGATTAGGTTACTCAGTCTTTTTCTTCAACTTTGGGTATCGATTTTAGCTTGTTTTATATCTATTGTTTCTATTTACAAAGCCAACATGAAAAGTTAAGACTGTTGGGGAATTAAGAGGTTGTGGTACACATGGCTGGATCATGGGTCTAGTTACCTTTTCTTCACTTTCCCAAAAATACCAGCTGCAAGGACTTCTGAGATCACAGGGAGAAAGAAAATCTTGTCCTCTTAATGGAAAATGAAAATCCTTGTAGCATTTATAAGTCTTGGAAAGGAAGTGGCTGCTCACTTCATGATATGGAGAAGTACATGAGGCAGGCACCCAAAACTCTGAGCCTGCTTTCCATCACGTTACACACAGAGCAGGGACACAGACATGCCAGATAGTCTGTATTGGATACAGATGTCCTGTAATGAGCAAGTTTATTCTGTTCAACTGCCATGGCAACACCAGCTGCTTATGAAATCATGCAAGAGAGTGAGGAGTGCTACATGCTCAGACATATATTTACGGTGATTTTTACAAACCGCATTATTTCCAAAGAAGAGCAAGATGAAAGCAGCCTGCTTATAAAACCAGATTTTCCAATTAGGCCTCCCATCCCCCACTCCGTCAGACACCATTTCTGCAGTATCTGAGAGCTAGCTAGAGAATTGAAGTAATTACCAGAGCATCCAAGAAAAGTCTCCTTTGATTCAATCAAGTGTCTGCTTTAGTAGACAGACATAACTTACACAAATGGAATTGAATCATCTCCTTATCAACAATGATGGGGTCAGACTTCTGGTTTTCAAATGACATCTGGCTAGCAGTGACTGAGGCAACCTCTATTAAAAGCCCTTGCATTTTGCCTCATTATTGCCTAAATATTGATGAAATAATCAAATGAGCAAATAATAAAGATGCATTATAGCTCTGAAAACCAACTTATCTCAAATATTTTTATTACTTTCAGGGAAAATTAAATAATACATAAAATGTATGAAAATAAAAATAGTGTCTGCTTGTGGCCAAGAAAACTAGGGAAGAAATCAATCAACATTTCTCTTTCACACGGACATGTCAACTGAGCCATTAAATGTAATTTGAAGACTTGGTAGCATATCCATACTTAAATTCACCTGATACCAAAAATCTTACTCTTTTCAGTATATTTTGAGTACAATGAAAGGAAGTGTTGAAGAATATGCTGTAAATACTGAAGCAAAGAAGAGATCAGTATAAACATACAGTCAATAGATCCAGTTTGCATTAAGTGACAGTTAATTTTATATGTCACCTGGATTGGTTCATAGGATGTCCAGATAGCTAGGAAGGCATTATTTCTGGGAATGTTTGCACAAAGACTTTAGCGTTTGGCCAGTAGAGTGAGTAAAGATAAGAGAACTTGGCAGTGTGGGTGGGTCAATTTTTCTGTCAATGGACACAGTTATTGTTTCTTGGGTTTTGCGGTCCAATACTTGCACTAGATCTCAGGCCTCTGACTTTGGACTTGGATTTTTATCCTTATTATTATTATTATTTTTTGGCTTCCAGTTTTCAGAGTGAATCCCATCACCATCCTTTCTGGTTCTCCTGCTGCAGAAAGTATTTCCTGGATTTGGGGGCCCCTATAGTGACGGAGCAAGTTTTTAGAATAAACTTCTGTGTCATGTACATTTTATTGCCCTAGCTAGTTTTTTTTTGTTTTGTTTTTTTGTTTTTGTTTTTGTCAATTTGACACAAGCTAGAGTCATTTTGTTAAAAAAAAAAAAAGACACAATTGAGAAAATGTGGTAGATTTTCTCAATTAGTGATTGATATTGGAGGGCAGTCCTCACAGAAGGTAGTGTCACCCTGGGCAGGAGGTCCTGGGTATATAGGGAAATAGGTTTAGTAAACTGTCAGGATCCATCTGGTAAGCAGCACCCCTTCATGACCTCTGTATTGCCTCCTGGGCTCTGGCCTCTAGCTTTTTCCCTGCTTGAGTTCCTGCCTGCCCTTACCTTTCTTGGTGGTGAGCTGTGGTCAAGATGTGTAAGATGAGATAAGCCCTTTCTCCCCAAGGTGCTTTCTGTAATGGTGTTTTTTCCACAGCATTAGAAACCCTAAGACACCTGGTGATTCTGTCTCTCTGGAAAACACTGGCAGGTCCACACAAGCAGCTCTGTTGTCCAGAAGTCCCTCGGGCTATGTAAGAAATCTCTCCTCTCCTTTACCTAATCCAGGGCAGGGAAAAGATCATACAGCACTCTCCTTAACACACCAGTTATCTTCACTATATTTCATTACTATGTATCTTCAGAGTTCCTACGGATTTGAGAATTTGCAAGAGTTAAGTAATGTGTCTCCCTAGCTTGCAGTTCCCAGTGCTTGGAGAAATAATGACTACATAGGAACACAAAAGAAGTTGAGGGAGAAATAACAAAGAAATGGAAGTTTGCATAAGTAATGCTTGTGTCGTTGTAAGCATTCCTTATCTATAGCTATCAAAGGCTTTCTAATAGCCAGGTCCTATTCAGTAGAAGAGCTAGAGCAACAGAGGAATGGATCTAATAAAATCAAATTATTTCTTTTGTGAAACCTTAGGGTTTTTAGTTAATATGTTCAGCTGATTGGATGAAGCTAACCCATATTACAGGAGACCATCTGAGTTATGGGAAAACAACAAACTGTGAATGCTAATCATATCCTGTAATATGTCTTCAAACCCATAGTATAACTAGACTAATATTTGTCCATTCCTTAATGGACACTTTGACACAATAGCCATCATAGAAGGCTTAATAAATTTATATTTTCATAAGTTTAGGTAGAGGAAATAAAAATTGATAGTAGTAGAGGGTTAAACAGCAGAACTCTCCTCCCTTTGGAGGCATGAAAGGATAAGGAAACAGTGAGCAGATTCTAGGGTCTGAATAGAATTAGGTACATGAGGTACTTAAAGAAGACCCAAGGAGGGATCCAGAGGAAGCAGTGTCCCTGCCCCACTTTCAATTACCTCTACTGTCTAAGTAGAGATTTCTATTATCTTAGTCTCAGGAAAACCAAAAGCTAGAGAGGCTCGGCATAGTGGCACACTCCTTTAATTTCAGCACTTAGGAGGTAAAGACAGGTAGATATTTGTGCTTTGAGGCCCTTGTGGCCTAAATACTTAGTTCCTGGCTATCCAGGATTACACAATGAGACCTTGTCTTAAAAATCAAAAATAAAACCAACATTAGGAATTAGAAAGATGGCTTAGTGGCTAAGAGAACTTGCTCCTCTTGAAGAGGACCCAGATTTGGTTCCCAGCAGCTACATGAGAGAGTTCACAAGCATCCTTAACTCTAGTTGCAGGGAATTTGACTTTCTTTTCTGAACTTTGCCAGTACCAGACATACATATAGGAAAACACTCATTTGTATAAAAAAGAAGTCCTGAGACCTTCACATGGAGAACGAGAAACAATCATCCAGGCCCTCACCAACAGCCTGGTAATGATGCACAAGTGTTTAAGTTATGACTAAACCATTTAAGCATGTTCCTAAAATCTCAGAGGAATAAAAAAGATTCTTTTAAAAATTATTTACTGTTATAGTTGTAGAAGATATGACATTAATAAAAAATGCAAAATGGGAGTGACAAAGAAGACAAAAAACAAAAACAAAACACAATGGAATGAATAGCAAATGAATGGAATAGGTAATCAATGTGAGGAGGTTAGCAATAAAATCAGTTTAAAAAACTCAACTTTCTGCTGGAGGAAATAAATGTCAGAATTGATCAAGTGCAAAGAAGAAGTGCTATGGAGAACCTGGAAGGAACTCTTGCACAGAAGCAATAATCAAAGCTGTGTTTGAAAAATATACTTCTGTGTTTATTAAACTTTGATGAACTTAAGACTTAAAATGTGAAGGTACAAATCTCAAAAGGTTACTATATTCTGGGGGAAAAATCAAGACGAAATTCACCCATTCTCTGCAGAAGTTTGGAATTTCAAAGATAAAGAAAACTTTGTAAGCCCTTAGGATAGGTTGAGGAAAATTTGTCCTTGGCAACTCTTAATAGTTTTCTCTTCTCTAATTTCAAGTACATGAGAACCTTGGCTTCACATAAAGAGATAAATATCTAGTTTACAAGGTCGAGTTTCCAAGGAAAAGACTGCAGAATCCACCCACACAGAAAATTATACTTGCACTCAAATTAGCTTGAATTGGATGACAGATTAGTTACTTTATACCTAACATAAAGTTCACCTATAAGGATGTCAATAATGTGTCCCTGCACACCTGTATGGTTCACTTTTTTATCCCATCCTCTAGAGCCCACTGGTTAAGGCAATAAAGGCATTGTGATCTGGTATCTCAAATTCCTGTTACCATTCCTTCCATCCCATAATGGACTGTGACTCTCAAACTATGAGCCAAAAATAAAACCTCCTTCTCTCACACTGCTTATTGTGAGGTATTTGTTCATAGTGACATAGAGAGAGAAAGAGAGAGAGAAGAAAAAGAAAATCTTAACTAAGATAGAAGTACAGGAGTGGGATTAATGTGGCGGGCCTGCTGTTGTGATAAATCTGTCCATGTTATTTGTAGGCTTCTGAAACAGGCTTTTCAAAGGAATGAAGAATAGCTAGAAACTGTGGCATAGGATAGTCCAAGAATACCAAAAAAAAGTGTAGAAGACCTGATGGCAAATACAAAGATAGTGAAGACACTCATGGCGCTTCAAAAAAGATCACTGTGCTCTAACAAGAACAGGGACAAAAGGCATTTTGGTTACATCTGAGATATATGATAGATAGGTAAATAGATATAGATTAGATAAATAAAAGATAGATTAGATAGATAAATAGATAGATGGCTAGATATATAGATGTTAGGTAGATAGATAGGTAGATAAGTAGATAGATTGATTATATAGAGATAAATGATAGATACATAGATGATAGATAAATA
Source organism: Pachyuromys duprasi (assembly GCA_028658305.1). Classification (NCBI taxonomy): domain Eukaryota; kingdom Metazoa; phylum Chordata; class Mammalia; order Rodentia; family Muridae; genus Pachyuromys; species Pachyuromys duprasi. The sequence goes on along the minus strand of CM053743.1, from coordinate 68,972,716 downwards.
TAGATGATAGACCGATAGGTAAATATAGATAGATATATTGGATAGATAATAAATGAGAGATGTATTAGATAGATTGATTGATAGATGATAGATATATTTGACAGATTGATTGATAGTTAGATGATAAATATAGATAGACACGATAGATGATAGGTAGATATAAATTTATAGGTAAGATAAATGATTGATTGATAGGTAAGATAGATGATAGATAGATAAATAGACAGATAGTCAGAGATAGATGATAGATCAATAGATGATATATTGACCCATTTCCTAAAAACTTGACTGAATTTGGATTCTAAAAGAGAATTATAGTAACTTGCTCAGGGAAGGAAATTCAGTTTAGGAGAACACTCATGCTCTACATGTTTTAGTGTTAGTCAATGAGTGGGAGTGCAGAAATACATTTAACTGTACAGATTGGCAGAGAAAGGAATGTGGAAATATTCAAAGTTTCAGACAAGGTAGATACAAAGGAAACAACTGAAGTTGCTCTAGAGAGCAGGAAATTTGAATAAACCTCTCCCTCTGCACTTGGACAATAGGAATGATTTCCCTGAGACACCAAATTCATTTCTGAGGAGAGAGCCTGAACTGAATGAGAATGCTACTTCCTCTAAAACTTATTCTAACTCTAAAACAGTTGTTGCAACCTTCTTAATGCTTAATACAATTCCTCATGTGGTGACCCCCAGCCATAAAATTATGCTGTTGCTACTTCATAGCTGTAATTTTGCTACTGTTATGAAGTATAATGTAAATATCTTATCAGCAGGAACCAGCGGGGTTGAGGACCACTGCTCTAAAACAACAGCCTTAGGAATGTGTTTTCTCAGCTTTAGTCACCAAGACACACAGAGTTTGTTGCATCTGTTATTGGAGACCGTATACATCTGGCCAGAGAAAGTAACACCAACCTTTATTTGCTGGTTTTACAGGCATGCAAAATGTGAGTTATGGAGTTGGGGAGGTTTGCAACAAGCTAGAAAGACTCTGAATTCATGTAAGATGAGTCATAGTCAGATACCCTTTAAGCTCATACTGAAAGATCATGTTGAAGCCATGGAAGTGAAGCCTAGGCTACAATGCCAACCTTAAGAATTTAGAGGTGCCAGGACCTTGGTATACCCACCAAGGGAAACTACCAGCACACTGTGGAATCCATTCCTGGAAGAGACGAAATCTGTTGGATTCAGAGCTAGAGGGCTGAATTATCTACGGTGACTGGACCCTACAGGACTTCATAGTAAGCACCAGATTTTACATGGGGAGCTGCAGGCTTTGGTATTTTCTCTCTTGAGTTTCACTCTTGCTTTAGATTTATACTAGATTGATAATCTCTTCTGTGATTTGTTAGTTAAATGCTGGTTATTGAAATTATCGAGAATACCCTAGGGAACAAACTTCCAGGTATAACTATAAAGGAGTTCCCAGAATAGGTTAACTGAAGTTAAGTATGGATAGCATCATTCCATGGGTCCCAGACTTCATAAAAATTATAAAACAAGGTGTATGCAAACATTCGAATTTTCTGCTTCCTGACTGTGGATACGGTAAGATCAGCCTCATGCTACTGCCATTATGTATTCCCCAGTAGGACAGACTAGAACCTCAAATGATGGGCCAAAATAAACCTTACTTCCCCAAGTTGTTTAACACAGCAACAAGGAGCTTAACTAATATATGTGTCCTCATGACACATTTCAGGATTGAAAATGTTTCTTCTGTGATAGTTAAGAGATTGTTTGAGTGTCAGGCCTCTGAATATAGACTTTTGAGCAATGTTAGAACTTTTACATAATGTGATGATTTAAAAGTGATGTGTTTGGGTGGCAAGTGCGAGAATAAAATTGGCAAGTATCAGGTTGGCAAGAAGTGGGCTTGTGACAATTCCTCTTCATTGTCTGGATTAAGGATAACCTGAGAGAGACTCACCTTTGTGGTATATGTGGGAAGATATTTCAGTGGAGGCTTAGTTGAAGAAGGAAAATCCACAATGCGTGTGAATGACAGTATTCCCTAGGCTAGGATATTAGACTAAATATAAATGGGGGAAAGGATACATCAAATGCAGTACACCCATCGCTCTCTGCTGCCTTACATTACCCACAATGTAACCAGCTGACCCACGCACTCATTATCTTGCCTTCCCCTGCTATGAATGATGATTCACCTCAAACCATGAGCCAAAATAAAGGCTTCTTCCCTCAAGCTGCTTATCTTCAGGTATCTGGTCACAACAATAAAAAAATAACACTTGATACATCAAGTATGTCCACTCTCAGGTATGTAAGAGATTGAATCAGCAAAGAAATTTCTTTTACTTATCAAAGCAAAGACATATGCAGAGTTTAATATCAGATTGCATCTCAAGTTATTTGAATAACAATTTCTGTTCTCTTAAAATGTAATATGAAAATAAGTCTTTATTAACTAGAAAAATTAATAAATGTACTCAGATGTTATCTCTCAGAAAATTGTTGTTTATATTTTTCTCATATGATCATAAATGCATTCTGTTGGTCAAGATTAATTCGTTGTATATTTTATCATTTGAACTACTATTTTTAATCGTGGAAATAACTTTTGCTAAATCACACAGTTTATGAAAAGCTACATAATCTTAATGTTTAGAGATACACTTTTATAAGTATTTCTACTTTTTCTATAATGAACACACAAATTTTATTTACTTTTATTTTACCTGAACACATACATTTCAAATCAGAATAAAATCTAGTATGTTATACTCTTCAACATAACTACATAAACTCACAGTAAGACATGGAAAATATACATCAAAAGGTTAGTAATACTTCCCTTTTAGATGGGGAAAGAAGGTATTTTCTTCATTACTGCAATAATTTAGACCTGCTGACAATAATTGTGCTTTAGATTTATAAGACCATATAAGAAGAAAACTTGGAAGCAATTTAACAATGATACACTCATATTTTGCACTGAGAACTAGATGAAAGAATACTCCACATGTTTCACTGAGGAGTTTTATGACCCAGTAATAATAAAAATCATACTCATAATAGCTACAGTTATAAGTGGTAACTTTTATGTGAAGGATATTATGTGTTCAGGAATGTCTGAACTTTTATGGTCTTAATTTTATTTTACTTTGGAAACAACCTCAGGAGGTGAGGTGTCTTAAGATGATGACACCCATCTTACACATGAGAATCAAGGTTAAAGGGGAGTAATTGGAGGTAAATAACTTGTCCATCAACCAGTGAAAGGGCAGGTCACTGCTAAGGATAAAATTTCTGGTTCAAAACCAAACAGAAACAGGTGGAAGTAAGTAAAAACAATAGATAATGCTTGCTCATATCCAATTCAGAACTTGTATCTCCCTGAGAGAGTTGTTCCTAAAGATAAGGTTCATCTTACAAAACAGATGCACCCAAGTCATGAACACCACCTTTTAAAATGCTGGTCTATGGCTCAGTCATTACCTATGTATGTGAGCCTACCTGTTTCCTTCCCTATCAGCACTGACATAGTATTCGCTAAAGAACATATGGAATACAGACACTGAATGAGAGAACTGAAAAGATAGAAAGGAGAAAAGGCAGAAATGATGAGATGATGATGACGACTGTGACTAGGACAATGATAACAAGGGGGTTCAGAGAAGAAGATGAGGATGGAGAGAAAGGGAGAGAGTGAGAGGGACATGTAGGGGCCAGAGATGGAGGAAAGTCAGGACAGAGAAGGGGAAGGAGAAAGTATTGTAAGGGGGAGAGAGACCTACAGTTTATAACTTTGAATGGGCCAATTATCCTACAATGTGTCATCTGAGATCTATGGACTCAGTCTCTCAGCTCTTCTCATCCTGGCTAATTCACAGTTATTTATGACATTATTTTTTGTTTTTTTTAAAAATTATCTGTCTTTCTAATGGCTGTAAGTACCACAAGGGTGCAGGACCAGAACCAGGATGCATCATGGTTTCTCTAGCATGACTTCATGATCTACCTGCATTGCAGGCATGCTCCCTTGTATTCTCAGACAGATCTGTTTAAAAAGTGAATTACATGGTGCATCTGGCTCAACCTAATAGAGTCTTCACAGGTCATCTGGTATACTTTCAGAGTTTTCTATACAAATATTAAATTGATTGATTAATTAATTAATTAATTAATTAATTAATTAATTAAGGACATCCTCCCTCTAGCCACCACCTAGGAATTCAACTTTTAAATTTCATTTTTCCAAATGATTATCAACAACTTTTTCTTAACAAGATTTTTTTTGTTACTTTTCCAATTTTTAAAATTGGGCTCTTATAATATAGGCCAAGCTCACAGTCCTCTGCGTTTACCACTAGTTCACCACCAAAAGCTGAGACAATAGGTGGGAACTACTAGGTCGAGCTGTAAACAGTGCTGGATGAATATTTCTCAAGACAGAGATTACCAATGAAACATCCCTAGAGAGATGAGCAGGCTCCGTTTTTCCAGAGAAGCCAAGAGGCCAATAGATGTGAATGTTACTACCAAGCAATACAGAGAATGAGGATCCAGACAGTCCTGGTGAGACCTGATAGGCTAAGGTCAGATAGTAGGTCAGTGTTCTAGGGTTGGGACATAGGTAGGGAAGAAGAAAGGAGGGTGGGACTGGGAAGAGATGAGGTAGGGGGCTACAGTAGGATACAAAGTGAATAAATTGTAATAACTAATAACTAATAATAATAATAATAATGAAAACGTCCAACAGAGAAACTACAAGCCTTAGTGTCACCTGTCAGTTCTTCATTGCCTCATCGTGACTTCAGAAGACATGTGGCCAAATTACCAACCACCTACTGAAACAGAGGAGAAATCCAGAAGGAGGCTGATTGAGCTTAAAATGTGTGGTTCTTTTCATGCTCTCATTCTCTCTAATCACCGCCTTTCTATCTTGAATCAAGATGGCAACAATGGGTGTAAAATAAGAGAGTTCCTTCCAGGGTGTAGCTCTGTGTCTCACATGCTTGCTTGTCTCCCCAGAGTTTATTTCAATGTCTCCCACCAGGAAACTTCACATGGTGTTTCCTTCACTCCTCCCTTCCTGCTATAGCTTTACGATGTGCCAACTAACTTGGCTAGCTAATCATTGAGTGTGGAATTTTCTCCCTATCACATGTCTGGGTGAGACATTCTTTTAGGAGTGTTAGAGGAAGGAAGAAAGGCAGCAGGCAGCGGGTGGTCCACAAACTTCTCCAAAGTGTTTAGCATAAGAGGTTCTGTGGAAAGGACTTTTCAGAGGTAGTTAAAGACCTTAGTCTTTATGGTAGTTAAAAAAACAAAACAAAACAAAAAAAAAACAGTCAACTTTTGGGCAGGCCTGACTTAATCAGGGAAAGAACTGGTACAAAAACACAAATTATAGAAATAAACTTTATTTTAAAACTGTAATCATAGGACCCTAAAATGCAAATGTCAAACTCAAAAGATTACACACAAAAATTAGGGCTGCTTTCAACATTCATGGACAAAATTTGTATACTATATAGAACAATTCTGTTTTTAAATTATTAACTTAACATGTGTTATTTTTACACAAAACTCCTAATTTTCTTGTTATGTAACTAAGGTGACCGATCCATAAAAAAATCAGATATGGTTATGTTCTTTTACACATTGTGTAAAAGTAGACTTTGTGACACTAATAATGGAAAAGGACGTGGATAGTCACAAAGGAGCTTTCCATATGTAATTGAATATTATAAATTAGACTGTCCTAATTTTACTCATAATTAGGATACCAATGCAATCTCCCCTTGAAAAGCACCAAAAAGCTAGACCCAGAAACACCACTCCTGGATGTATACCCCAAGTTCTCCCTATATTGCTACAGAAATTCTTCCATGCTGTGCACTCATAATAGCAAGGAAATGAAGCCAGCTTAGAGGCCAGTCAACAGCTGACCAGACCAGGAAAATATATAAATAAACAATGGACTTTTACTGAACTGTAAAGAAGAATGGAATTATGAAACGGGCATCAAAAAAGAAACTGGGAAGTATTATATTGGCTGAGGTGACCCAAAATTAGATTTAAAAAAAAAAATCCTGATTTTCTTTCTCCTATTCAAAGCCTAATTTGTAATGTAAATATGAATGTATAGAAACGGGAGAAAATCTGGGCAAATCCTCCAAAAATAGAAAAGAGAAGAAGGGAGAGTAAAAGGAGACACTGAGGAAAGGAAGAACCGAAGGACACATGTGACAAAGAGACTCTGGGGAGAGGACAAAAGGAGAGACTTGTGGAACCAGCGCAGAGGAGGACATCTTACTTGAGGAGACCATAGTTATTCTAATACCTTTGTGTGCTTTTTGGTAAGTTTCTTTCTTTCTTTTTCTTTCCTTCCTTCCTTTTTCCTTCTTTCCTTCCTTCTTCTTTCTTCCTTCCTTTCTTTCTTGCTTTCCTTCTTTCTGAAGAAAGGGGGTGGGGCAAAGGAGGCAGAGCTGTCCATTGCAGGGAGTCAGCATGAATGTGAGTTGGTCCCCTGGTCTCTGACCAGCTTGTATGTTTGGAGACCTTGTTCTACAGTCCCGCCATCTGCCAGATTTTGGAGCCCTCACCAGGAATTGTTCTGTGTTGCTTCTAAATTTTTAAATTGTCTCTTTTCTCTGTAAAGCTAGCCTGTCTGAGACATTTCACTGTAATAATATAAAATAGACTAATACCATGATTGTCATAATGTTTTAGTGAAGTGTAAGTCAAGGGGTGAAGTACCTTCCTAGTATAACTCCCTCTCTATCACACCTTCTGTGAGCAAAATGCTGTGTTTAATCCACCACACGGATTACAATATATTAGTGATTAATGCTGAGTTACCAATAATGCATCAACATTGCATTAAGGAAAGAAAGAAAAGCACTTTCCATTGGTCGTTTAACTGAGAGTGAGTCCAGGTTTGAATTACCTATATCATGCTCCCCGTGCCTCTGTCTTCTGTCCTTTCTTGTGTGAATCTGAATATGTGCCTGCCTGAAGTCTGGTGAATCTGTTTGTCCCTGTTTATCCCCATGTGTCTGTTGTATGAGCTCTGTGTTTCTGGTGTCTGTATGTGCTGCATGTATCTCTGTGTGAGAGCGGTATCTGCCTTGTGACTATGACTGTGTTTGTCATCTCTAGCCAGAAGACACACTCTATTTTCTGAACAGCATAGAAAGTAACACACGGGGAAAGAAATCTTAACAGACTTTTACAAGGGCTTAAGTCACTGCTTCCAATTGATCCCAGCTGGCCCAGATCGCAAGTCCTATTGTTTATCAAGCAGTATCCATAAACAGCTGCTTTCAACCTTTATGGCAGATTTTAAAAAATTGCTTCCAACTCCCGTGTTTACAGCTTCCAGCAAACGATGCCCATGCGTTATCTGGATCCGGACAGGGAAGTGCATGTAATTAAGACTGGAGCTATGCATTTGCTTAGGTTGTAAAAACGGATGACCTGGGAAATCCAAGCAAGGCAGGTTAAACAGAGTGTGAGTATACAATAGGTCTTGAGTGATCTCAAGGTGCATTATTAACTATGGCTGTGAGGTCCAGGGAAAGGTCCAGGCTCTTAGAATGTAAGAGACATTTTCACACTATTGCACAGCACTTCTTTCAGAAAATCATCATCCTTCCTTGATCACGCACGTGTATGTGCTATCTCTTCACTGGGCTATTCTCTGTATTGCTCACGTCTCTGGACGTTGGTTCTGTGGCTCAGAACAATTGCCCTCAGACTGCTCAGTCACATATGCCAGGAGTCTGTTCACTTTTCCTGTCTTTGGCATTTACTCCCTCCTGGGGCCAGATGTAAGCAGACTGGAGAGTGAAGCAAGGATAGATTTAAAGGAGCTAAACTAAGTCTTTGGGAAGCCCATTATCGGATTTCACTTATTGAACATACGCTCCGCTCTTTATCTCTGGGGTCTTTTCTGCTCAGACTCTCAGAGCTACATTACAGGAAATTCAACTTAGGAAGCTAGTATCAAGGAATTGGGAATTTCTTTTTCCCATGCCCCTGTGGCAGCTTTAGGATGACAGCCAGCTTCAGCCTGATTTCAGTGAATTTTGATGAAGATTATCAGGTGGCCAGCTAGGGAAACCCCTCGTCCCTTTCCGGCATGGGCTATCTCAGCGCTCAACACAGTCTGTCAAGTTGAAAATATAGAAGCAACAGAAGAAAATGTAAAAGAATCTGTTTAACTCCCTTTTGCAAACATGGTTTATGTTCTATGAAAAAGAACAGTGGCGTTTTGAAATTGCCAGAATTTGAGCTGGCCACCTGTGCTGTTTTTAGTGCAGGATAATTATGAATGAGAGGGTGAATACTGGGTCAGCACATAATGTTAAATAGTAAACTCTCTTTGTGCCATTGAAATTTTAATTTTCTATTTCAACGGATCTTATGAGAAGCATTTTGACAACACCATGCTGGAAGAACGTCTAAGATTTTTCCAGAGAGAGGAAAGCGCCTTCTGTCAAGAGCCGCTCCCCGAACACATGCTACATCAATTAACGACTTACATGGAAGAATAATTGCCCCATGAAGCTTTAGCTTTTTATTTTAAAACTCAGAAAATAAGGCTGCCAAGATGGCTCAGGAGGCAAAGGTGCTTGTCCCAAAGCCTGACAACCCGACTTTAACCCACAGGACCCACACATTGAAAGGAAAGAATTAACTCCTGCAAGCAGTCCTCTGACTTCTCTACACACATGTTATTTACTCCGCACATGCACACACTTATATACATGCACACACCCCCACACACACATGAACAAACCTTAAAAACAAGACAGAAATTTTACAGGTTTCCGTAGAGAGAAGCTTTGAAACTTGAAGCACCATTCATTTTAAAAATACACTTCAATTCTGTATGACATACAATATGTGACGTATGAACATAATGCAGAGACATAAGAGTGATGGGAAAGGACAGGAAACATAGATGTAAGAATGAGCACAACAGATTTATATTAAACAGGAATCGGGTTTCTATAGGCCGATGTGGTACGAGGGCTGAGTTAGCAGCAGCTTCTGTGGTATTAATTTGTTAGCATCTGTTCACACATCTTAACACAATTAATTCTTAAAGCCATGCGTGGTCACAGCAGTCCTCCATAGGACTTCTTTCATTTGCTCTATGGAAGCAGAAGGGCTTTTATCAAAAAAGCCCTTGCTGTGTATATTGTTAGTATTTACCTGAATGGCAGACTCCGTAGATCTTCTCAGTCTGCCCTCATCTACCAGGAACTGATGCTTTAGAAGCACACTGGATAACTATTTTGGAGAATATTCTGCAATTTAGATTTTTCTAATTGTTTTTCAACAGTACACCTAACAGTTGCATATTTGGCATGTGAATGACATAGATAAGCCCTCCTCATGGCAGTGACTCAGGAGGAAGCACAGTGTTGAGATATGCCACCTTAGGGGTGAGGATTACACTAATCTATAAGTTCAGGACAATTATTTAGGATGTAGTTAGAGTTTATGCTGCTAAAATGGGTGGGTAGAAGACCATAGGGTTTCAACCCTACAGAAAGATCTGCAGACATCTAAGGAATACCGAAAGACTATTGCAAAATAGTCTTCTCAAGGGATGATCACACCAATTTGTGGAATGTGCATTCTACCCCAATAAATAAAAAGTAATACAATTGATCATTATATTAGACAACCTAACTTTTGGGTGTACAGCATTTCATGTAGTCCTTTTCAATTTTTTTTGAGACATAGTTTCTCTGTGTGTAACCCTGTCTGTCCTGGAAGGGAAATTCTGTAGACCAGACTGGCCTTGAATTTATAGAGATCTGCTTGCCTCTGCCTTCCAAGTTCTGGGATTGAAGGCATGCACCACCCCTGCCTGGCTTCACTTTGATTTTTGTCTCTTTATTGTGAATGGTAGGTATACTGAGAGAAAAGGGGAATGGAAAAAAGATTCCATATGGTAGAATAGTAGCCTAACCATAAGAGAATGTGAGTCTTTACTTCTTATGCCTTTAACAGTCACTGTGCCCAAACTGAGATACTGTCAAAGTGCTTCCTGCTTGCAGCACCTACCATTTGTATTTGTCGATATTGTAAGTACACTTCCTGCACGTTTCCTCTCTTACTCTGAATGTCCATGACATTTTTGGTTTCTAGAGATGGAAAAACATACCCACCTAGGATAAGATAGAAAATATATGGGATTATTTTTTCACCATGAATTCATTATTCATTGGAAATACCTTAGATTTCATTTATTGCAGGAGCTTAGAATAATCATTCCCAGTACATCTATTGTGGTTTGGAAACCAAAGAAGACATGCATGTGGTCTTTTACAGCCCATTTAGTTTTGAAGATTTTCAAGAATTAATGTGTTCGCTGACATTCTTTTTTCAACTTCATCCAATTCCATGCAAGTTGCCCAGTTGGGAGAATGTAATTAGGCCTCTGCTGTAGATTGGAAATTAGCTATGCAAGGTAAGGATGGCTCAGAACAGTCTGAAGAGAAAACCCAAGAGCAGGATCAAATGACATATTTCACATCTAGAAGTGTGTGTTCCCATTGGTGGCTTTGTGGACATTTTTCTGATTAAGCAAACTGTGCTGTGATGTACAATATGCTCTGTGGTTTCAGCTGCTGGTTACCTTGGTATAGAAGCTAAAAAGGATAGGATTATCTTTTGAAGGAAGTCCACTAGTGGATAATTTACTACTGATTTTGTTTTTTAATAAAAATGTGCTGAAATACACATAGTATAAAATTTACCATCCTGGTAATCTTTAAGTGTACTGTTCTGTAGCATGAAGTCCATCCATATTCCTGTGAAACTCACACCACCATCCATCTGCAGAACTCATTTCATCTCACAAAACTGAAATTCTATACCCATTAAACAATAACTCTCTATTTTCCTCTCTTTCCAGACCCTGGCAGCTACCATTCTACTGTCTAGTTTTATGGTTTTTGACTACTCTAAGTACCTCATATAAAAGAAATTATATAGTATTTTTCATTTTGTAGCTGGCTTATTTCACATATCATAAGTTCCTTAAAGTTGTTTCATGTTATAGCACAGCTAAGCATTGTATTCCATCATAAGGCTGAATAATATTCCATTGTAGATATATGCTACATTTTGGTTTTTCATTTGTACATTGATGGACATTTGGGTTGCTTCCACATTTTAGCTGTTATGAATAATGCTGCTATCAACATGGGTGAATACGGACCTCATTAAGTCTCTGCTTTAAGTTCTGTGAGGGTTATTTTCAGCAGTGAAATTGTTGGCTCCTACAGTAATTTCATTTTGATTTTTGTGACAATCCATCATTCTGTTATCCGCAGCAGCTCTACCCTTTACCATTTCCACCAACAATGTACAAGGTTCAAATTTCTTAAGAAATAGTCCAAGTACATTTGAGAGTATGTATGCTGTTACTGCTGATAGTCTCTTCTGTTAGATCTAGCTGGTTTATGGTGTCATTTGAGTTCTCCATTTTTCCCCTTGCCCTTTCCTGGCTTGTATTATAACTAACACTTGCATGTTAATTATCTCCAGCTGTTATTATAGAATTATCTCTCTCTCTTAGTTTACTAGTTTATGATTAATATATTTTGAAGGTATCTTAACAATGTGTATAAAGATTTTAAGTATTTATATCTTCTTACTCTATCGACATTTGTTAACATATGATGTCTTTTGTTTTAGTTTTTGAGGGATTTATTTTCTTCCTTTAAGGCCTCTATCATTTTCGAAACCTCAGATTTAAGATCATTTTCTTGTGCTTCAGGTGTGATAGTATCCTCAAGGCTTGTAGTAGGGTAGCTGGGTTTTGGTGGTATCATACGGCCTTGGGTTTTTTTGCTTGTGTTCTTATGCTGACCTGTAGCCATTTGGTTGACTATAGTATTAGCAGGCCTGGTGGTCTCTGATGGTAGTGGGTCTCTGGAGTTGGAGGTAGAGCTCATGATCCCAGATGGCCAAAGTCCTATGTTTTTCCTGCTGGTATCCTGAGATGCAGATCAGGGAGGGTCCCAGGAAATGGTGTAGGCCTGGAAACTGAGGTATGGGGCACACAGGGAAAGTGGCTCACAGAGGGCCCTGGGCAGAGCTTACCATTGTTGCTGGGGGGTTGCGGCAGGCCAGTAGATGGAGGTGAAGGTGGGGATGGGGGGAGACTCTCCCCTGGTGCTCCCTTATCCATGCTGGTCTCCAGGGCCATAGATGGGGTGTGTCTGAGGAAATGACCCAGGCCCAGGAACTGGGGTGTGAGGTGTGCAGGGGAAGTAAAGCACCTTTTTGGTTTTTGTGTTTTGGTTGTTTGGTTTTGGCTTTTTTGAGACAGGATTTCTCTGTGTAGCCTTGGCTGTCCTGGACTTGCTTTGTAGATCAGGTGGCCTTGAACTCACAGAGATCCAACTGCCTCTGCCTCCCTGAGTGTTGGGATTACAGGCATGAGCCACAGTGCCCTGCTAGTATAGTGTCTTTTTTGTGTCCTGTAAAGTTTTAAAATTTAATGACTATTTTGACCTCTCTTGTTTTCTTATTTGTTCTTGATACTGTATTCTGTCTGGCTTTGTTGTTGTTGTTGTTGTTGTTTTTGTTTTTTTTTACAATTTTTATCTTTGCATTGGAAATGCATCATTTCTTAAAGACAAAATAAAGTTAGATTATTTTTAAAACTTCACTCTACAGATCTTCATTTTCTTATTAAAAAGCTTAAATTATTCTTTTTTTCTGTTTTGGATGTGCTTAAATTTTTCTCTGTAAGACAAACACTGCTAAGGAGGTACTTCCTCATTTTGCCAGATACTCGGGGTTTTGTTCCCTCACTTTCGTTACTCATGTCCTTTGTGTTGGGTTGAGCAGTCTTGTTTCCTTTTGTTTTTATTTTTATTTTTTGAGAAACTTCCATACTGATTTCTGCAGTGGCTGTACTAGTTAACACTCCCAACTACCAATGAATGAGGGTTTCTCCTCTAGATCTTCAAGAACATCCGTTGTTTTTCTGTCTTGATGAAAGCCACTCTGACTGGGATAAGATAGAATCTCAAATCAGGTTTTTCATTTCCTTAATGGCCAGGGATGTTGAACATTTTCCGGTAGTTATTGATTCAAAATTTAATTAAATTGTTCTTAAATGTTACCTTAGTTCTCATTGCTACTTTAGCCTCTAATACATGAGTCTTTTATTTTCTTTTCCTTCTTTTGGTTGTGGTGCTGGAAGGAGCACACTTAAATTATATTTAGTCATAGCAGCCTGGGAGGCAAGAAAAATTATGTAAAAGAACTTAAAGAACCGTACACAAGAGAGACAACAGTGTTGCAGGTTTTGGGTGGTTGTGAAGGATAAGACACAGGCTGCCCTCCCCTCTTCTACTGTCCAACAGCTTGCAGCATTACACCTACAATACTACTACTTGATGACATGAAATACACTCAAAATGCTAATTCTGAGTTCTATTATTGATTGATAATTAAGAATTAACTAGATTTGGCAGAGTGCAGGGAATAATGTGAAAGAAGGGGGAGTTAGTAAGACCTGGAGAGGACAGGAGCTCCACAAAGACCAAATATATCAGGGCACAGGGGTCTTTTATGAGACTGTTTCTCCAACCAAAGATGATGTATGGATATAACCTAGAACTCCTGCTCGGATATAGCCCATGGTAGCTCAGTATCCAAGTGGCTACCCTAGTAAGGGGAACAGGGACTATTTCTGACATGAACTCAATGGCTGGCTCTTCGACCGTCCCTCCCTCCCCCGAGGGAGGATCAGCCTTGCTAGGCCACAGAAGAGGACATTGCAGCCAGCCCTGAAGAGACATGATAAGCTAGGGTCAGATGGAAGGGGAGGAGGTCCTCCCCTATCAGTGGACTTGGAAAGGGGTAAGGAGGAGATGAGGGAGGGATGGTAGGATTGGGAGGGAATGAGGGAGGGGGCTATAGCTGGGATACAAAGTACATAATCTATGATTAATATAAAAAATAAATTAAAAAATTCCTCACTAAAAAAGAATTAATTAGAAAATGCTATTAATAACCAAACAATAAATTCTTTTTACTTTTGACTGTGTAAGTGTGTATGTGGGAACAGATTACCTACAGTAGTGCTGTCTCTAGAACAAGTAGCAGAACAAGGACAGGAGACAGAAGAAGGTTAGGAGACAAAAGGACAGGAGTCAGTCTTCTTGAGATTCATTGATGAAAGCTTTAACGCATTTACAGAACTTGATCTGAGAATCCCCTCCTGAGAATGGGTGGCCAGCTATCTGAAGGTGTGTGAGCATTTGGGGGTGTTCGTGATAGCACTGTTTATACTAAGGGAAAGAAGTAACACTGTAAAAGTGCAAATAACATGAAATGATCAAATAAATGGCTATTTCTATAGAATAAAATGTAACATTGAATAAGCATATTTATAATGAAATGAGAAATATTCACAATATTGTTTAAGTTAATAAATTATGTAAGACAATCTTTTCTTTTTTATTTGAACTTTAGCATATTATGGAGTTCATTTTTAACTTCAGAAAACCTTTTTAATTTCAGAAAAACATAACAAAATAAAATATAAGATAAAACAAAGCCATCACATCAAAGTTACAAGACAAACCAACAGAAGGAAAAGAGCCCCCAGAGAAGAAACAAGAATAGGGACCCACTTGTTCAGATATTTAGTAGTCCCATAAAAATACAAAACTGAAAGTTATAATATATGCACAGAGGACCTTTTACAGAACCATGTAGGCCCTGTGCTTGCTGCCTTAGTTGCTCTGAGTTTATATGAGCTTTGCTCAGGTGATCTAAAGGGCTTTGTTCTGCTGGTATCCTCTATTCCCTTTGTCTTCCACAGTCTTCCTGCTTCTTCTGTGGGATTCTCTGAACGCTGAGGTGAGGGATTTGATGGGGCTGTCCTATTAAAGCTGTGTGTTCCAAGGTTTGGCTCTGTGTGTATAATGTCTGACTCTGGGTCTCTGTATTTACATAGTACAATATTTTCTTAAATGAGTGATAACATGACCATAACATATAATAGTATAACAAAATGACAAACAATTAATTCTCACAATCCAGGAGAGAGGAAGGCCAATATCAAAGTATCTGTAGATTGGCTCCAGAGAGCCTGCTGTAAAGTGATAAATGTTTGAGAAGGTAGATATGTTTAGGCCAATGTTTAAATGTTGTACAATCATCACATGGTAAACATCACATCATAGGTTAAAATTACGTAATTTTTAGATATCAGAAAAATTAGATACTGTTCATCATTAAAAAACTTGAATATAAAATTAAATTTTTCAGTGACTTAAAAATGTCAAAATTAATAATTTCCTTCCTCAAACAGTCCCTTACATGCTCTATGACTAGAAGGCTGAGATATCAATGAAAATTGGGGCATATATGAATTTTTTTCAAAATGTCATAATATTAATTTAATCAATTTCTCATGGAAATTTAATCTAAAGTTGAAGGCTTAGAAAAGAGTCTATCTCAGTCTGTTTGAACTTATATAGAATTCTGAATGAGTTTTAATTTACACAGTCACTGGAGTATCACAGTTAGATATATTCATTGAGCTACAATAACTCATGGTGACCTTTGGGAACATTAGTAAAGTTCTTATATATCACCTGATGAGAAAGAGTCTATCAGACAAGATAATGCTAGGGAACTGGTCCAGATCCAAATTTTACTTTTACATATTTCTGAATTTTTGTTCCAACATTCTTTGAGCAAAAGTAAGTAAGGGGATCGTCTAGTGCGTTTGCAAGGAGGAAAAGCAAAAATTAGCTTCCCATCCGCCCTTCAGCCTTTTCATTCAATTCTTCACTCATCAGGGCTGGCTGCATCATCTTCCTCTGTGGTCTGGCAAGGCTGCACCCTCCATGGGGTGTTAATCAAAGAGCTGGCCACTGAGTTCATGTCAGAGACAGCCCCTGCACCCCTTACTAGGGTACCTACTTGGAAACTGAACAGCCAATGTGCTTCCTCTGAACAAGGGTTCTTGGTCATCTCCATGCACGGTCCTTAGAGAGTATTAGTCTCTGCAGGATCTGCCTGGGCCCAGGTGTTTTGGCTCTCTTGTTCTCCTTGTGGAGTTACTGTCCCCTCCAGTTCTTTCTATCTACCCGTTCTTCCATAAGGATTCCGGCACTCTGCCCAAAGTTTGGCTATGAGACTCACTATCTCCTTCAATACCTTGATGGGTAGAGCCTTTCAGATGCCCCTTGTGGCAGGCTTCTGTCCTTCTCTGGCTTCTGTGTACACAGATGTGTGCATCTATACACATACACTTTTTTCCTATATGCAAAACCCCATAGGTGGCAAAATATAAAATAAAGAAGGTAGAGGGATGGGAGAAATTTTTCTCCTGTCTCTTCATAGTTGTCTCAGCATCTATTATAATCCTAATATCATAAATCTGGCCTGATTCTTGTATTTATGAGGCTAAAAGCTCATCTGTGCAAAAAGAAAAAAACAGTAAAAATAAAAGGCCATTGCACAGAGGATGTCTTAGCATGTAACATTGGTGTAATTATAACTGGTGTGAGAGCTAAATGCTTTGGCGACCTCAGGCATCCTTGTGTAAACTACACTCTTTGCAGTTTAGGGATCATCACCAGTTCCTGCCCATCTTCACTAAGTTATAATTAACACATTGTAATTGTGCATTGGAGTATAAGCCAGTTTTAGAATGCTTGACTAACATGAGTAAGTCAATCACTTACATCTCCCACACCATTGTGAGTGTGTACGTTATATACAACTTATTACAATATGCATACATTGCAAATAATCACCACAGTAAAGCTAATTAAAATAAAAATCATTGCACATGCCCTTTTTCCCCGTAGAAGTGGTGTGTGTGTCTCTGTGTGTGTGTGTGTGTGTGTGTGTGCGCGCGCGCGCGCGCGCGCGTGCGCGTGCGCGTGCATGTGTGAAGGCACTTGTCATCTGTCCTCTTACCACATTTTAGGTATACAAATTAACTATATTTATATAGTAGCTACACAAGATTTAGACTGTTTTTATCTAGTGTAATAAGCACTTCATACTCCTTGAACTTCACCCCCACTGCAGATGTAGCTATCTATAATCCTACCCTGCTTCTGTGAGCTTGACTACTTTAGATTCCATATATGAGTGAGATTCTGCAGCACTTCTCTCTTTGCTTCTGGGTTATTTCACATTGCATGTGTTCTTCCCCTTTAATATGTGTGGTTACAACTGGAAGATTTCCATCTTTGAGTAATACTCCTCTCTCTCTCTTTCTCTCTTTCTCTCTCTCTCTCTCTCTCTCTCTCTCTCTCTCTGTGTGTGTGTGTGTGTGTGTGTGTGTGTGTGTGAGAGAGAGAGAGAGAGAGAGAGAGAGAGAGAGAGAGAGAGATTTCTTTATCCTCATCAAAGGTGACTTTGGTTTTCACATATCTTGGATATAGGGAATAACAGCCTAATAAACACAGAAGCTCAGAGATCCCTTTGACCTTCTGATTTCATTTTCTTTGCACATGCTCTCTGAGGTGGGATGCTGGATCATGTGAAGGTCCCATTTTAAGGTATTTTCAGTGCCTTATGAGCAAACTTAGATGAGCATTCTGGGTAGTTTTCTATTAGTTTAGTAGAAAGACATATATCACTACAGTTAATAACATCTAAGGTGGGAAGTTTATAAAAAATGTTATTACCCTCACCACAGAACATCTTGGAGTCTGTTTAGTTATTTAAAAAAAACAAACAAGTTCTGTGAAAATTAATTGCCATTTGCAAAGGAATAAAATCTTGGAGTTTTAACTTTTTTACACTTTTTAATGTTAAAAGCTCCCAGAGTAAAGGAAGAGGATTCATCCTTTCTCTGTAGTAAGAAGGTGGCTGGGGATGAGACAGATCCTGTGTAAAACAAGCAGATGTGTGCTTTGGGGCTAGTTGAGAGTCACTGCAGAGAGGTCCGCCCCCCACCCCCGCCAACTCTCCAGCTTCTATGTGGAAATAGCCTTTCTAGATATTTTTTTCTCACAATACTTCATTGTTGAAAGGAAAGATGATCTTACAATCATTTGTCACTGGCCAGGCATCTCTAAGGTTTTCTGGCATCTGAGTTGTTTCTGAAGACTTTTGAAGACTGGGTAGAGAACAAGACATATGATGAAGTGAGATACTTAGACAAGACAGGAGGGGGTTCATCAATAGGCACAGGCCATAGGACAATACAAAATATATAGGATGGATACTATGAAGCTATTTCAAGGATAAATAATTATAGGGGAGATAGGACACCTGAGGAGAATGTCTCCAACCTACCTTCAACTTGTAAGTACCTACTAAAAGGTACAAACTTCTCCCAAGGTCAACAAGCTATGGATTTCGAGACAAGAGCCAAAATCTAATGCTTTGCTCTTACATCCCAATATTAATTTGTTACCCATACTATTCCTCTTAAAGCAATCTTTCATTTTAGAATTGCAAGACTGAATCACGGAAAAGACTTACTGCATTTTCTCAGATAACACTAAGAACGTAGGAAATGTTAAAAGACATTTGAGATGCTGACTTTGTTTTTCTTAGTCATGAACTTCCTGTGCATGTTCATGTATCTCTACAAAGCCCACATTGCCAATGATTGTGTAATGCATAATTAAATGATAGACAATCACATGCCATATAGACATCACATGTGCACAGAGAGAGAGAGAGAGAGAAAGAGAGAGAGAGATTCATTGACTCATTGTTTCATTGATTCTGAAAGAAAGATCTAGTTCTTGATTCTTGTTATACAAAAATCCATAGAGGATATACAGGAAGGAGGACCCAGGTTGGTATGATCAATGCTTGTTTGGATGAACAAATGGG
>CM053743.1:68926065-68953777 GCA_028658305.1 Pachyuromys duprasi | reverse complement strand
GGGGTCTTGTATGAGACGGTTTCTACAATCAAGGACCATGTGTGGATATGGCCTGGAACCCCCGCTCAGATGGGGCCCATGATAGCTCGTTGTCGGACTGAAGACCCTAGTGAGGGAAACAGGGACTGTTTCAGTCATGATCTTGATGCCTGACTCTTTGACCCTCCCCCATAAAAGCTGGGGAGTGACAGACTGGCTAGATCCCAGGGGAGGGCATTGCAGCCAGCCCTGAGGAGACAGGATGAGCTGGGATTGGATGGAAGGGGAGGAGGTCCTCCCCTGTTGGTGGACTTGGAGGGGGCAGGGAGGAGGGAGATGAGGGAGGGAGTGAGAAGGTGGGAGGGAATGAGAGAGGGGGCTACGCCTGGGATTCAAAGTGCCTAATCTGTGATTGATATTAAAATAAATAAATTTAAAAAAAAAGAAAAAAAAGGTTAAAAAAAATCCATGCCAGTATGCATTACATTCTTCTGTCTTTTTCTTTGCTGGTGTAGACTAGTCCCACAATAAAATACCAGAAATTCCACCAGTGAACCCCATATACTTAGGTTCAAACATTAAGAAACTTTCAAGTGGGGGAACTACTGGTACCTCTGCAGAGATTCACTGTCTGAGGTGGGGCTCAGCCATCAAGATGCTGAGTCCCCAACATACTTCAACATGCAACAAAAATTGAGATGTACACATGAAGAACATGCCCATGGGGAAAAGTCTACCTCAGAGTAATGAAATCAGTATCTCTAGGGGCAGGGATGAGCAATGGTATATTCTCCAAGTTCATTTTTTATATTTTAACTGTGCACAGTACTTGAGTTAATACAAGTGTATAAACTACTTTAAGTGTATTCTCTCCATGGTATAATAGATCTACCCTTCCCACCCCTCATCACTCCCAGTTAGTCCCCTTTGCTTCCCTAGACATTTACTTCCACTTTCATGAAATGCATACATACATTATTCTACACAACTACATAAAATATGGGGTCCATAAAGTGGAGAAAATGTGATATTTGTCTTTCTGAAACTGACTTGATCAGATTAAGATAATTATCCCCAGGTGCATTTTTCTACAAATATCATAACCACTCTTTTTAGCACTGAAAAAATACCCCTTTGTGCTTACATATTTTCTATCTATTCCTCTGTTGATGGACATCTCTGTCTGTCCCATAACTTATTTGCATTGTTTTCTATCCATTCCTCTGTTGATAGACATCTCTGTCTGTCCCATAACTTATTTGCATTTTATATATGTATACCATATGTGTGTCTGGTGCCTGTGGAGGTCAGAGGAAGGCATTGGAGCCCTTGGGACTGGAGCTATAGGTAGTTGTAAGCTACCATGTGGGTACTGGAAGCCAAGCACAGATGCAACAAGCAGTCACACATCCTGAGTTATCTCTCCAGCTCCCTTCAGCATTATTGTTAAGTTTTCTTAAGAGATATGCATGATCTGTATTGAGAACCTCTACCCCAAAATAGTAGTTCCAAGCAAGCTGAACATGCAAAAAGCCACTTAAAGAAATAAAAGTATGAATCCAGGTAGCACCCTTGACCTAGTCAGGTTCTTCAGTGCATTAAACTCACTATCTGTTGCTGGTCATAGAAGTCCCTTATAGGTTTGCTTTATTGAATTTCTCATTTCCCCTTAGAGGTGTTATATCCTATCACAGGGTCCTGCTCCTGCTGCTGCTGTTACTATAAAGAGAAAAAGTGATTCCTGTGTAGGATCTGAGAGGCTTTCACAGATGGTTTCCTGCAAATGGGCTGAAGAGTTTTCAGGGGCACCTTGTGCCTCAGTCTGGGAATAACATCCTTGCCTAAAACAGTGCATCGATTACATGGTAGATCTGAACTAATGAATCTATAGCAAGTTCCCTGGTGATGTGCACTTCTGGCCTCTGGGGTGTTTATTTGTGAAACACACGTCTTTGTAGAAGTTGTGAGAGAGTTTTGCCTAATAACAAGGCTGGGCTGACAATTCCCAGTGCAAATGAATCTCATTCCTGCTGCTAGTGACAAAATGAGAGAATGTTGCCTGGCCCATTCTCTCCGGTATCTGTCAGTCAGTCACCTCACAGGTAGAAGAGAAAAAGCGTGAGGCCTGCCATGTACTCTAGTATGGGAGTATCTCTTTGGCTTTTCAATACCAAATCCTAACCCCATGCTGTAAAGTGAGAACCAAACCTTGCCATGGGGATTTTTGAACAATATTTTAGGTGTTCAGGGTACACCTCTTCTTTTGGATAATAAGGCATTTTATTGGAAGTAGTTATATACCTCTTATTCAAGGGATGTGTGTTGAACTCCCACAACTCTGTTTCTTTCTTTTTCTTTTTTTTAATTAATTTTTTAATATTAATTACAGTTTATTTACTTTGTATCCCAGCTGTAGCCCCCTCCCACATTGCCTCCCAATTCCAGCCTCCCTTCCTCATCTCCTCCCAGCCCTTCTCTAAATCCACTGATAGGGGAGGATCTCCTTCCCTTTCATCTGACCCAAGTTTATCAGGTCTCATCAGGACTGGCTGCAATGTCCTCCTCTGTGGCCTAGCAAGGCTGTTCTTCCCTTGGAGGGAGGTGATCAAAGAGCTAGTCACTGAGTTCATGTCAGAGACAGTCTCTGTTCACTTACTAGGGTACCCACTTGGATACTGAGCTGCCATGTGTTACAACCGAGCAGGGGTTCTAGGTTATATCCATACATGGTCCTTGGCCGGAGAATCAGTTTCATAAAAGAACCCTGTGCCCACATATATTTGGTCTTTGTGGAGCTTCTGTCCTCTCCAGGTCTTACTAACTCCCCCTTCTTTCATATGATTCCCTGTACTCTGCCCAAGGTTTGGTCATGAATCTCAGCCTTTGCTTTGATACACTGCTAGACAGAATTTTTCAGAAGCCTTCTATTGTAGACTCCTGTCTTGTTTCTTGTTTTCTCCTACTTACAATGTCCATCCCATTTGTCTTTCTAAGTGAGGATTCATCATCTTACGCCGGGCCCTCCTTCTTGTTTAGCTTCTTTAGGTGTGCAGATTTTAGTATGTTTATCTATCTTATAGGTCTAGTATCCATTTATAAGTGAGTATATACCATGTGTGTCTTTCTGTTTCTGGGATACCTCACTCAGGATGATATTTTCTAGATCCTACTATTTGCCTGCAGATTTCATTGTTTTTTTATTGATGTGTAGTATTCCATTGTGTAAATGTACCACAATTTCTGTATCCATTCCTCTATTGATGGACATCTAGGTTGTTTCCAGGTTCTGGTTATTACAAATAAAGCTGCTATGAACATGGTTGAACAAATGTTCTTGTTGTGTACTTGAGCATATTTTGGATATATGCCTGGGAGTGGTATAGCTGGATCTTGAGGAAGCACTATTCCTAGTTGTCTGAGAAAGCGCCAGATTGATTTCCATAGTGGTTGTACAAGTTTACATTCCCACCAGCAGTGGAGGAGGGTTCCCCTTTTTCCACAACCTCTCCAGCATATGTTGTCATTTGAGTTTTTGATCTTAGCCATTCTGATGGGTGTAATGTGAAACCTCAGGGTCATTTTGATTGCATCTCCCTGATGGGTAAGGATATTGAACTCTATTTCTTAAGTTAATGTTGACTCCTTGGCCTAAGAAATACAAGGCACTTTTGTTAAATGACCTAAACGCTGGCAATATTATGGGTGTCAGCCTAGAGAAATGAGGTGTATGCTACTGACCACATAAAACAATGAAAGCAATTAAAAAAAACAATGTAGAGGGCAACAAGGAAGACTTTTGCAATAGTGAAATCACTGGAGTGGTCTGCTGCATAGCCAATGTTCTGCGGACTTTGGTGCTCACCCAGTCTTGTCTAGTAGCCTCTCTGGATGAAAGCTGTCCTGGAAGCCAGAACTTTCCAACCTTGGTCAGAATCAGCTTTTCTAGCCAGCCCAGAGAAGGTCAAGGCAGTCGCCAAACAGACTTACCTACTTTCTAAATCATCTACTCCTGATGATTTAGAAGGAAACAGAAGCAAGGGCTGGACTGCAGTTGATTTTTCTTTTTCTTTTTTTCTTTACAGTTTATTCATTATATATCCTGATTGAATCTCCTTCTTCAACTCCCTCATTCCCACCCTCCCTCTTTCTTCTCCCTTATCCCCTTCCCCTAGTCCACTGAGAGGAGGAGTTCTCCATTATTGCCATCTGCCCATCGCTTGGTAAGTCTCATCAGGACTGCCTGGATCTTCTTCCTCCTTGGCCTGGCAAGGCTGCATCATCAGGGGAGAGTGATCAGAGAGCAGTCAGCTGAGTTCATGACAGAGGCCCCTGCTCCCCTCACTTAGAGACACACAGGGAGACTGAGCTGCCAATGAGCCACATCTGAGCAGGGGATCTAGGTCCTCTCCATGCATGGTCCTCCATTAGTGCATCAGCTTGTGCAGGACACCCTGGGCTCAGATCTTTTAGTTTTGTTGATCTCCTTGTGGGGCTGATAAGCTAACTCTCTGTTTTTTTTTAAATATTTATTTTATTAATTACACTTTATTCACTTTGTATCCCCCTTGTAGCTCCCTCCTCCCTCCCCTCTCAAAACCTCCCTTCCTCCCCCTTCTCCACGCATGCCCCTCCCCAAGTCCACTGATAGGGGAGGTTTTCTTCTCCTTTCTTCTGATCCTACTCTATTAGGTCTCATCAGGAGTGGCTGCATTGTCTTCCTCTGAGGGACATCAGAAGAGAGAGAAAACAGGGAATAAGGTAGGAGCCTGCCACAGAGGGCCTCTGAAAGGCTCTGCCCTGCAGACTATCAAAGCAGATGCTGAGACTTATGGCCAACATTTGGGCAGAGTGCAGGAAATCTTATGAAAGAAGTGGGAAATAGTAAAACCTGGAGAGGACAGGAGCTCCACAAGGAAAGTAACAGAACCAAAATATCTGAGCACAGGGGTCTTCCCTGAGACTGATACTCCAATCAAGTAGCATGCATGGAGAAAACCTAGAACCCCTGCACAGATGTATCCCATAGCAGTTCAGTGTCCAAGTAATGGGAACAGGGACTGTCTCTGACATGAACTGATTGGCCTGCTCTTTGATCACCTCCCCCTGAGGGGGAGCAGCCTTAGCAGGGTAAGTCTCTTAATTCCTTTCATTTAGATGTTCTGCACCTTTACCCTTTCAGATTAAGTGTGTTCTTGAACAAGAGCGCCATCTATGGGAAAAATCGATTACACAGCTTTCTACCCTCAAGCCTGAAATGAACACTGCAGCAGGAATTCTCAAGGAGGGTGTGACTCTATCAACCAGGGAATTGTTGGCAATGTCTGGAGAAACCATATCTGGAGTTGAAGTGTGACTGGCTCCTACGGGCACAGGACAATGATGCAGAACATCAGTGCCTCCAAGGGTTCTCTATGCAAACCATAAAGTATGGAACTTTGCTCAGAAACAGTAAGTGATAAAATTTATGCTGTGATCCCATGATCCAAAGTAAAAAAAAAAACAAAAAACAAAACAAAAAAAACATTTTTAAAAAAGTTGTTGATTTGAAATCTTCTCATTCTTCCCCGCCACTTCTTTAAATTTTATCTCTCCCTTTATTGTTTTGATATTCGAAAATTTCACCCTCATTTGCTAATAATTTTATGTATCTATCTGTATCCATGAATTAAAATAAATAGAGAAAGAGGACAATAATTAAGATGAAATCAAATTTATTTACTACTCCCCATCCCTTAAGTAAAACCACTACTTGAGGTCCATATGCTTTGCTTGCCGTCATTCAATAAACTGGACCCGCTGTTCTAGAGGTTTATATAGTTAATAATATGTAGCGTTTATGCTTGTGATTCACATCATAATTGTGGAGACATTTATGATAAACACATGACATGATACTGAGAAGATTTTCGTCTTTCTTGGACTTCCCACATAACACATGTCATTCACTCAGGGCAAGCAGTGCTCTACTGAATAGGATTCTGTAAGGTGATAGGCCACAGAACCTTTTTGCTTCTAAGAGGTCTGATTTCTATCCAAAGAGGAATGCATACCCAGTTGGTGATAGAACTGGAATTAAAAAGAAATAGCCAGGTTCTGCTTTTTCAGTTTTTGTTTGTTTGCTTGTTTGTTTTTCTACAGGGCTTTTCTGTGTAGTGCTGGCTGCCCTGGAGCTTGCTTGGTAGACCAGGCTGGCTGCAAACTCACAGAAATCCTCCTGTCTCTGCTTCCAGAGAGTGTAGTTTAAAAGTGTGTATTATCATGCCTGGCAAAATGGTGAAGTTTTGTGTACTCAACTTCTGTACTTTTGTGAAACAAGTCCTGCTTCTTGGAAAGGAATTGGTGTTCTAGTTTCAGAGCCTGTGATACCCCAGTACAGGGACATGACTCCAACCACACCACCTACAAGAAAGAAAATGATCAGCCCATTTTCCTGAAAAAATGACCACCTCTTTTCAATTACATAGTGTGTCTTTTCCCCTTTCTTCAACAAGTAAGCATTGATCTACCTCATTAGACCTATAGCTTATTGCAGACTCATGTTTCTATAATGTGAGCAATGGGAATACAGAAATGGAAAAAGGAGTTCTACTCCATGAGATTTCCAATGAGGCTACTCTAGCTGTTTTTCCTTCATGTTATGGCACCAAGCCCTGGGAATGTGCAGTTAATGGATATATGCATTCCTGAAAGTTATCTTCTCATCTACTTTATCATTAGCAACAGCACACAATTACACCTTGAAAGTCATTAGCATCCAGCCTAGCTCTTCTATACAATATCTAAATGTCTACACTGTGGGCAGAGCAGGCAAGTATGTAGTAAGATGTAATTGAGCATCCTAAAATTCATATTAAATGAGTGATGATTTAATAACTTTCTTCTTGAAGTGCCATCAGCAAGAAACTGAGCAGCTTTATGTAACACTTGATTTATGGTACTGAGGATTGCCTCAGTGCAGCCAGTTTGCCTCATAATTTGTGGAAAAGAAATAAGATTTAAAAGAAATTAGAAAGGAAAAAATGAGCTGAGGAAAAACTGGCACAAAACTTGTGCAATATTAATTATAATTGAGAAGAAGGGAAAGTCTTCGCTGAGACCAGAGTGTTTTTATGTACTGTGGAACTGATATGGCCCTGGTACAGATCTAGGAGATCTGTAGTTATTGCTTTGGGTCAAATGGATTTGCTGAGGAGTGAATATTAAAATGATATGCTTTGTAAATATAAGGTATGAGTGAATACAGTCCAACACACACAAAAACCATAAGCAGAGGAAAGTATTGGGCTGTTCTCTTCCCAAGCAGGACTTGGTAAGATGGGTGTAGGAGAATAAGATAAAGGAAAATAGACATATAAATAGAATAGAATAGAATAGAATGCCAAAACACTATATTCATTTCCTGGTCTGACTTTGCAGTGTACTCAAGCAATCATTCTATTCCCAAAGCATCCTGAACAATGATAAACCAAGACAACTGGCCAAGGTTACATGTATTCCTAGAATAGTTCACATCAGCTCAGTCAAGAGTTGAGAAGTTTGGCAAAGACTCAAAGGCTGAGTTACACACATATAGTCTGTATAACAATACTATTTGTTAACCAGAATGATGCAGGATTTTGACTTGCTAGAAAAATAGCTCACTTCTTCCTGAAAAATGCTTTAATAAATATTAATACTGTGTCTAGATAGTTGTTATAGTACCATGAATATGTAATTGCTTTTGTTACTAATAAATCAAGGTTAGCATTTATGCAGGTTAGACCAATTGCTCGGATTTCTCATGTTCCTTTTGAAAGAGTAGAGTTTATTAAATCACAACCCATTTGTTAGTAGTTTATAAAGCACTGCTCTTTCCGCTTTAAAAAAGCCTATGCACGTCAAACAGAAAGGCTAGAAGTTCTGCTCAGCATTTTTTCCAGAAAGGCACAAATGACAGAAGTTCTACAAAATAACAGGTTTTATAATTATGTTTTCCAGCAGAATTTTGGAAGCATAAAAGCCAAGGGTCATCACACAAGGGCAGCCAGGTTAAAGCAGCTGCTGCCAGAACCTTCTACAATCCACACACTATCTTAAGTAAGCATGTTTGCTGTCATCATCCGTAACATTTTTTTTGTCTTGAGACTTTTCTCAATAGGTTTTTAAATAAATATATTTCTTAATTTAACTTAAAAGTAAACAGCCTTGATTTTTTCACTTCTTCCCAGCAGACTCTTCTTTGCCCATGAGCAGTAAAAGTCTGACCTTCTGAAGGACAGTAGCATCCCAGTGGTTTTCCCATCATACTGGACATGGGAGTATTGTTTTTTCTTTTGTTCACATTTGAAATCAACAAAATTTACTTAAGCAGCTGTTATGTGCTGGACCTGGGTGTTGTAGATACAATAAAGAATGAGAGAATCTACCCATTGCTTCTGGAAACCCATCTTAAATTAAATGTGTTCACACCAGTAGATATTAGTCAGAACCCATGATAAGTAAAAATACAAAATGTGGTCACTTTGAGCCAAAATAACAAACAGGATTTGATTTAGATTTTCAAGATAAGCAAAGGTTTTGTAAAAAAAGGGATGTTGAATCCAAAACTATAAAAGAAGTAAGGTCATTGTTGTTTTGTGACAATTACTATACTGTAAGGAAAATTCATATTAGTATACTAAAATGAACTATTTAAATTTATCTTTATGTCATTCAAGTGCTCAGTGTAAACAAACCTTACTGAGTTTTTAAAATAATACAAACATGGGTACATGCATGTATGCTTTAAGTATATGTTGTAAGCGGCACAGAAGGCTGTGCTCAGTGAGCTGAATGTATAACCTAACGTAGACAAGTAGGACAGTGAAACACAAGCCCTCAAGTCATCCATTTAAGTCTTTGCAGGAATTGTCCCCAAGACAACAGTTAATCACATTAGCTGCTGGTTTTTAAAATCTACCTTATCTGTCATGTTGAAAATTGTATTAACATTCCTCCTCCTTAAGCTTGTTGAATTCACTCATTTCTTCAATGATCTGTTCCATTTCTTTTCAGACCTTTAGCACACTGCACTTTGCACTAAATTAAAGTGGTTTCATGAAGACTTTTAGAGAAGTGGCACCCTCTGGGTACACCAGTTGGATAGAGGAACCCTTCAACTAAGATGTCACAGCCTTTTGTTGAGCTGTCACTGTAGAGGCGACAGCCTGTTACATTTCAGCCCTTATTTCACTCCTCCTTTCCACCCGTGTGCTTTGTTCCATTCTGTGCAGCTCTATTCTGTTCCTTCTCCCAAAGATCATGGGACTTGATTTATTACTTTCATTTGAAATATTTTCTGCAAAGTAGTCTGGGACATTAGTTTTATCTGAACTTTGTCCCTCCCCCTTTGGAATAAGACATCTGACCTGTTAAGCTGAATTCTTATCATAGAGAAAATGAGGATATTAATGAGCATCTACTCTCAAAGAACTTCTGTGAAGATTACATGAAATAACTCACACAAAGTACTTAGTGCAAAGCCTGGAACTTTGCAAGAACCCCATATATCAAAGCTATTATTACCACTGGTCTTTGGAAGGCCATAGTCTGAGCCAAGAAAGTAGAACAGCCAAAGTTTCATTTTCGTTTTTCCAATCATCTTATATTTCAACTCCCATCTACAAAAGAGGGGGTATCTCTGTTAAAAATGATAAGTAGGACTGAAAGAAAGGAACTATGAGAAGTATGATCTCACTGTTGTTCAACATATAGCACAACTATTTTATATATATTCAAATGATGAGTTATTCTGTCATTCTGTTCCAAAGAATTTAGGAAGCACCCCATGTTCACGGTTTTAATCTCACTGAGGTCTTCTTAAATGTTCTATTTCTGTGGGAATACAATCTTGATTCAACTCATTCTCTTTGTACAGTTGGGGTATGTACTTGAATTTGAGTTTTAAGTGTTAATCAACTACATAGAGCCCTTACTTTATTCAATTCTCTCATCTCGGAAGAAGGGCTGGTCAGAACTTCTTAGGTATCGTGTGTTTTTGGTTTTGGCTTAAACAAGTACGTATTTTCTCATAATTCTAATAAAAGGAAAATCTGAGATCAAAGTTGTGGCAGTATTACAATCTCTCCTCTTGGCTACTTTCATATTGTAAACTCATAAGGGGTGAGAGACATTGAAACTTAAACATTAAACTGTACTGTAAGGCTTTATAGCATATAACATGGTGTTCTGGCAGGTGTAGACACAGTGAAATGCTACTTTTGTCAAAAAATTAGCATATTCATCATCTCACAATTACTTTTGTGTGTGTGGCAAGGGATGATCTTTTAGCCAGCAAACCTACATACAATATATTATTAACTGTACTCCCCATGTTATATACCTTTATTTACATTGACTCATTTTCCAGATCTGTGACTTTGTGTCCTTTGACACACATTTCTTCCTTCCCTTTCAACATTTTAAATTTTTTATGCTTTATTGTTTGCCTCTTTTCTTTGTTCTGTGTTAGAATCCTTATATAAGGTAGGTCAGCTGAGATGTCTATGCTTGGCTATGAGACCAAGCCTTTATTATTTCACTGACAATTTGTTAGCTTGGCTGCTTTGAAGAGTAATCATGAGCTTGAGGTGAGTGACTTTCATTAGTCCAGGAAATTCTTGAGACAGCACTTTGGAGGACATCTAGAGAGACATGTATTTTATTTTATCAGAAATAGATTTTTCTTTTTAAATTTTTTATTTATTACAATTTCTTCACTTTGTACCCCAGCTGTAGCCCCCTCCTCCCTCTCTCCCAATCCTGTCCTCCCTCCCTCTTCTCCTCCCCTGCCCGTCCCTAGTCCGCTAATAGGGGAGGTCCTCCTCCTCTTTCATCTGACCCTAGCCTATCAGGTTTCATCAGGACTGGCTGCATTGTCTTCCTCTGTGGCCTGGTAAATCTGCTTCCCCCTCAGGGGGAGGTGATCAAAGGGACAGCCACTGAGTTCCTGTCGGAGACAGTCCCTGTTCCCCTTACTAAGGAACCCACTTGGACACTGAGCTGCCATGGGCTACATATGTGAAGGGGTTCTGGGTTATCTCTATGCATGGTCCTTGGTTGGAGTATCAGTCTCAGAAAAGACCCCTTGGACCAGATACTTCGGGGAAATAGATTTTTTTCGTACAATATATTTTTGAACAGTTGCTCCTCCCCCAACTCTTCCCAGTTCCTCATGTCTCTGCTCCCACACAGATCCACCCCCTTTCTCTCTCTCTCTCATTAGAGAACAATTCCCCTGTGTGTTTCGAAGGAACGATAATAAAATAAGATAGAACAAAACCAGTAAGTTGGAATAGGACAAAACAAAAACACAGAGGAAACATAACCAAAGAAAATGCATGAGGAACACATATGGGTGCAAAGAAATGCACGTTCACATACTTAGGAATGCTATAAAAACATAAACTGGAAGCCATAATACATATGCAAAGAACC
This sequence comes from Pachyuromys duprasi, assembly GCA_028658305.1. Lineage (NCBI taxonomy): Eukaryota > Metazoa > Chordata > Mammalia > Rodentia > Muridae > Pachyuromys > Pachyuromys duprasi. The sequence goes on along the minus strand of CM053743.1, from coordinate 68,942,344 downwards.
TGTATGGTTAAATAAAAAAATCTCTGACACAACATTATAAAACAAAGAACGTCAAAAGATACCAGTGAGGTTTTTTTGCATTGACTGTCTACCTCTAGACATGGTCTACCCTTAGAGTGGTTTGTTTCCCAGTGCCGTAGAGATGAAAGAGGACACCTTCTAACTAGACAAGTTTCCTAGTAGAGGTAAGAGAACACTAATGCACCTACAAAACTTTGGCTTAAAATTCACCCTGCCTGCAAGATGTGCAGGGATGAAAATAGAATGGATATAGCAGAGACTGAGGGAAGGTCCAACAAATGCCTGACTCAACTCAAGAGCCTCCCCATGGGAGAGAACCAACCCCTGACACTATTAATAATACTCTGTTATCCTTGTAGATAGGAGTCAAATAGTGTTATCGTCAGAGAGGTTCCACCCTGCAGCGCCTTGAAACATATGCTGACACTCACAAACAACATTGGGTGAGGTGTAAGGAGTCTTATGGAAAAGTGGAACACAAAGGACTTGAAGGTGACAAGAGCTTCATAGGAAGACCAACAGAAACAACTAACAAGGGCCAAGAGGGGCTTGTTGAGACTGAAGCACCAACCAAAGACCTTGCATGGACTGGACCTAGGCTCCCTTCAAAGATGTAACTGATGGACAGCCCAGGCCTCATGTGGGTTCATGGGGGCTCTCTCTGACATAGACTCTATTGCCAGCTTTTCAACTACTTCCCACTGGAGAGACTGCCTTACCAGGCCACAGGGAAAAAGGAAATGTTCAGCCCTGATAGGACTTGATGAGCTGGAGTGGATGGGAAGGGGAATCCCCTTTTTCTGAGGAATTAGGGAGGGAGATGGAGGAAAGGGAGAGAAGGTGGGAATGGAAGGCAAGGAGGGAAAGGGCTATGACTGGGACATAAAGTGAATAATTAATTAATTTTTAAAAACAGCAGCTGTCACCCCCAAATTGCGAAATGATTGGTCCTGCACCCTACTATTTCCTTTGTGTCTCCCAGGAAACTTTTCTAAAAACTCTCAAAGCTTAGACCAAGTCTCAGCATCCACTTCCCATGAAGAAAAATTGCCAACCTCTTCTCTTCACCCTTGATATCTATGAAGAAATGAACATTTGTTTTTCCAGCTCTGCTTGCAACAAATCCTAAAAACCCTTCTCCCTGGCCCTTAGTACTATCCCTATACACGTCTTAACTACCTGGGAAGCTTAATGCTACCATAGTATAGAGCTCTATAGAGCTCTGGATATGTCATTGAAGCCTGGCATGTGAAATTCAACTGCTTAGTTCTGAGGTGGGTATCTACTCTTAGACCCCATTATCTTTGAGCAGTGAGATACCGCAGTCATTTTCTGTGCAGTTCATACATGTAGTCAGGAAAAACAATGATTCCCTAAAACATGTGAGGATAATGGCATAGGAATAGCACTGAATAGGCATAGAAACCTAGCCTCGCTGCTTGTTTTGTATTCCTGTTTCTCTTAGCAGTGTCCCTTCAGTCTTGAGTGCCCCCTACACAGAGTAGAGGTGATCCCATCCCTGTTTTTCTAAGGACTTGCTGTTTGTTACTTCTAGCTGGGTAAGTTCATGTTTATTGGGTTTTTTTCTTCAAAAGGTAGAAAAGTTTATTTTTAACATATTACACTAGTACAATAATATTTTTCTCTTTCTTTTGTAAGTATTTTGCCCCCCTCTCGACCCCTGACTTACTTCACAGACCTGCTGTGGATCCAGCCCTTGAGTGTTTATTTGGACAGTAATGAAGATGTGCCCATTGGTTATGACCTGAAGCCCAGATTAAGAACACTGTTGTTGCTTTCTGGTCTCCTTTGGTTATTTTACATTCTGACCTGCCCCTTTCAGATGAACTGACTTATAGGCAAAAATCATCTCAAGTAAGTATTTCCGGGTATTTTTGCCTATAAGTGAGAGAAAGGTTATAAAAACAGATTCAAGAGTCCTCTTGCATACTGAAAGTGAACTATCTACCGAGGGAACCACCAGACAACTGAAGGGAGTCTAAGGATTATGATGGCCTTGGGGCTCTTTGACTATTTAGCCCTCAATGTATTGGCCTCTCCTTTCTAAATTAAAGGGGTTTCCAGAACTGAAACAGTTCAAGATTAGCCTGAACACAAATTTAAATGAAATGAAATTGCTTCTAACTTCCCCACCCAGGCTGCGCATCCGTAGACTCATCCATACACTGCTCAGCCACATGTGTCACTCTGCTTCTTTAAATCCCTTCCCCTGCATGCTGTTAATGCTGCTAAATTGCCTAATAGTGTATTTACTTTAACAGATCTCAAATGTGGAATAAGGGAGAAAGTATCTTGCATCTTAAAAATATAAAGGCATCAAAACAAACCAAAAACAAACAAAAAACTTCCCTGGGGAAAAGAGCAGAAGAATGTTACCAACAGCATTACCTCTCACCATCTAGTTCTGATAGGCCTTATTTTTTTCAATAATTAAAATAAAAACATGAAAGAGTTAACATGTACATGCTCTGTACTGTCTTTTAAGGATTTTAGAGAACACTTACCATATATTATTGTATGTTTTTTTTTAAACAAGCCTGGCAAGTAGGCACATTTTTTTCCTTAATTCCTCTTATCATATGAAAAATTTACTATGTTGTCCAAGTCTTGCAATCCCCAGTTACTTAACACTCGAGACAAGAATTAAACCCTACTCCAAACAGGCGCTCCAATCACCACCTTTTGCCAGACCTGGGTACAGGATTGTTAGTGAACTTTTGAAAAGCCATTTATTAACTAAGCATTTAAAAATAGATTTGGAAGACTTTCAGATCTATTGGCTTAACAACTTGTTTATTAAAGCACACAAGGCTTGTGGTCCAAGCTGTGTGAAGCAGGTAATCAGCAAATTTCTCTGAATGGGCAGCTGTGTGCAAAGCGGTTCATATTTATGCTGTGTTCACTGGGCCATGTGAAATAAAGAGTGCATCCTCGTCAGGCTCTTTTTTCTTTTCCCCAAATGTTATTAGTTTAATCTTTGAGTGACAACAGATACTCAGGCCATAGCTTTAAGCTCTTGAGGTTAAATATCCTTGGAAAGTTTAGTAAAGTGTAAGAAACCCTTTTAGAGAACAGCCTCTGTATTCACATGTTCACAGTGCTTCCTATGTTTTTTTTTTGAGACTTGGAGACATCCTAAGGAAGTCTGTCTCCAAATTGTCTCCTATATTCAGGAAAACAGCACAAATGAGAAATCCAGGAAAGGGGAAGATCTCCTCAGCATCCCTATTCTCTTAACTTCTCAGGGAACTTCAGTCTCACATTGGAGGCCATCTCACTCAAGCATGAAAGTTGAGCCCTGTTGCAAGTGTGGCTGCTGGAGAGGTTAGTTGGGACTAAAGCACAGCTGTGTCCCAACTGACAGATGGTGTTCCCCAGTACTGGGCCTTATCTGCAAAGACAGGCTTCTCCTCTCAGTTTGCATGTGTGGGCCATAAATGTGCTCTGTGACACCTGATACCTAGGTTATGTTGCAAGCAGAAAAGGTAGGTCTATGAAAATAAGTCCTTTAGTCATGAAACTAAAATGCCCCAGCTTGGCCCACACTATACCCCCAGAGCCTCGGGAGGCTCTGAGCCATTAGACATCCTAAGTGGAGATCAATCCATGTCAAGGCATTTCCTTCTGTCCACTCTCCCTTCTGCACTTAGGCAGCCCCTGAGACAGTTTTGTGCTGCTTCTTGCTATTAACCAATGTCATCAGTGCAATTTTCTAGTGATTATTTTTCAGACCATATACTTGCTACAACTGAAAAAACATTTACTCCCTTCCTGTCCAATTATTTACGTGTTATGTGCAAACACATGCAGTACATTCAACACAATAACTACACTTCCTCCTAATAAAGGTCAGACTGGTTTCCACTTCTTAGTAGTGGGTAGCATGCTGTGAAGCTTGTCATGCCTTATATCTCTGGTCTGATTTTAATGCTAAAGAGTATTTGAATATAGTAAATGAACAAAGGAACTTAAACATGCCTCAAACATTTTTGAAGCACCTAAAGCAAGACCCACATAAGGGTCACATATCAGATATCCTGCATATCAGATAGTTATTTCATGATTCACAACAATAGCAAAGTTACAGTTATGAAGTAGCAACAAAATAATTTCATGCTTAGGGGTCACCACAACATAAAGAACTGCATTAAAAGGTTGCAGCATTAGGAAGGTTGAGAACAGATGACCTAATATGTTCAATGGAAGACAAAGACGGAAAGGTCGTATCTATCCTGGACTGACAAGATGCTCCTGAAGAAGACATGGGCCACTGACTGCTGTTGGGACTTTGATTATCTCATTTGACTTATCTAATTTCAGCCTCACTGTAACATGAAAACTGTCTTGAATAGTTAAGAGAAATGAGCATAACAGAAAAACCACAATCCAATCAGAAATTAGGTATCTTTTAACCTTAATAATATATACATTGACAGAAAAACTAGTCCTTGGATCTTTTAGATCTTTGGGAAAATAAAGAAATTTAATTTTGTGACCTCTAGAAATAGTATACAAGGTGGACATGGTTTTACATTATTAATAATCTTAACATTTGGGAAGCTGAAGCAGGAAGATTAACCATGAGTTTGGGCCCAGGGGGACTATATAGTGAGTTCCAGGTCAGCCTTAAGTACGGAGTGAGGCCCTGTTCCCAAGCAAGTGAACTAATAACCATTAAACAAATGACAGCAAAAATAACAAGAAATAGGCCTAGTGCTGAACTTCAATTCTTGACCTACTAAGGAAACTGGCCTTTAAGCTTCAGAAAAAATGAGACAGTGGAAAACCAGGATCATTCTAAAAACTCACTTTATTTCCCTTATGCTTCCTCTGAACCCTCTTTTGTCTCTTTCATGTGTTTTCTTTCTTTCCCTAGTCTTCTATATGTTGTGCTTACTCTATGTCCTTAATGCCTGTGTCATGTGCCATGGTGCTCAGGAAGAGTTTCCATTGTTATGTCATCCTGGAATGCCTCACAGCCAGAAGACAGCACCTTCCATTCCCAGAATATGTTATATCTTTCCTGGATTTTTGGACCAAACGTTGTAAATATATCTTCTGCCGTATGACAACTGAAAAGACAAGACCACAGCTTGTTTCCCAATGGGACCTTCTGTGGTCATAAAGTGACTTGTCCATTAGCAAAGTATGGCTGTAAATCCCAGAGTTTTGCATGTCTCTCCTAGAAGTACAACAGTAGTATTTGCTACTTTAGGATCATTCATTTTATGTGGAATCTTTCCAAAGTAGGAAAAACCTTGAAGAGGGTGTGTTTATGTGGCTCCTGAGTGGTCTATCTCTGTTCCTACTTCAGTAACACTTTTCCAGATGGTACAAACAAGGCTCCACGTGCACTGTCTATGTTGGTTTTAGAAGGAAGAACTTTATCACAGCTCAGAAGACCACCTGGCAGTTCTTAGGCAGACTTGATGTATCCTTGGAGTATGTTATGATGTCACTAGTCTGTCCATTTGGCAGCCCAGTGACTTGTTTCCAAACAGGTCAAGATCAGGACAGCTAGCATTTGTTTTTGCTTTAAGGAACAGCGTAACAAAAATAAATATTTTCTCTACTAAGAGAATAATAAAAAAGCAGAAGCAAGAGAAAAAGAGACAGCAAAGCAACACAGGGATCTCAACCAACAATGACGATGTTTAGAAAAAGACATTTACTGAGGACCACAAGCATTTATGGGAATGCTGCCATTCTGATGGTAAGGCACATAGTTAGAGGGTTTTTTTTTAATGAATATGGCAACAAATATAGTCAAATCACTTCTCTTATAATGTTTTATTTGGAATCACATGTAATGCATTTATGTTAGTGAGATTTGGTACTTTGCCATACATACGTCAATGAGCATTTTTATTATTAAGGAAAATAAATACAATTTTGAATAGATTTAAAACTAGATAATCTCTTTCAACTGAAAAGCCCTTCTACTTGCTTTGAGCACTTAGTGAATTTAGGTCTTCCTGAAGTCAAATGCTTCCTCCTCCACACAGGTGAACATTATCAGAGAAGATTTCTCTCATACACTTTAATGGAGACAAATTCAGCTAGTTGTCTATCTTCAAGTCAGATATAAAAAGATTTAAAAATATTAAAGGTAATGTGAAAGTAGGATGCAAAAAAGGTTAATTTTTATAATAATCCAATGGTTGATTGACAAGTTAGAAGAAAATAAGAGCGGAGCTATGGAAAAGCAGCTCGTACCAAATGGGAACAGTAGAAGGAGAAGGAGGAGCAGGCAGAGGAGGAGGAGGAGGGGAGATCTTAGTTTATAGATTGCTGGGACATTTATAAAATGTTTTTCTTACCGTAAATTATCTTACTTATTTTTGATTACTTAATTTGAGCACAGTGTTCACTTTGTGTACCTTTGCATTTACTTTATGAATGAATCTATTCTCTTGCTTATTTTGATTTCTACTCCCCTCAATTTGGACTTACTTGTAATATAATTAATATGATGAAAATTACAATACAATGATACCTAAGTGGTACTATCTAGTCTCTTGCATGATAAACACATAACATTTACCCTTATTTAATTAGAGAGAAAGCACAAGAGGACACACGGGTGAAATATTAATGGAATTCACACACACATGTGCACATGGTCAGTTTCTGTAAGAGACTGAATGAAAATCCAGGATGAAATGTAGCCCATACATGCAAAACTGGACCAAAAGCCAAATGCTAGAGGGGTAGTGGTCCCCATCATAAAATTAAAAGTGTTGAATCCAAGCAACACTTTAAGTGAGATCAGATGTGAATTTATTCCTAGAATCTACATACATGTTAAGCTGAACAAATTTAGGCCTTGTAGGTCTCAAAGCAGAGGATCCAGCATAGGTCCTTTGAAATTGTGATATATTAGTTAAAAGTTGTTTTAAACAACAATTGCCTTGCAGCAATTCGCTATATGTTATTATAGTCAAGACACAGCCAAGTATGGAGAAGGAGACTCCCCCACCTTTTGGTTGGCCATGTCCAATCTCTTGAGCAGTGAGAAATTTGTTCCAGTATTCTAAACTTCTCCACTTGAACAAAATGTAAGAACATCATCTGTCAAAGCAGAAATTTAATTAGAATGATTGGACTTGGGAAGATGGACAGAAAATCCTTTCTGAGAAAACAGCCGCAGGCAAGGCTTAAGTGAGATTTCAAGTCTGCAAAGTCTCCAAGTGATTTCTTGAAAACACAGTTTAAATCTGAAACTAAGGTGTGGGGTGGATTTATGGGATTAAAACTAAATTTTCCCAAGTTTCTACCCCAAAACTAGGAATTCTAAGGTAATGAAAGGGGTAAATTTCTGTTAATTTGAATTCAAAATTGATTGAGGTTTATTCAGCTGTAGACCACTGTCTAGTTTGCAGTTTGAGAATTTCTCTCTCAGCAATTTGGGAATGTATATTATATTTGGAATTCTCTACATTGCAAAGAAGAAAACCTAGGGCTGATCAGAGTACATGACTGATTTTATAAGTTTAAGATGATGACTTCCTCTGTTCTCTTGGTTGATGGTGCTATACATTATGATGATAGTGTGTCTTAGGGTCCCAGGGGTGTGGGGGAAGATGGGTTCTGTATGACTTTCAAGTGGAGAACCATTTAAGCATTCTTCTTACATTCTGCTGTACATGTGTAATTCTAGCTGACGAATACAGCAAGTCACCTAGCAACCAATACAAAGGAGCCCAAACTTTTCTAATCCCAAGAAAATGAAGCTAGGAAAACTCACTGCTCACTGTGGACATGCGATGCATGCCCCGAGAGCAGCGCTGTGCTGAGATCCTCCTATTCATCAGGCTTCAAAGGCCTGGGGCAGTTCAGACAAAGCAACCTCCTCTATATTTCAGAGAAATCTGTTAATTGCTATGTTCAAAGGAATAAGCTCTTGTTTCTGAGAAGCCAATATATCTTGTGATGATCTGACAGCAGTAATTAAGGGTAGGAATCTCAGCTCTCCTCGCATGCAAATCTATGATTTTGTGGGAAGTATCTGAACTCACTAAACCAACTGCTATCAATCTGCAACAATCACTCCTGCTTATCTGCTCACTCTAACTGCATGCAAATGGAGAGAAGCAGAAGCGATGTTAGTGCCTACTTTGGAAGATAGGATGTCCACCTCATGAGCACCTCATAGTTGAAGTTCATAAAGTAGCTATTATCCTAATTAGGGAACAAACAAAATATGACAAGTTGAAAGACAGATAGAGATGTAAGGTTAACATAAAAACTAGTGTTCATGCAACAAGAATTCCAACTCTTACCAAGGAAACTGCTGAAAAATCCTTCCATGAATTCTGTAGGGAGAATCCTGACTATAAAATTATGTAATTAACATTTCCTCCCGTTCAAGATTTGACGAAATCCTCAAAGTTATCATCTTAAGAACTTGTACCCCCTTATTCCAATGATACTGCCATTGGCAAATTCTCTTTAGAGCTGCATCAGTTAGATGCCTTCCACCAAAGGCAGCATACACACAATATCTCTTTATTGAAGAGAGTTACAGGCTTTGCAGGGCTGACATGACTTTCATAAGCAATTGAACCGTTCAGTCTCAGAAAGGAAACCTAAATTAAATAGCAAAAAAGGATTTGCCTCGTATGTTAGCGTTGGCATTTGAATTCATGGGTTCTAGATAATATGGATTTACAAAATTAAAATTATAAAATTTATTATAATTTTGTTACAAAATTATTTAAAAATTAAAATTTCTTCAAGTCTACTATATGAAATCTTAACTGTAAATGTACCCAGTTTATTTCATGCCCAGCATTATCTTGGTCTCAGCCCTTTGTATGAGTCTGAGATAAGTAACAGTAAAAGGTATCTTTAAAGTATAGTTTTTATTCAAAAACAATATTAGGAATCTAGCTTACTTCAGATTTACCTCTTCTCAACTCTTTTTAGACCTTCACAATTTCATTTCCTTATCTTCTTCATGATTTGGTCAGAGCTAGTCTACTTAATGTTAATTTCAATGTTAATCTATCTTAATATATAGGTTATTTTTATGGCTCAAAGTAGATTAACAGGAGGCATGTCAAATAAGGAATGCCCATGATTAAAACCTCTGTTTTCTTTGCAGGAAGTATCACATTTTCAAGCAAATGCAACAAAAAAAGTTCACATACCTTGTGAGTATTTGGATAAGTCCCAATGAGGAATCTGTACACTCATGTAGAAAACTGGTTATACTATTTAATTCTGTGTGCCTACAATTCCAGTGAGCCAAACTTCATTAGTCCAGAAGGGTTAACACAGACATGAGTTGGGGACATGGATTGGAAGGGAACACAGAATTCATAAAGAGGAAAGAATTTATTGTTTTTGTTACTGTTTTTGTTGTTGTTTTTGTCACCCTTCAGCTTTTTATGGACCCCAAATTTTATCATTTCCACGACTCTGCTCCTCCACAATCTCTCTATGAATCTGGAGGAGGCATGGCCTCAGGGACTCTGATCTGTATAACAAACTTTCTAGATCTCTCCTTAAATGTTACACCACAGTCTTCTAGCCACTTACAGTCATGGGACTGCTGTATTCATTAGTCTCTACAGTTGTGATTGATGGCCTAAAAGTCCTTGGTTGCATGCTGGCTGAATTACTCCTAAACAACCAGTCTTTTTTGTTTTTTAATTTCCTTAATTATTTACTTTACATACTGAACACACTCCCTCCCTCTTCTCCTCTCCTCCTGGTGCCACCCTCCCACCCTCTTCCCCCTGTTCCCCCTCCCCTTCTCCTCAGAAAAGGGAAGCCCTCCCACTCCACAAACCCACCCCAGTACATACAGTTGCATCAGAGCCAAAAGCATCTTCTTCCACTAACACCAGACAAGGTGGATCTGCTAGGGGACAGTGATATGAAAGCAGGCAAACAAGTCCATGTCAGAGACGCCCCCCCCCCATTTGCTAAGACCAAGCTGCCCTCAGTTACATATGTGCGTTGCTCAGCATTTGGTCCAGAGTTCCAGTACAATGTTCCCAGCTACTTTGAACCTACACTCCCACTCTTGTTGCAGCTCTTTTAGCAAAGAATGTTCTCAGGAGAGGCTTTGGCTACTAATACTTCTGATTTTAGAATTTATAGATAGATGTATCAGTTTTCTGTTACTGTAGCAAAGTGTAGGATAGTGAAAATAAAAGACGAAAGTTTTATTTGGACTCAGGATTTTAAATGTCCTTGTTATGGTCAGTTGGATTTCTTTTTTGGAGCCTCGGGTGAAGTGTAAAATCCAGACCGGGAATGAAAGAAGGGTACAGTTTCACTTCCTTCCACTGAGCACAATATCTTAAAGATTCTATAACTCAACAGTGTCACAAGCTAAGGAACAACTCTAATCACAGGTGTTTAGGAGACATTTTCTCAAAACACAGCAACCATCTCCAGAGTGAAGTTCACCCTACTCTTGTCCCTGTGTGGAAATGCAATTGAAGGTTCGTTATGTATATGTGAAGCATAGTCTGTGAACAGCTTCACCTTGGTCTGGTCCCTCATTTTTATCAAACTTTCCAAAAGAATTGCCAATTCTCTTTCCTGATAAATAAGGGTTGTTGTTTGAGTCACATTTTTGCATAAGTAGTTTGGGAAATGAAACCAAACAATAGGAGTTAGTATGCATGATGAAATCTATTTGCCATCAAGACAGCCAGTATAAAACAACTTTCCAGGTCCAAGGAGCTCAGAAAGCAGATGGTATATGTGTTGATTCCTCCCAGCTTTTCCAAATGACAAGAAAAGATTTATAATTATTCATAGGCATCTAACTATTGCTGCTTGAAAATCACAACATTCTGAAAAGTCAAAACAATTCCATGATCATTTAATCCAACCTGTTCATTTTGCAGGTAATAAAATATTGTAGATGTTCCTTCTTTTGCAATGTGTCTTTCACTCTGTATTGCGCTTACTCTTTCTGTGTCTATCTGTCTGTCTTTCATTCTCTTTGCGTCTTTCATTTCTCTTCATTTCTCTTTCTCTTTATTTCTCTCTTCTACCCAATCCTTGTATATGTCCAAACTGCACTGTACAGCTTACCCTCTCTTAAAGAACATGTGTTGAACTCAGTGGCCAGCTCTTTGATCACCTCCCCCTGAGCAGGGAGCAGCCTTACCAGGCCACAGAGGAGGACAATACAGCTAGTCCTGATGAGACTTGATAAGCTAGGGTTGATGGAAGGGGAGGAGGACCTCCCCTATCAGTGGACTTGGAGAGGGGCATGGGAGGAGATGAGGAAGGGAGGGTGGGATTGGGAGGGAATGAGGGAGGAGGGCTACAGCTGGGATACAAAGTGAATAACCTGTAATTAATATAAAAATGAAAATTTAGTAAAAAAGAAAAGAAAAAGAATGTGTGTGTGTGTATGTAAGCAAAAGTAGATCAATGCAATGTACTTGTCCAATTTCTGACTTGGTGATGTAAAGAAGCAGGGGGTTGAGGTGCTTATTACTATTGTCACCTTGGAAGACTCTACAGCCACCTAAGAGGCAAATCTTTGGGCATTTCTAAGAGGGAGTTTCTAGAGAGAGTATGTTGAGGTAGGATGATCCACCTTAAATGTGGATGGCACCATTCTAAAGGGCAGGGTCCTAAACTGAATAAAAAAGAAAAATCAAGCCGGTGGCATGAATTCATTGCTCTCTACTCCATAACTACCAATGACACATGAACTGCCTCTTTTTCCGTGACTTCCTTGCTGTTACGGCCTTTACACTGAGAACCAAAATAAACTTTCTTCCTTGCATTACCTTTGTAAGTGCTGTGTTTGCAACAAGAAAATGACTACTACAAGAAGTTGGTACTGGGAAATGGAGCCATTGCTGTAATAAACCCAGCCACACAGTTTGGAGGAAGGCTTTGTGGGAGGTATGGGGAAGAGCTTAGAACTATGGGCGTTAAAAGCCTTAGAATGACTCATTGCTGGTGGAACTGCAAACTGCTAGGGCCACTATGAATATCAATGTAATAGTTTCTTGGTATGATGGCTTGAATAAAAAATGTCCCCCATAGATCTATGGGCTGTAGCACTATTAGGAAGTGTGTCCTTGTTGGAAGAAGTATGTTTCAGTCACTTCTGTTGCCTGTGGATCAAGCTGTAGAACTCTCAGCTCCTTCTCCAGCACCATGTCTGTTTGCATGTTTCTGACCATGATGATAACAAACTAAAGTTCTGAAACTCTAAGCCATTTTCAATTAAATGTTTTTATTTATAGGAGTTGTCATGGTTGATAAGCTATGGACAGATGGCAGAGGAGGAGAACTGCCCCTTTCAGTGGAGTGGGGGAGTGAGATAGAGGGGAAGAGAGAGGGAGAGGAGAAGAGGATGGTAGGGTTGGACCAGTAGGAGACAAGGGAGGAGGCTTCGATTGGGATATATAGTGAATAAATTATTAAAAGTAAAATGAAAAGAGTTGTCATGGTCAGGGTGTCTCTTCATAGTACTAGAAACCCAAACTAAGACACTCAGAAAGCTGGGCATAGAGCTACCTTAAGATCTAGCTCTAAATGACAGAAAAACACTTAAAGAAATGTTCAACGTCCTTAGCCATCAGGGAGAAGCAAATCAAAATGACCGTGAGATTTCAACTTACACCTGTCAGAATGGCTAAGATAAAAAACTCAAGTGACAACACATGCTGGAGAGGATGTGGAGAAAGAGGAACCCTCTTCCATTGCTGATGGGAATGTAAACTTGTACAACCACTCTGGAAATCAATTTGGTGTTTCTTAGACAATTAGGAATAGTGATTCCTCAAGATACAGCTATACCACTCCTACGCATATATCCAAAAGATGCTCAGGTACACAACAAGGATATTTGCTCAACCATGTTCATAGCAGCTTTATTTGTAATAGTCAGAACCTGGAAACAACTCAGATGTCCCTGAGTTGAGGAATGGATACAGAAATTGTGCTACTTTTACACAATGGAATATTACTCAGCAATTAAAACTGAGGAAATCATGAAATTCGCAGGCAAATGGTGGGACCTGGAAATGATCATCCTGAGTGAGATACCCCCAAAGCAGAAAGACACACATGGTATATACTCACTTATATAGACCTATAAGATAGGATAAACATACTGAAATGTATTCACCTAAAGAAGATAAACAAGAAAGAGGACCCAGGGTAAGATGATCAATCCTCTCTTAGACAAATAGGATGGACATTGAATGTAGGAGAAAACAAGCAATAGGACAGGAGCCTACCACAGAGGGCCTCTGAAAGACTAGCAATGTATCAAAGCAGATATTAAGACTCACAACCAAACCTTCGGCAGAGTGCAAGGAATCATATGAAAAAAGGGGGAGTTAGTAAGACTTGGCGAGGACAAGAGCTCCACAAAGACTAAATAGATCAGGGCACAGGGGTCTTTTATGAGACTGTTTCTCTAACCAAGGACCATGTATGGACATAAACTAGAACCACTGCTCAGATCTGGCCCATGGTAGCTCAGTATCCAAGTGGGTACCCTAGTAAGGGGAACAGGGACTATTTCTATCATAAACTCAATGGCTGGCTCTTCGACCCTCCTCCCCTCTCCCCAAGGGAGAAGCAGCCTTGCTAGACCCCAGAAGAGGACATTGCAGCCAACCCTGAAGAGACTTAATAAGTTAGGGTCAGATGGAAGGGAAGGAGGTCCTCCCCTATCAGTGGACTTGGAAAGGGGCAGGGAGGAGATAGTGTGCAGAGAGTGAAAGACCTGGGAACACTCAGTCCTAAGTGGGATGTCATCACCAAACTCCTCTTCTCAGGACTCGGGAAACTATGAGGAAGAGGAAGCAGAAAGATTGTAAGAGTCAGAGGGAATAGATGACACCAAGGAAATAGTGTGTTTACCAGACACAACAGGACCAATGTACATAAGAACTCATAGAGACTGTGGTAGCACTCACAGGTCCTGAAAAAAAATCCCAAAGGGGTTTTGGGAGGGGAAAATGAACTTAAAGTCTATGCTGTAAGCATATATTAGTGGGCCACCGTGGTGGGAGTTGGAAAAACATAATGCAGAGGAATACATTGATAGTGGAGGTCCAGCCCATGAGGTTTCAGAGGGAAACAAGGAATCTATTGGAGATTTAGCTAAAGGTCGTTCACATTATAGTCTGGTTAAGAATCTGGCTCCATGCTACTCATATCCTGGGAACTTGAATGAGGCTGAATAAAAAGTAATAGATTAACTTGTTTGATGAGGTAATTTCCACAGAGGATGGCATTTCAGCTGTGATAAGACTGCTTCTTATCTTATTCAGAACTGCAGTGAGCAATAGTAAAAAATACAAAAAAATATGTTCTTGGCAGAGAGAGGCATGTGAGCAAGTTTAGAACTGTGGAAAAGGAGGGAATCCAAAGTGGTAGCCACCAGCACGCACCTTATTCAGAGGAGCTGAAACTCTTGGTGAGTCAAGGGGCCGTGGAACCCAAAACAACCGTACAAGGAGCCTGGGGAGAAGGGAGACAAAACCTGATCTGAGTCCACAGGTCAACCCCGGACATCTCCGTGGACTTCTCCAGAGGAATCAATTCCCAGGCACTTCCCCATAACAGGTGGAAGCAGCAGCAGCAGTAGCCAAGCCTGCAGCAGAGGAAGCAGGGAAGCTACTGAAGCCAGCAGGAAGGCAGCAGCAGAGGTACACCAACCAGCATTGAAGCAGAGGAGGCAACCCACAGTGCACACAGCAACTTGCAAGGAGCACAGTGCTGCATGATCCAAGCACAGATCCTCCTTCTTGAGATTTGAGAGTGAGAACACTCAAACCTCCAGAATTTCCCCCACAGCCTTGTATGAGGGGGTAGCAGCTGAGGAAGCAGATAGCGCTTCCCAACTCAGGGAGCAGAGTGCAGCCTGCCGGGCTCACAGCTTCTTACACAGAACTCAGGGCCAGGCTTAGAGAGCCCACAACAAAGTACTTGACCCACCCACAGCGTCAGCCACAGACCCTAGAGTCCAGCCTGCTGAGCCTGCCACAGACTGTAGACCACTGGGTTTTCAGGAAACGTGCACAGGCACTTTGCACGCGCAATCTGTGCCTGCTAACTGCTCACAGCTCCTAGTACAGAGCACAGGGCCCAACTCACAGAGCCTACAGCAGTGTCAGCCACAGACCTCAGAGTCCAGCCTGCTGAGCTGGCCACAGACTGTAGACCACCGGGTATTCAGGAAACCTGCACAGGTGTGTTGTGCCCACAATCTGCGTCTGCTAACTACACAAGCATCCATATCCCCTCCAACACTTGCTCCCAACCCATATATCCCAAGCAGCTACACGTTCTAGCACTCCCGTTCAAGACACACATCCCTGCACCCGTGTCCCCGCTCACACACAAACACACTTACGATTCTGTGCTAGGGGCTTTTTCCCCCTAAGGTACAACTGAAGCAACAACACACACTCTAAAACCGCTGGACCTCCCTGATCTTCCTGAAGAATTCTACAGACACCAGAGTAAGACAGTTCCAGTCCGATGTTCAGACTCAAGGAACAAACAGTGTAGATTATATATAAGCAATGGCCAAAGGTCGACTTAAAAACTCACCCCAAAAAATCAGGACACCATTGTCCCACCAGCAACACCGAAAACCAATGGATATTTTAATTCAGCAGAAACACAGGAAAATATATTTAAAGCTATCATTATCCAGTTACTACAGGAACAAAAAGAGGAAACGAACAGAGCTCTCAAAGAAATTCAAAACAATATAATGGCCCACGTAGAGGAACAATTAGAAACATATAGAGAGGAAACATACAAAAATAGAAGCCACCTTCAATCAGATGAAGGAAATGGTGCAAAGCATGAAAACAGAATTAGAATCTATAAAGAAAACACAAACAGAGAATAACCTGGAACTGGAGAACTTAGAGAAAAGATCAGGAACCACAAAGTATCACCAATAGACTTCAAGAGATGGAAGAGAGAATCTCGGGAGCTGAAAATATACTTGCTGAAACTGATTCCTCTCTCAAAGAAAAAGGAAAATCAGAAAAGTCCCAAACACAAAACATTCAAGAAATCAAGGATGCCATGAAAAGAGGAAACCTAAGAATAATAGGAATAGATGAAAAAGAAAACTCCAGGCTCCAAGGACCCAAAAATATTTTTAAGAAAATCATAAAAGAAAATTTCCCTAACTTAAAGAAAGAGATGTCTATAAACATACAAGAAGCCTACAGAACACCAAATAGACTAGACCAGAAAAGAAATACCTGAC
>CM053743.1:68910245-68925565 GCA_028658305.1 Pachyuromys duprasi | reverse complement strand
TCAGCCAAAGTTGGGGCAACTAGGATTTTATAATGCCATAATATATATTATTCCCTTATTCTCAGATGTATGCATAGATATCATAAAAAGAAGCCCTCCCTAAACAGGTTTATTACCAATGTTATCCTGTAGCCAGACCAGCCAATCCAGTGTTTAATCTTCTTCTTTAGATTCTGAAAGCATCTCTTGTAAGCTCTGAGTCTGGGCTGATGTCTGTCATTTTAAGGAATAGACCTCCCACCTCTTTGAACATAGAAAGAGTATCTATTTTCCTCCAGGGTTATTCACTTTAAAACTGGCCTGTAGGAGTTACAATCACTTCACATTTTCATAATTGCAGCTTCCTCCGTGTGTAGAAGTGATGAATAGCCATAATGATAGCCACAGAAAGAACAATATGTATTTGCAAAACACCTTGACAATTACAAAACATTCTTACAGAAACTAAACACACACACACACACACCAAAAACCTGATTAAATCTTCTAGTCTGTATTGTGTTGCTTCATTTAGCCATGATGTCAACCCTGAGAAAGTAATGATTATTATATTCCACTTTTTAACAGAGAAAACAATCCTACAATGGTTTCAGTAAAAGTTGAGCAACTATTCCCAAAGGAAAATAGGGTAATTTGGTGTGAACTGAAGCTTCCTTGGTGCTTTGTTGGCATCATCGACACTTGTCTTCCTCAGCCACAAAGGTAGCATGCAGCACACAGGATCTGGTCTTTTCCACACATTTTTAAAAATTTTTATTTTTTATATTAATTACATTTTATTCACTTTGTGTCCCAACTGTAGCCCCCTCCCTCCTCCCCTCCCAATACTTCCCTTCCTCCCTTAACTCTTCCCATGCCCCTCTCCAAGTCCATGGATAGGGGAGGTCCTCCTCCCCTTCCCTCTGACCCTAGCTTGTCCAGTCTCATCTGAACTGGCTGCACTGTCCTCATCTTAAGTAGTGTAAAATGAAACACGAAAGAGGGTAAGTCTTGCCTTTCCTTTCCTTTTTTTTCTTTTCTTCCTTCTTTCCTTCTTTTCTCCTACCTTCTTTCCTTCCTCCCTCCCTCCTTTCCACTTTCCCTCACTACTTCTCTTCCTTTCTTCCTTCATCTTCTCCTATGTCCCATCCTTCCCCCTTTATCAGTTTTTAAATTTATATATTTTTAAATTCTACAAGTGAAAATTATAAGATGAGGCTAAGAGTAGACAGTTGCCCATTGGCTCTCACTCAGTACTAGAATACAATTTGTCTAGCCAGTCAACATCTTAAGTCAAATAATAACAAGTTGGGGTACAATGAAGATCAATAAAGGAAACTAAGCCTTCTTTGAGTTTGACTTTTTAGTCCCTAAGCTTGATTGTACCTAAGAATGTCACCAGTAGCCTTCAATGCAGGGAAACAAAATAAAACAAAAACCAAAAAAAAAGAAAAGAAAAGAAAGAAGAGAAAAGAAAAAAAGGGAGAGAGCTGAAGGGAAAAGAGCTTGAGCATGCATCAGTTACCTCAGATGACCCACGCTGACATTCATGCTAAGGCTGGCTCTGCCTTGTTCAATTATTGATGGGAATAATACCAGAAGAGGCAACTTTTTATTCATCAGAGATAGAATTAATGCTTAGGAGACATAACATGGAATTTGGAGACAGACAAGATCAATTGAAATGTCATTTCCATCACTTACTAGTTATATTATCTTAGACAAGTTTGTTTAAACTTTCTGTATCCTCAGTTTCCTTGACTATGAAATAAAACTGCAAATGTCTACAGCCCAATGTTTTTTTTGACACAAGTTAAAATTAAAATGAAATAAACTATGTCAAGTCACCCAGTAGAGAGGGGGTAGTTCGTACACATTAACTTACTTTGTGCTTCCCTCACTACCACCAAAAAAGGTTTCTGGTTGAGTCCAGGAGTGATTGGGGGAAATAAGCCCTTCTTGTACAAAGCAGAGTTTCAAATTGATCTGTTCAATTGATGGACCTCATACTGGCTTATTTCCTGACAGCGCAAAACACACGGCATGTTGTCCCAGCTCAGGAGAGTGTTCCCCTCATTTCATCTCAAATCTGAAAAGCCCTGAGAAATTTTGTAATAAAAAGTTTAAGCTCAGTGAAATATTAACGTCATGCATGATTCCTCTTCACATTTGTTCATTTAAGTTATTGTGCAAAGGTGTCTGAAATATGTTTTAAGAGACACAGAACTGCTCACATGGGAGTATGCTTTGTATGTATGTGTGTGCATGTATGCGTATATATGCACATATGTGTGAATGTATGTGTATTTATTGTTCTCTGAATTTTTAAATAAAAATTTTACAGCATATTTTGAACATACTCTCTGTCTCTTCCTTCCTCCAGGTCCTTTCAGACACTCCTTGAAGAATGACTGCTTTGCTGGTGTCCAGTCAGTGATGTACAAGTGTGTGTGTGTGTGTGTGTGTGTGTGTGTGTGTGTGTGTGTGTGTGTGTGTGATTTACATAGGATAAAAGGATGCCATGCCATCACATTTGTGAGGAAGGTACAGAGAGTACTTTCTGATTCTTTTGTTGGAAATATCTTGTTATTCGGTTATGAGGCTCACAGATGTCTTATAATTTTAAACAATGCTTTAAAATCTAAAAAAAATAAAAGAATAAAAGCTTATTTTTTAAATTCAGAGCTGTGCCATTGACACAGAACCTGATTAGAGAGTGTCTTATACAATACCTAGTTAGGCACAGTCTTAATGCTCTCTGGCACTGAAACTTGTTGGCAACTGGGTGAATTTGATAGACCGAGAAGTACCTGACCATGTTTCTGCCAGCCTTTCTTCTCCTTTTA
Source organism: Pachyuromys duprasi (assembly GCA_028658305.1). Classification (NCBI taxonomy): domain Eukaryota; kingdom Metazoa; phylum Chordata; class Mammalia; order Rodentia; family Muridae; genus Pachyuromys; species Pachyuromys duprasi. Next base: position 68,922,740 of record CM053743.1, on the reverse strand, counting down.
TTTTTACCTCTCCAGAGGCACCTCCCACACATACTCTTTTGTTTGTTTGATCACTTTACATCCCTATCACAGCCCTCTTCCTCCTCTCATCTGGGCCCCACACTCCCACACTCTTTTTCCTTACTCTTCTCAGAAAAGAGGAGAACCCTCACCACCAACCTACCTCATCACTTCAAGTCAAATCAGGACTAAGCACATCCTCACCCAAGCAAGTGGAGCTGGGCTGTCTCTGACGGGCACTCTGTTGCCTGCTTTTGGATCACTTCTCACACATACTCTTATCAGGAGAATTAGACTCTTTTAAGTTCAAACAGAATAGTGACCAGAACATTTATAAACTCTCTGTAGAACTAGGCAATTGAAGGAGTTAAATTCAAATTAATAGGCATCTTTCTCACCTGGAAAAGTGAGACAGCCTTAAGCCTAGGTATCTTCTGGGGTTTCATACCAATTATCCCTAATTCAGGCACACTGGGTAGTGCTTTCCTGATGAACTGAGAAAGACACACATTTGGGTTTCGGTTTTTCAGGTGTGGAAGCCTGTTAAGTTGTTCTCCATGTGGTTCAACTGGAAGGTAATCACTTCTCATTGGGTTTAGGGAGCGGGGCAATGTGTCCCAAACTCTGGTGTTATTTTACCCTCTGTATGTAAATCACTGCCCTGTAATTTCTCTTAATTGAAACCCCTTGAAGAAGAGGTGAGTCTGATGCTATGTATTGGTTGTTGGACTGCTGATAGAATGATGTCCACTTTTCTTACAAGAGACTAGTGTCTTGAATGCAGGGAATTCTTTCTGCTCTCAATGTAGATCTATTAGGTTGTATAAAGTTTTTGAGAAAGGAAAGAAAGCACAGAAAATACAGAAAAAAAAGTGTCTACAAGAAAAATGATGTAATTCAAATAGGAACAGCAATGAGATACGGCAGCAGCCAAGGCAGAAGTAGTAAGGACATGAAAATATAATCTATGCTGGCAAAACCTTGAAAGCTTAATAACAGGAGAAAGAAGAATAACAGCAACACGTGCAGGAAGTCCAAAATCCATGTGCAGCCAACTCCTGAGCTGGAGATGGTTTAGTGGGTGAAATACTTGTGGAAACGTGAGGCCCTGATGTAGATCACTAGAGCCAACATAAAAATAGCCTGGAAACCCAGCATTGTAGGCCAGAACAGAGTCAAGTGGGTCCCAGTAGCTCTCCAGCCAACCACTTTAGCCAAAACAATGAACTATGGGTTCCGTAAGAAACCTTTACTTGAAAAAAATTAAGGCAGAAAGTAAAAGAGGATGACATTCAATATTACTACCTGACATTCACATGAGCATGAATGGGTGAACATACATGTAGATGTGTGCACACGTTTGCACACCACACACACAAAAGGAGAAGGAGAGAAAGATATGGAGGGAGAGACAGAGACGGAGGGAGGGAAGGATGGAAGGAGAAAAGGAGGGGTACAGAGAGATGGTCAGACAGAGAGAGATGGAAAAGTTCCGTTTATTTTCAAGAGAAAGTAGTGAGAATTTAAAACTTTGGGAATTAGTTTTTTTTTCTATTGCATTACATGAAAACTTACATGGTAGCTCAGTGTCCAACTGAAGACCCTAGTAAAGGGAACAGGGACTGTTTCTGTCATGAACTCAATGGCTGGCTCTTTGACCCTCCCCCATACTCGCCAGGGAGTAATAGCCTGGCTGGATCCTAGGGGAGGGCATTGCAGCCAGCCCTGAGGAGACAAGATGAACTGGGGTCTGATGGAAAGGGAGGAGTCCTCCCCCATCGGTGGACTTGGAGGGGGCAGGGAGGAGATGAGGGAGGAATGGGGAGAGTGGGAGGGAAAGAGAGAGGGGGCTATGCCTGGGATGCAAAGTACCTAACCTGTGATTAATATAAAAATAAATAAATTACATTTAAAAAAAAGAAAACTTACATAATATTTTGAGTTGGATTGTATCCCATATTTCTCTCCAGTATAAGATTCTCTGCGACATGCAAACGGGCTGTGTAGTGACAAGATATATTTTTTGAACAGTGATGAACTTTCTATTACCATACCTCGTCTCTCTCTATTACTAAGCTGAAAACTTAAGCTTAATAGACTATGAGCATTACACTAATGCATGTACATATAGGCATACAGATTCTCATACTCATGCTCATGTATATACTTTGTTGAAATACCCAGTGAATGAAAATAAAGGGCATTTTAGGAAAGTAAAATGGGAAGACACTGGCTGATCAGTTGTTGAAGTGGCTTTTATATATGAATAAGGGAATTGAAACTTCAAATTAGGTAAATTTTGAAATGTCACTCAGATAACTGTCATCAGATAATTGTACTCAGAGAAAAAATTTACAGAAACAAAAACCAGTAAATGACATGTATGTTGTTTGGGTGATGGAAACACATTCTTTGTTTTGTGTATTCTCAGAGTATAGTATCTAGGACCATGATGTTACTGTTGACCAGTGTTCTTTGCTACTCTGAACTTGAGAAGTTCTTTAGTGCTAATGAGCATGGAAGTGGAAAAAAACCCTCAAGACTGGACAGGAGAAATAAAGAAGTGATATGGTTTTCAAGTATAGTTATGGAACTGGTCTGCACACAAAGTATCTCTAAAATAACACATTATACAACATGCCCACCTAATGTAAAAATTCAGTTTTGTGCCAGTCTGGTGTTTTCAGATAAAGAGAACTAGCAGAAAATATGTAAAAATGAGACCTGCTGTAGGACATTTGTACAATAAGGGCAGCTGCAAAAGTCCAGTGATCTTCCCTCTGCAGGCCGCAGACCTGATGGCAAAGCTGAAGGTTCCTTTTCAGGCATATGCTGAAGGTCTGAGAAAAAAAATCCTTACTCTTCCATCCACTTCTTCCAATCATCCATTGTGGTGCTTTCCTCCCACAACAGGGTAGAAGGTCTCTTTTATTCAGCGTACCAATATCAGACCCACCTCTCCGCAAACACACCAAGAAATAAGATGAGGAAAGGCTCCTAGTATCCTGTGGCTCTGTCAAGCTGACATGTAAAACTAACGTAATACCTTTATTAAAGTGTTATTTTTAATGTACTGAATTAAAACATGGAACTTTCTGAAATTTGGGGTGACAGTATGAGCTTGAATATGAAAAGTCAGTAAGAAACTTAAGAACTTTTGGTGGGCCTACATATCTTTGATGAAATAGTCACTGGAGACCCCTTAATAACATAAGCTATTGTGTTCTAACCCAGAAACACAAAAACAGGGAGTCCAAGTTCTCTGCATCTGTCTACAGACCAGGGTGAACCAACTCACTCACCCAAATACGTTTTTAGCATTTCTATACCATTTTTAAAAAGCTGAATATCACATCTCCCTCATCCAGGAAATCCCTTTATAGAGGTCAAGTCCAGATCGAGTCATTATTTATATATACAGGATGGCAGCCTACATTGAATACATGCTGTCCATTGGTCTGTCTCAAACTGGTTTTCTTGATATGGCTATCTAATGAGCAGAGGAGTTGACAGTCCCTACTCTATAAGGAGGATTTTCCAAAGATGATGGCACCGAAGAGGGAGGATGACAAGGACCAAAGTTATGATTTCACAAAATCTCCCAAATTGTAGCATTTTATTTTGAAATGATGACTTCCACATTTGAGAATAGTTCTAGAGTTTATTCTGTCATCTCTAGAAGTGTGTTGTGCTATTCCTCAATTGTGAAAACACTAACTTTTGCATTAAAAAGTCGTTGTCAGCATGGGGAAATGTCTCAGTCAGTAAAGGCATTTACTATACAAGTCTGATTTTGATCCCTGGAACTCTTGTAAAGGTATAAAGAGGGTACTGACTTCACAAACTCCTCTAACCTACACACACCGTCTCTCTCACAAATACATGCATACCTACACATGAAGGCATGCACAACAAACTCATACATATGCATGCGCACACATATACAAATATGAACGCATGCACATACAGAAACTCATATAACATACACACATACAATCACATGTGCATACACATACCCTTCTAATAACAATAAATAAAGCATAATAAAAGAAAATGACTACTCAGTCTGGAAATGGTCATACTGAACCTGTGATCCCAGCACTGTGGGAGAGGTTGAGACAGGAGGATAACAAATTGGAGAGAAGCCTGGAATACTACTGAGAGTGAAACCTATCTCAAAGGAGATTCCTAATTAAATTCAAGTTATTTTCTAAACTTTAATCTATGTTGTCATATACATATGAAGTTATGACATATATATTCAGTTTTGACAATATAACATAAATTGATGGCATGGACTTTAACTGCCCAGTCAAGGTTTAAATCCTTGTCATTTGTTAGCCTGTGGCTCTAGATTTAAACTCTCTCCTCTATAACATTTACTTTATAGAACTCTTGTGAGAGGCAGATTATTTAGTTGGGGTGGATTTCATAAGAGAGTTCTATGAAGGAATACTAGATTTGCATTATTTCTACTCCCATGTTTTCCTAGTCCACAAATTCATGACCTCTTCTTAATTATACCTGTGTGTATGCATGTGTGTTTGTGTGTGCATGTGTGTGTATTACTGAATCAATTTAGCGTGTATATATGTGTTTCTAGGACTCACCACTTGCGACTGGACAACCTATTGTGGGGGGAGGGGAGGCTCATCCATGTATAAAACTGACTCTTCTCTTTAGCACCCACTAATTTCCCATAGCTCTTCCTCCAGCAATGGGGCTTTTGTGACATTTCTCCATCCACATTGGCATGTCAATTGATGTAACTTTTCAGGTGTGTTTAGGCAAGTATCCCTATTGAGAATCCATGAGTGTGGATACAGAAAACACCATCTCACAGAGTGATGCTCTCGTCCTTATGATCAATTCTTCCTCCCGCATTTGCATAATGTCCTCTGAGCCTGAGGTGTAGGATTGCATTGTAGATGCATCAAATGAGTCTGGGCAGCTCACAGTCAGTTGTTTTCTGCATTTGATCGGTTGTGGATTGTGTCATACTCTCCATATCCTTCTTTTGTGAAGAATGAAACTCCTTTCACTGGAGTTTGTTCAGCTAATTTACGGCTTTTGAGGGAATGTTCTGACCCCGTTTGGCATAACTCCATTATATATAGCTTTTTACTAGTTGAGTAAGATTTTAGTCCTAAATTTTCTTCTTGATTTCCTGTTTTAGAACTTTAAGGAATTTTATATGTGAGCCTAGAACTACACAATTGTCTATTCACTGAAGTAAGACTAAGATTATACAGCCAGTATACACAAACCATCAAAGCAGAGAACATGAGACTTGTTTTCTAAGCTTTGGTTGCTCTGATTAAAATTATTATTACTTTAAGTAATAGCAATCCTCTTTCTTTGAGCAGTAAGCCTCAGTCCCTATTGGCTTCTCAATGAGGATGATTGTTTTATCCAAAACCCAGTACAATGACATCACAAAACATTATTGCAGTTGCCTAGAGTTTATGTAATAATCTGTTTGTTGGTTTCCCTTGTTTGTTTGTTTGTTTTTTTGAGACACCAGAGACATATAAGAACCTAAGACTAATAAATTCTAAAGCAGTGACAGATTTTGCCCTACCTCACAATTACATTCTTTAATATGACATAGGCACACAGGCAAGCAGAGTTTTCAGGACTCACTACCCCAAGAAATGTCCTCATATTTAATGCTGGGCATGTAAGCCATAAAGGAGTATCTTGCTGATAGTTGCCTTGTGGCTCTTATTCACGTCCCCCTCTCTGTGTGCATTCTTAAGACAGATAGATGTGAGGGTTTTCACTCATAGTTTTGAACATAATGCTGGCAGAGAGAGAGAGCTGTTTCTTCACAGATCAGGCAAATACCTTCAAGGAAAATAACATTTGAAAAAGCTATCTACCTTCTATCAAAATGAAAGTAGGAGTATAAATTACAACTCAAAGGCTAGCTAAAACTGCTGTTTCACAGACATAGAAATTAGAGGTTTATGGGGAAATATATACAGTATTTCTTGCCAAAACTAAACATATGTCATTATCACAGATTTTTTTAACAAAGAGCCACAGCTATATGTAAATATGTGTCTCACACTCAAAACACACATTAAAATGGAGTTATCAGCCATGGATGGGTTTCATCCATCTAACTTTTGGTAATATCAAGGTTATGCCAAGTCTCCCAGCTTCACATGTGGCAAGGCTCCAACTGTGGTCTGGTTTTTACAGCGAGTCCTCCAATCACTGGTCACTTTCAGGATATCTGCAAAGCAGAGGCTGGAGTTGATTTCAGTTTTCATCCAGTAAGGTCAGTTCTGCACTGGGGAGAAGCCAACACTGGTTGGCCTTTGAATTACTTGTATTAGTATTGAGTAAAAATGGATGATGAAAATGTGAACAAAGAAGAACTATAGCTTTCATCATTGGAACTTGGTGGAAATTAAGAGGGAGAAGACGAGATCACAGCAAAGAAAATTCTAGGGAATACCCTATAAAACCCTGATGTAGGAAATGTGGTATATTGGGAACAAAGATAAGCCTTCAATTATTTCTTTACACTAACTAAAGAGTAGGGGACTTTCCTCTGACAGTGGTAAGAAAGAGAGAAAATATGCATTGGTCTTTAGTAGAATGAAGATTATGTTACTAGTGTAGTGTAGTGGAATGTATTCATTACATTTCCTGTCATGGTGACAAAAATACCTGGCAATACTGACTGGCAGAGAGTCTGTTTGGGCACTCAGTTCCTGCCCATCATGGTGAAGAAGTCACAATGTAGTTTATAACGGTGAGTAACATGTAGCAGAGAATCTCCATGCCCCATCATAGATGAGGAAGCAGACAACTCAACACTTGCAAACAGGCAGAAAAATATTTTATGACCCATACCCTCTGCTAGCTAGGCCACATACCCAAAAATCGTATCTACAAACTCCCAAAGAAATGCCACCAAGTGGACATCAAGCACCCAAGTGCAGGGTCCTTTGGGAGATCTTACACATTCAAACACTAGCAGGAGGACTTCGAATCTGCATACACTGTCTAATCAGAAAAGAGCAATTGAATAGTGATTATGTAACAATTCTACACCTGCATTCTAACCTGTTCTTCTCCACATAGATTGACCCTGTGCAGACAAGAAGCATCCTCCATCCTGGCAGCTCCTGTAATTGGAGGAAATTGACTCCATAAGAAATTCACAGACTGGAACTTAAAGTCTCCCAGATAGAAATTACTTTAAAATGTGTCTTCTTAATATGCTGTGCTGGAGGCTGACACTACTTCTCTGACTTCTGGTGTGTGACCTTGGGGAAGAACAGCCTTCCTCTCATACTTTTTCTCTCTTAGCCAATATAGATATTAAGACAGCAAGACATGCAGAATGATCATGTGAGGATGCACCCAGAGATGGCATTTGCAACCCAGAGAGAGATGTCTGGAATGGATCCTTCCCCAAGGCCCTCAAAGGGACCACCATGCTAGCATGCTGGTCTATGACCTCCAGACTACAGATCTGTAGTCTGTGATCTTTTTCTAAATCTGCTGAAGCAGAATAATACATGTTCTCATGAAGATTCACTGTGAAGAGGAAGAGAGTAGAAGGATGTGGGTTTAGGGAACACTAGCATTGAACTGCATGTGGCTGCAGCTTCTCCTTTGAATTGTCTGGGGCAGCTACATCCTTCCAGCACCACAGCAGAGCCATTCGTCAATACTGACATCCTGGGAAGAAGTGCATTTACCACAGACAGAAGAGAGTCAGGACATCCTTATCTGAGTCAATTTATAGATTTATTCTGGAAGGTGATTGTGCAAATCATCCAAAAATCAACAGAGGAACCAAAAGAAGACCTTAGTCTTCGTGGAGTTATTGTCCTTTTGAAGACAGGAGTCAATACTGTGTTTTCAGAATGCTTTATTTTATGAAAGTCTTGTCTTTTCCAGGCAAAGAAATTTAGAGTACAAAGTGAAGTGAAAGAACTCAGGACAGTCTGTATCAGCATGTATTCATAAAGAACTAACCAGGGCAACTGCTAGACACTTCATTCTCTGAATGTCCCTTAAGCCCGATAATATGTGCAAATGGTATATGCAGTTCCTTACAGCAGACCTAAACTGTTAAGGTCCCAGTGCAGCAGGAGAGGCTAAAGGAGAACATGCTCAAGGCTCTGCATCTTTGCAATGTCACGTCAACCACAGCAGCACCAAATATTCCATGGAGATCTAATCGCATACTGCTGCCAATAGCACCATCTCTTTATTGTTAAATGCCCTCTTTCTCGTTTTCTTGTGGCATAATTTTAAAATCACATAGTGAAGTTTATTTTTGGGAAAGACCACATGATATCTCTATATCCTGAGGTCAGACCCCCAACAGCCCATCAGTTAGCACTTGTCTGCCGTGTACTATTTCTGTGACTTTTAAAGTACTTCATTAGTCTGGGGCCATGCTCCCTGGGGCTCCCATATAACAAAGGGTATTATGGGTGCTTTCCAAATGTTCAGTTGTTATAAATCATTGTTATTAAAATGCAGAGTCTGTGTAAGGCATAGAATCCTAGGACTTTAGATGGTGCTTTTGAAATCTTCCAGTCATGCGTGGCAAGTTGATTTTTACCCTGTTGGTTAACTCACAGCAGCTGCTGGTAGCTACCTAAAGCGTACTATTAGATACTTTTCTCATACCCAACAAAGGTCAACTTGAGTTATTTTTGGCTTATAGTTTGAGGGCACAGTCATGGCAAGGAAGTCTCAGTGGCCAGAATAGCACTGGGTAAAGCAACAGGACCATGTGGTAGCTGGAAATCAGATTGAATGCACAGTCTAGAGGCAGAGAGGGATGGATGCCAGGATTCAGTTTGTATTCAGTCCAGGATGCTAACACAGAGATAGTGATGGCCACATTCAGGCTTAATCTTCCATCCTCAACAAACCTGTCCAGAAACATGCTCAGCTGTGTCCAAAGGTGTCTATCCTAAGTGAAACTAAATCCCATTAATCTGACAATGAACAATGATGAGCAAGCATGATATTGGAAAATGTGCTAGCGCCAAATGTGAGCACCGTAAATATCCATTCTAAGACTGAGGGTGATGTCTAGTACGGCACAAGTACAAGTTATGGCCTTTCCATATCTACATCCAAAGCTCAGAACACAGAGCTCCAAAAGCATTAGATGGCAGCCACAGAGTCACATACAACCAGACTCTTCTGCCACACCACTAAAAATTCTAGTAGCATAAGTAAAATTTAATTCTTCATTCCAGAGGGTGACATTGGACTTCATTCTTAAGTGAGAGTGTAATTCAGAGAACATTGCTATCAGCCTTCCCTCCCTAATACAGACATGGCTGTTTTCTTTAAGATTCTTGCTTTGCATCTGGGCAGGGTCCTCTACATCTGCTGAGTTTTTTTTTTAACTGCTGTTTTATTTTAATTTTTGTTAACTATACTTTATTCACTTTGTATTCCCCCATGAGCCTCTCCATCCTCCCCTCCCAGTCCCATCATCCCTCCCCTTTTTCCACCCATGCCCCTCCCCAAATCCACTGATTGAGGAGGTCCTCCTCTCCTTCCTTCTGATTCTAGTCTATCAGTTCTCATTAGGAGTGGGTGCATTGTCCTCCTCTGTGGCCTGGTAAGGCTGCTCCCCCCTCATGGGGAGGTGATCAAAGAGCAGGCCAATCACTTCATGTCAGAGGCAGTCCCTGTTCCCATTACTATGGAACCCACTTGGACACTGAACTGCCATGGGCTATGTCTGTGCAGGGTTCTAGGTTATCTCCATCAACGGTCCTTGGTTGGAGTATTAGTCTCAGAAAAGACCTCTGTGCTCAGATATTTTGGTTCTGTTGCTTTCCTTGTAAGAAATTATGAGGATAGGAACCTGTCTACATACTGTTACTCATCTTTAAATCAGGAATAAGCACAAAGTCTGCATTCTGCACGTTCAACTCAAACCTCTAAAGTTCTGAGTTCTTTGGAAAACGGCAATGAAATATAAGTTTAGTTTGTTAGCAATGTGCCAAATACAGGTAAAATATTAATGAACATAAAAATATAAAATATCCTGCAGTTAAATTGGACAAACCAAGCAGAGACCTAAAAAGTGACAGAAAACCTTTTTGAAGTACTAAGAGCAAGGAGTTAAATTTTAATTCCTTGTAGCAATTATTTTCTCCCCTGGGGAAAGGACATTAAGAACTTTGTGTGGCAGTGACATCTATTTTTTATTATGCCCATGAACAAGTACATCTTTCCAAACTGCTGATATTCATTGCTTTTAAATCGGAATAGATGATTTTGAAAAGATATGAAGATTCATTAGTCCTAGCTCTAAGTATTGCCAGAGAAATTATTCTCATCTACTGCAGCCTATGAAGACTCAAAGGACAGTCAAGTAATACCCTTGACTCTAAGAATATGTCCTTGGTCAGATAAATTCACAGACAGCAAGACATGGTCCCACTGCCCACTAACCCAAACAATCATGCCTTTTGCTAGCAATGAACATCATAGATTCTCAGGAAGGGTCATATGTGTGTATCGAGAATATTCAAAATGCTGGCAGAGAGGAAGTTTGCTTTTGATGTAGCATTTTAGATAACATTTTGTAGTTTTTAGACAAGTGTTATTAAAATCCACTTATGACAATCAAATTATAACCCCCACAAGACAATAGCTGGGGTGGTAACAGCTCTTTTCAGAAAATTATCAAGAAGAGCCATGTGTTGGTGCTTTTATCATCACCATATGAGTTGGCACACCATTCTAAAAAAGTTGATATCATGCTTCATATTTTCCAAATGAGATATTGAGACACTTAGGAGCACATATGGATTAATTAAAGGGTGAGTGATCAGGTAATAGATGCTCAGATGAAAAAGAGAAAAGAAACTATATTGAAACAAGGCCTCACATGCCCAGAATTCATATTCTTCCAAAGATCTTCTAGACATGTACAAAACATGAACAATAAGACATATACAAAAACAGATGAACATCTGTTTACAACCTCACAGGGCCTACCTAGAGATAAAACACCTAACTCTTTCCAAATATTGGGAAGAATAGCCCTACAGCCTTCCCCGGGGTGATAGTTTAAATGTGCAGTAAACACAATATAAGACACATGTGGAAAGGGATTGTCACACCTCATCTGTGACATTCATTTCACCTTGCTTTTTACTGGATTTTTGTTACTTCTATGACAAGGACAAGAATTGCATCATACAACGTGAATCACCCAGAGCATTTTTCCCTTGCACAGAGTGGGCGTTGAATGCAAACAAGACTTTCTGGCTGAGTGAATGATCAATCCACATTCCCTTCATTCACCTGCTACACAAGAGCAATTTTCCAGAGGTAAGAACAACCCCACTTCAACCTCTTTCATCTGCAGCTCACCCAGCATGCCCTCAGGTCTGTCACCTTCACTGCCTTATCCCCAATGTAATGAGGCTCAAGGAGAGTGACTCAGCTCCTAGATTTTCCATGTTTTCTTTTTCCCTTCTCTATTTGCTTCATTGCCAGTCTCAGTGACTCAGCCCTTAGCTTAATGGAAGTGGTGTTCATTTATGGCATATATAATACTTCTTGTACATAATACATTCTCAAAACTCTTTCACAGCTACTATTTAATTTGGTGACATCATTTTCTGAGGTCACCAGGATGCATCTTCAGGGTTTTGTGCCATAAGGAAAACAGAGAGATAGAAAGGTGCCTCAGTCAAGGTCACATAGTTACCAATGAATGGCAGATCCACATATCTCATTCTTCTCAGGTTTTGCTTCATGGTCCCTGTGACATTGTTTCCATCCACAGGGCAAAAGTTTCACCCCACTCACTCAGCTCCATCTTAGCATGCTGAAAGCTGGTAAACATGACTATTATTTCCAAAAGTTCAGCTGTGGTTGCTTTCAGAGTTTAGAGTAGTTCTGGAAGCATATTTTTTTTGTTATGAACAAAATCTTCCAGAAATATTTGATGTTTTAAAATGATATCTCACTGAAATCTTGCAAAAAGCAGAAATTCTCTATTTTCTAATGAAGATTTGGGCAGGGAGGTGGTATAAGAACTGGAAAAACTGGATATTTTAGGAGCTTCTGGGAGTCTTGTGTCCCAGAGAGGCATCCCACAGACAAAGTTAACCCAGGTGGGGCTGCTAGGTCATAGAAACCATGGGTGTGTGAACGTGCAAGGGGCTCTGTCTATAGAGAGAAGGAAGCTTGTCTAGGAGAAAATAGTGGATGGAGGGATTCATGGAGAAAACGAGGTTGAGTGTTACAGAGAGAGGCTGAGAGATGTGGAATTGCTGGACGAAGGGCTTGATTATAATATCCATCAGTGGGAACCATGAGGACTACATACACCCATGTCTGCTTCTTTCTTTTATGATTGTTCAAAAATATTTTCACCTGAAAGCATTTTCTGAGTCTCGTCTTTCTGCCTCTGAAACAGTGACGGCCTGGTGCATAGTGTACGAGAGGATAAGGGAGAGAGATGATCTGCCTGGT
>CM053743.1:68871973-68909745 GCA_028658305.1 Pachyuromys duprasi | reverse complement strand
ACTGGCTGGATCCCAGTGGACAACATTGCAGCCAGCTCTGAGGAGACAGGATGAGCTGGGGTTGGATGGAAGGGGAGGAGGTCCTCCCCTGCTGGTGGACTTGGAGTGGGCGGGGAGGAGATGAGGGAGGGTTTGGGAGGGTGGGAGGGAGTGGGCGGGCTGGGCATGGGATGCAAAGTACCTAACCTGTGATTGATAACAAAAAATAAAAAAATTAAAAAAGAAAGGGATTTGAAAAAATAAGGTTAGTTTTGCAGGGGCAGTTGGTGATAGTAAAAAAAAAAAAAAGATCATGTGTTGAAGGCTTAGTTTTCGATATAATAGTTTTAGAAGTTGAAGATTTTGGTTCAGTCATGAGGTCTCTGACCTCGGAGTTTTAAGCAAATGGTAGTTTTATTTTAATGGACAATTTGGAGATGGCAGAAATGTAGGTATAGGGAAGTAAGTAAGTAACAAGGAAGAATGAAGGAAGTATATCAACGGTGTCATACCTTGAAAAATATATTTTGTACTTTTCCCTGACCACCCTAGTGGCAATTCATTCCTCTCTTTCTCTCTCTCCCTTCTTCCCTTCCTCCTTCAATCTCTCTCTGTGTGCCTCTGTCTCTATGTATCTCTGTCTCTGTATCTGTCTCTGTCTCTCTCACTCTCTGCCTCCCTCTCTCCCATTCCCTGTTCTTCCTTCTCAGCTGGCATGAGGTCAGCAGCTCAGCCTCACCATTAATTCTCATCAAAAAGATTCTGAATGGTGGAGACAAATGCCTGCACTCATGGACTGGATTGTCGAAAACAGGCAAAGCTGATTTTCTCATCTGTTTTTTAAGGTAACAGTGAACAAGAGTGTGAGCAGAGCAAGCCCATGTATTAACAGCCTTGCATCTAGGATTCACACCCAACAATGGAAGTGGCTTTGTTCTTCCCAGCAAGACTCGTAGAAAAAAATTTTACCACCAAACCTTCCATACTTCAGATCTATTTTCAGCCATAAAGTGTTTTATATCTGACTCCATGATGTTATAATGGTAGCTAACATTTTCGGAAGGCTTATGACATTCCAGACACTGTTTAAATGATTTCCAATATATTGATTTCGTTAATATTCATCCCATTCCAATGGTGAATGATAGCATGTCATCTCATAGATGAAGAACTCAAGGCACAGTGAAGTAACTCACACAAAGTCACACAGCCAACAAGAAGCCTTTAGATATGATCCCAGGGAGTCTGTCTGACTCAACTACTCCTGTTCTTGCCAGCTATGCTATGCCTTCTCCTAATATGAGGTATGTTTTATCTGGAGAATGAGTCACAGAAGGACAAAAGGTACATCAAGAGACACTTTAAGCTAATGTCATACAGATGAAAAGCACCCTGCCTGCTGCATTAGTTATTCACAACCCATGAAGCAACACTGGATATGAAAATCCTGCATGGTAATGTGTGGCCAGTTCCCATCTACAAAGTGCTGGCGGTTCCCCGGTTTTAGTGTTTCAAGGCCACATCTATTCTTTTTGACACTGGCTGAACCCCTGTGTTCCTGAGGTCTTCATTATTGTTATTTATGTTCAGTCCTATCTTGACCACATAATAGATGATCACTATATATACCTTAGAATGACTCAATGAAGCATAAGTCTAAGTTTCACTCCTCCTTTATCCACCAAAGATTTTTGCAAAACAGGTGATCTAGAAACACTAACTAACACCGTATAGTTGCTGCTAATTTTTGGAACTGTGACAGAGAGATATCAAGAAGCCTTGGATTTTAGTGTACACCCTCTAGAAGAACTAACAGAAAAACCAAATCATAGGATCGTTTTCGGGAGCATTCTTTTGTGGTATCTGATTTAGCAGCTTTTACCGGATAGTTAGAGATGTTGTGGTCAGTGGGAGCAACTGACCAATGTCAGGAACACCTTCTTTGAAGATGACAAGATTTTGGCTAGTCCAGGGCTGCTCCAGACCATGGCTTTCATGTGAAACTTGAGAAAGAGTAGAAAGCACTTCCCTACAGTCCTTACAGACAACATAGTGCCAGAAAGATGAAACAGATGGATTTGCGATGGGGATAGGGGTAATATGCCTGGCTGCTTATTCCAAATGACTGTATGATGGGAATTCGCTTCTTCAAGTCAGATGTCAGATTCTGTACACACCACAGAGAATCTTTCTCTCCCAACTCTTTCCAAGAGCATCACCCTGAAAGGAATGCAGTTGCTACCACTTAAACAAACAAACAACAAAGACACACAGTAACACTTGAAGATTCCCATTTAGAGAATACAATTAAGAATTGCTACACAACAGGGTCCAAAAATGTTGTAATGTCGTTCAGAGAACAGGATTGTCTACTATCCGTGGATCTTGTACTTACCACAGGGAGAGTTAGAGGACCTACAGGAGGTGCCCTCATATTCTATGAAGCAGCTGAGAAGTCTTAGGTATTGCTCTGTCTAAGCTGAGCATGGGATAAATAAGAACCCTCGAAAGGTGGTGAAATCAACCATATGTGATTTTAAAATGAGCTTTTAGAAACAGATATTATCTGGCTGACTTGAGAGAGGCTTGGGTGTTAAACTGTACTGTTTGTGTGGAAACCACGTATTCCTTTTAATATAAGCAGTTATGACCCAACGCTAGTATCAACCTCTGAGACAAAGGGGAAGGGAAGAGGCAGAGAACGGTCTCAAATAACTTGCCATCAAATTACAATACAGGGGAATTGTGCTTGACTCCCGAAACATTCTTGTGAGTGATTTTCAGCAGCCCTTCGTGATAAGTGGAGGCTTTCTCCTTGAAAACAGATCATGTCCATACCACACACAAGCACAGCAGCAGGGTAAGCAGATTCTATCCACTGCAACACTTCACATGTCTCAAAAGTGAGAAATATACGAAAACCCAGATAGGTGTTGTCAGATGCACACAGTCTTTTTTACTTGTATGGTCAGAGAAACAAAACAACAACAACAATAAACCTCAAAATCAGTCTTGCTACTTCTCTGTGAGAGAGGACCCATTAGGGACTGGTTAGGTCACTCCATCTGAAGTGCACCAGAAGTCCAGTTGAAGATTGGCTACGTAGATACTAGCATTCGATCCAGTTGTTTCTAATTCGAGTGAATAAAGAGACTGGAGGAGATGTGAACCTGAGAGTTATGGATAATAACATCTACTTAGAGATAGGAAGTGTATTTCTCCTAATGCCGTGGAAAATGATTTTATACCCATTATCAACACCCTAAAGTTTGCACCTGATTGGACCTAAGAATGGTTCTGACAGACCGCTTCCAGAAACCCACTCTATGGGAGCCATATGTGCTCAATCTGTGAAAAAAAAAAGAATGGATCTGATTTTATTTTTATTTATAGTGATTTTTTTTACTATCTCATACATGTGTGCTATATTACATCATCCTCTCCTTTTCCATCTTAAACTCCTCCCATGCCCCACAAAGGAATGATTCTTTTGATCTAACCTATGTTTGTGTGTGTGTGTGTGTGTGTATGTGTGTGTGTGTACATTTCTTCTCTTCCTTGCATTATGCAAAGCATCACACCAAGGCTGGTTTGGCACTCAGATGAGCATCTGATGACCTGTCATTTCATTCGTACCTTCTGGTGCTTTCTGCTCTCCTTGGGGATAAACTCACTATTCCATTACTCTACTAAAGAAAGAAAGGAACTGCTAATCCCAGGCAAGGTAGGGATAACTTTTTAAAAAATGCTACAAGGGTAGAAAGAACCACATGGATAAACCACATAACATACAGGAATGTTTTGTGGGAATTCTTTATGTTGGAACGTCCTTCCCCCCTCCTATTTCTAGCCAAGAGTGAGTTTGGAGAGTTATTTTAATCTTAACTCTATTAACAGGGCTGCAACATTCCAAAAAGAAGGAAGGTTTCGCTGAACATTTTAAACAATTGATTCCAGATGGAGTCTCTCTGTATCATTTTTGGAATTGTTTGCTCTAAATGTGTTCTAAAGATAGAATGCACATGTTCACTGAAGATTGAAGGATGCTGAAGCATTAAGCAAGAAAGCGAATCTTTCTGCATTTCAGTCTTACTTGGTCAAATGGTTTTAATTCTCACATTCTTTAGTTTTACTTTTTCGGGGCACTCTCACATGTGTGCATATGTGTGTTTATGAGGCACCTAATCCATCAACCTCAGCAGGAAAAGGGCCAGAATGCAGGTCTACAGGTCTACTATCCATAGTTCTGCTCTGCTCAGATGAGCAGAGTTCTGCTGTGCTCTGCTGAGAATATCTGATGATAATGATTCATGACTTTTCTTTTTAACTAGAGCTTGGAGAGAGAGAGAGGGAGAGAGACAGAGACAGACAGACAGAGAGGGGGGGGGGAGGAAGGGAGAGAGAGACGGGGGAGGTGGAGGAAGGGAGAGAGAGAGAATGGCAGGGGAGGAAGATGGAGAGGAAGAGACTCTTCAAATACCCATTACCACTCATACTGTATTACATGATATATTTTATTCTATTTGGTTTCTGTCCAACTCACTCATGGAAAGGTGTTTATGAAGACCTTTGCTAGGGTTGTAGAACCAATCAAACAGTGTGCATGGCACTCATGAGCTTCCAGGCTAATTGCTACTATGCAAGAAGCTGACTGTCAGCCACTCACTGATGCTCTAGAGCCCTACCCCCTCAGAATAAAAGTGACTTGATGTGCTATTCTGTGTCAGTAAACATACGTAGAGAAATACAACTGACTGAACCAGAACTTTGCTTCCCAGTTAAAAGCCCAGCTTTGTAAGGTTGCTCTGACTTGAGATGAAGAATGGCTCAGTTATCAAGAGGCTGGTCTGGAGAAGTTGAGAGTGGTTTAGGAAGTGGAAAAAAGAAATTGAGATAGGAAATCCATCAAAAGAATCAGAAAACAGGGAGAAAAGGTGAGGAAAAGGAAGTGAGCTTTTGAGAATGGTACGTCCAATAAATAGGCCCCAATTTGAACAAAAGAGAGAGAGGACAGGAGGCTTCCAGAGCATCTGAGGATCTTCAGAGATGTTCCAAACCTTCATTTCCTGGCCATGCAGATATCCACAAGTGATACCTGAAATCCTTCCCACTCCAGCTGTCATCCGTGTAACAGAAGTGCCAATAATTATAACTACAGTGAAGTGCAGACTATACCCTAAATATTTAAGTCAGTACATTTAGTGATTTCAAAAAAACCAACAAAGTATGCATCATAATTATGATCACTGTTGTCCAATAAGAAAATTGAAAAGATGGATCAAATGCAATGAAAGCTTTCCTTTTTAATAAACATTTTAAAATATGATTGTTAATTGACATAGATTTTATCACTTCCCCCTCCATTTCCTCCCTCCAGCCCTTCCTAGAGACCCTATTTCAAACTCCTCCTATGTCCACTGTACTCTCAAAATGATACTGGATTATTATTGTTACATATATGTATATATGCATGTATACACATGTGTTATGTAATTTATATATACACATTACACAGTCCCACTGTAATCTATATATCCCATGTATTATAATATATATTTAATATATTATATAACACACATATATGATATATATGTATATATGCATATCATATATATGATATATCTTATATCCTGTTGAGTCCAGTTTTGGTGGTGGTGTGTATATGATTTCTAGGCTGACCACTCTGCATTGGAAAACCAATAAGGGGGCTCATCCTTGGGAGAGGCTAATTTTTCCCCAAGAAGTCATTAATTGCTTATAGTTCTTTGTCTATGGATGGCACCCCTCTATATCCTACACCAGAGATTCCTGTTCATTTATTTCATTACCAATTGATTACAAATCCCAGGAAATGGAAATAGCCTAGCTGTCCAACTGAGGAATGGTTAGTGCAAATGTGGTATATTTATACAATGGAATATTATTCAACTGTTAAGAAAAAAATAATTATCAAATCAGCAGGTAAAGATAATAACCATTCTGAATTAGGTAATCCAGATTCAAGAAGACAAATATCAGCTGCTTTCTCTCATTTGTGGATACTAGCCTTAAATCTGCAGGTATATATAGTTTATTTGATACCCTTAAATGTCAGGAAATTACTGAAGGGTCTTGGTAGTTGGCTTTAAAGGATAGGGAGATTAAAAAGCAGTAGTTAAAGGGGTTAATAGGAGAGGCATGGTAAAATTTGGGAAAGGAAATGGGGGATAGGATATAGGAAGGAATAAAAGAAGGAATAAATAACTCTTAACACCCTTCAAAACGTCATGTGGAAATTTACCTTTTATTGTAGCAGCTTCCTAAAATAAGTATGTATCTACTACAGCTACCCAAAAAAGACCTGGATAATAACAATTCTACTTGACATTTCAACATGGATGGAAGACTTATCACAGGATAACACCCCAAGATGAAGAACTACAGGTAATTAATAACTACTAAGAGAGGAATAATTAGTCTTCTTCATGATTGAACATCCTAATTGGTTATCCAATACCAAATGGTCATCCCTAAAACATATGAGCGACACTAACCTGTAGGCTCTGTGATTAATATATGTGTTTGTGTGTGTGTGTGTGTGTATGATGTATATATGTGTGTGTATTAATGCATGTATCAATATGTGTCTTTGTGTACATACATATATACATATGCACAATGACAGTAATTAAAGAAAAAGAGGCCATGAATTTGAGAGGAAGCTTGGGTGCATGAGACAGTTTGCAGCAAGGAAAGAAATGGAGAAATAAGGTAATTATATTTGTAGTTAAAATAAGTAAAAGAAAAAAGAAAAAAATGAAGTATTGCCAATGGTGGCTACATGGATGTTGCTGGAGAACATTGTGTTTAAGAATAATGAGGCACACACAGAAAACAACTATGGCCCATCCTCTTCTATATATGTGAAAGTTAAGATGGATGTAATAGAAGTATAGAGTAGAAGTCTAATCATATGTTTCATATCAGAGAGGAGGAGGATTGAGGGGAAGTTGGATAATGAGCCCCAAAGTGCAGTTGGATGGGAAGAATAAGTCTAGTGTTCTAAAACATAAGAGGCCAACAATATTAGACAAAAATTTATTACATGGTCTATAAAGTACTAGAAAAGACAAGTTTGACGTTTCCCCTAAAATATGACAAATGTTTAAGGAACTAGAAACACTCAAATTCATCAGTACATACTGTATGCATGGATCAAACTGTTACCCTGTACTCCAGAAACATGTAAAATTATTATATCAATTATAAATTCTGAAGATAGTAGTATCATTTTTTATTTTCAATCTTGAATGCTGATGGATTGTAAGCCTGGACTGAGGTCATGAAGCTGGCATAGAAGCCAGAGTTTCTGCACACCTCTGAACATACCCAGAACTGATTAAAAGTGAACAGGATGGATGAGAATTAGGTTTGCCTCAATGACTGGAGGCACAAAGCAAACACCAGACATTGGAGAATAAAACTTTGAGCACAATCCCAGTCTTTTATTCTGATGGTGACATTTCCACAATTAGTGACCAATAGCTATCATCTTTCCTCTTTTCCCATTCCACTTCCCTGACTGAGTACCTATGTTCTTCTGGCAGAGACCATCTAAAAAGTGAGTGTGATTGGAACTAATGAATGCATTTCTGTTCTATAGAATATTGCAATCTCACACTTAGGAGATTGACTTTAAAAGAACCAGTCCTTGACTATATCTTGAGAGCATCACCTGAGGACCCGTAGGACCTTCAAGTCCAGCCCCAGAGACAATCTCTATTTCTGACAGGTTTTCCAAGCTTCTGTATGTTGCAGACACACAGACCTACTTCCTTGAGTTTTAATGCTACAATTTTAAGCACATCCACACATATGTCTATAAAATCACTGTAGAAGTACTATGAAACAAGTACTTCTAGTTGTAATTGGAAAGAAATGTTTTAATACTAATTTTTTCCAAACATAAAATGACTTGTGTCATAAGGTCCTATAGAAAATTTTAATAAATATCTTGCTTGAATTTAGTTATTTCAGTGAAAAATTAGACAGATATAAATGATATTTTTGAGTGTTTTTGGTAAAAGAATAGACTAGAGGAACATTTTCATCTTGCACTTCGGTCTGTAAATTTAATTTGCCTTTATTTGGAAGGACGTTGACGCAAAATGCTCATAACATGGTTACCTGACGGTCTCCAGTGGAACAGATGTTATTGAAGTATAATTCTCCTGGCTGAAAAACAAAAATTGCAGTTAGAATTCCATTTCCCTTAATTCTCACAGATTCAAGTAATCATCAAAGTTTGGACCTGGTAGCAATAGATGCTACACTTTCTCCCAGGTCATTCTTATGGCATTTAGCATTTCCCTTGTCTCTGAGGATATCTCACTCTCCCTAAACTCATAAAGAGTGTTCTGCACATAGATGTTAAGAAGTTATAGAAGTTGCTGTTGAAATTGTTGAAATACTTTAAGAAAGGTTTTTCAGATTTCAAGAATGAAGTATAAATTAGAAAAACAATTTTTTAAACTGCTAATTAATGCTTTCCTCCCCTCCTTTCCATGAGAGGATGAAAAGCATATGAGAAAGTCTTCTTTCTCCTTTCTTCAAGGTTATTTGTAAATTTTCTGTGGTAAGCAATATTTGTTTAGTTTTGGATCTATCTTTATATTACTATACTTTTATTTCCCCTGAGAGCAAATATTCTGGGAAATCAAGTCAGTTCTGGGAGAAGACTGTGGCCTTAAGTCCATCAAAGTCCCTGACAACTGCATTACTTTATATGGTAAAGGAGTATTTAAAAGAACCAATTACTAAACTGAAAATTGGGACTCAAATATTTATATCTCTATAGCTATAGCTCTATTTGTGTACATATATACATATAATCTCTGCAACATATAAACTTTAAATATAAAAGTTAGGAAAAGGACAAAAAGATGCATAGCACCTATTAAAATATTTTAATATTTTTTAATTCTTTGATAATTTCATGCATATATACAGTATATTTTGATCATAGTCACTAGGAGCTTGTGGACAGACTTAATGTATTCCTGAAGGCTATGACTTTATTTTAGGCTAGAATCCCCTGAGGGTATGTTTATAACTTATATCCTATAAGTTTTATTCCATGTTTCTGAAATAATGGCATTCAGAGTTTGTTGAGGTAGTATGGAATTGTGATTTCTGGACCCTAATAATGGTGATGGGAGTAATAAAGAAAGGGGAGAGACAGAAAAGGGGGAGGAGTGAAGAAGATGATGAAACTGTCTAGCAAATTTGAGAACTGAAAGGGATTGTGTAATGAAGAGCACTCAGCCTGGCCAGGAGTAGATGCCTGTTCTTCAGTCTCCTAGTGAGTAGATTATGATGATTTATTTGGACTTCAAACTGTCACATAACTTTATTTTTTAAAGGTGTGTATTTAATGATATAACCAGGTAGGTCAGGGACATTTCATTGTATAGTTTAACCTACATTGTGCAAGAGTTTGTGCTTAATCAAATGTGTGGAAATATACATTTTGATGCCCTCATGGATTCTTCATTTGTGATATTACCTCTCACCTTGATGTCTCCTTTATTTTCTTTTCTTCACCAATTTATTTTTAAACTTTTGTTAATCTCCTCTGATACGCACATGTCATGATTTTTTTAACAGATTCATTCATTGACATCCCCCCACAATTTAATCAGAACCCATTTCTTCTTCTAGGCATCTTGGGAGCAGCAGCAAATCAAAGACAGCCCAGAGATCATGGAGTTTGTGTACTAACAATAGCACATAGTAAGAAACAGAGAGGCATATATTGTGATCAGTGGATACATGTTCTCCAAGAAATAGAAATCAGAGAGTGAGTAGATAATGCCATTTCTACAGAGGTCTGAGCAGAGCTCATGACAAGAAGCATCAAATGGTACCATGAGGACACATGAGAAGGTGCACTGGGCTTCATCTACACAGCACAGGACTTTAAAGCTGGGATGAAATCCAGAACAAGCCAGGCTGAGCAAGCAGGAAGAACTGTGGGGATGAGGAAGAAGGTACCACCAGGAGCAGATCCTCATAGGATTCTGCAAGGATAGTGACTTCCTTGTCATTGGAATGGGCCCTCAACAGAGAAAATTTGAGTTAGAGAGCGGTGTGCTCCGTTCTCATTCTAAAATGATGGCTCTGCTGGCATTACTTTTCCAGGCTGGAAGACTGGAAACAAAGAAGAGTGTGTTAGTTTCCCGAGGCTGTTTTAAGGAAGTATCAAAGCCTGGGTGGCTTAGAACAATGCAAGTTCACTGTCTCAGTCCTGAAGGACAGAGGTCCAAAGTCAAGGGACTATCAGGGCCAGCTTTGCTCTGAATCACTCAGAAAGTATCCTTCCCTGTCTCCTCCAAGTATGGGCTGTCAAAAGTGCAAGTATTCTTTGGCTTGGAGGACCATCATTCCAAACTCTGTCTCCATAATTATGTGGTACATTTGTGTAAGGCCGTGCAACTCCATATCCTGAGACCTGACAAAGACATCAGTTTTGGGACTGAGGGCTTTTTTTTCTTGTGAATTCTGTCTTCATCTTGACTAATAAGCTATATTAAAACACTATTTTCCAACTCTGGTCACATTTTGATATCCTAGATAGTCATTAATTTTTAAAGGAAGTAAGTCAACCTGGTATAATTGGCCTTTGAGAACTCTTGTAACTGTTTCTGTTGGAGATTATGGGAACTTAGACCAGAAAGGAAGGTGGTCTTCAGTTATCAGATCTGAGAAAAAAATGTTAGAATAAGCAGACTGTTTGAATATAGATACAAAGAAATTAAGTATGAAGAGATAACATCAAACTTTTGGGGTCTGAACAACTAACAACAAGAATGTAATTTCTATTAGAGAGGCAGGAGGGGGTCAGGATTTCAAATAGAGAGAGTGTTTTGATTTTACTAGAGTAAGTGTGAAATGCCTTCCTCTTACTATATGCAAGAAATGTGTGCAAGATCAAGCCAGACAAAATCCAGCATGGGTGCTTTGAGGAATCCTGAAGCCACACTCCTAGTTGAGGAGCTATTGGTGGCTGATTTCTGCTGGGAGAGTCCAGTTCCTTCAGGGATGCAGCCTTTGGGAGGCTACTCATATCCCTGTAGACGGCCCTACATATCCAGGTGGCACTAAGTTGACTCAGGACTTTTTTTTTAAAAAGAACATATAAAGTTGGAATGGAATATTGGTATGCGGGAAGGGAGGGATTGAAGTGGAAGGAATTTAGGGTAGACTTGATCAAAAATTTAAAACATACATAAAATTCTTAACAAAATATTTAATAACAGACTAAGACAAAAGAAAAATAGGAGCCATCAGGTAAAGGAACCCTAATTTGCTTTCATGCAGCTACATTTTAATTATCTCTACTTTCCCCTCCTATTGGAATTGAAGCTTAAGTGCATATGGGAGGTCCCTTCCTTCAGGCCTATATAAAAAGCATCTCCCTAAGGTTCTGAAATCTTAGTTTCTCAGTCATAGTGTAGACATTCTGGTGCCTTTCCTAAACTACTTACACAAGCTCACAGAGATCACATCAGAAGTAAAAAGACAAAAAAAAAAAAAAGAAATTTGTAGGAAAGGAAACGACAAGAGGAGGAGGCAGCTCTTTTTTGAGAAAATGGCTGCCTTCTACTTTGCACAGTTTTTCATGATTAGTCCATGCACTATTCTTTCACCTGAAAATTTACCAGAACTCTTTCTGTCCAAATCACCAAGGCCCTGCTGACCATTAACTCGTGTGGACTCTTCCCTGGCCTTGATCTTGCTTTTCAGCCATGCTTGGCAATTCTTGAGTTCTTCTTCCATTTAGAAGCTGTTCTTTGCCTTGGCCTCTGAACATTTATATTCTTTGTTTTTCTCCTACATAAAATTCTTTTTAATATTCTCCACTGGGTTTCCCCCTTTTCCCCTTCCCCTTTCCTTCCTTTCCTCCCTTTCTCCTCTTCCTCCGTGACTAGCCCACCATCTCCCCGTGTGTTCTAATGATAGAACACAAGGTTTGTGTGTGACAAAAACTCCACCACTGAGTTATAATGCAAGCCTGATTCTGACATATAGTTTATTCGTTCAATATAGAGAAAAAGTTAAATTTTATATTAAAGAAATATTAGATGATAAAATATAATTACTCTGAAGTGTTTGGGGAGGTTTCAATATAGAAGAAGCTATCTTTTATTTCACGGGCCTGTGACCTGCTTTCCTTCCCAGAATTGTGGCTTTGATGTCTCCTGAGGAGGGAGGAAGGAAACATGGCTGGCCTATATGATGCTCTAGAGTCTTTGTTTTCTTATACCACTTAGTGGGGTGGGTCCAAAGAAGATACTTGTGCCCCACAACTGATCTTGCCAAGTCTTATTTCTTGCTCATGCATCCCTGAGGCATTTAGTTCTATAGTCCTAGTCACCCTTGTAAGGAGGGACCAGATCTCGACATACACTCTGCATCCCTTTACACCCAGTGTCCCTACTTTTGTAACATGTCCCCTTCCTCTAAGAATGTTGACACTACATTTCTTCTGACTTTCAGATGTTCACTTCGGCTTCAGAAGCCAGGTTCTCCCATATCCCAGGGACAACTTCCCCTCGTGTCACACAGAAAACTCTTACACCTTCCCACCGCTCTACCTGCCACGTCTCTTAGCTCACCTGGAACCACTGTGTGTGATCCAGGGACACAGGTCCCCATCTCTCATCAATAGCTGCCTCAGTCCATGCTGCGACAGTGCCCGGCAGTTACAAACTGATCCAAAGAAATTCATGCTACAGATTAGTCATTCAAAAGAGACAGCTTGCTTTCTGGCTCTGAGTATTTTTTTTTTATCATTTTGGAAGTGATTTTGAAAATAACAATTGAAGGTATTTCCAATTCATTTTCTAATTGTAAATATTTGGGGCATTAGAGATTTAGTTTGAATTATTGTATTGAATTGAAAAGCTGTTTCTGTCATAATAGTCTGTGAGATGATGTTGAGTTTTAATTTTATTTTAAAGCAGTGAGTTCAATTCTCTCTTTACACACATGCATACACACACATATACACACTCACATTTTTTCTATAAAAGTATTTTAAGAGTGGTACTTTATGTGGAAATTCTAATAAATTTTTATTTCAACATTAATTTAGGTTTTCTCTCTGTGTGTACATGTGTGTGTGTGTGTGTGTGTGTGAGGGGGAGAGAGAGAGAGAGAGAGAGAATGAGAGAGAGAGCAGTGAAGATGGTAAGGGTAAAAAACAGAACGCAGGCAATGAATGATATATGGCAGGACACAGTCAGGCTTGCCATAAATCTAGACATCCTCATCCTGACAAATGTCGCTTTCCTGTACTCCACAAAGATGTTGCAGATTTCCCAGACTCTTTCTGCTGTAAGAGTGTTAATACAAATTCACAGTGTACCCTGGCTCAAAGGACAGGCTTGCTATTTGGGGAGTCCTGTTAGTTTAAAATGTGCTGGAGATCTGTTAATGAAGTGCTATTAACACAGTGAACTATACTGGAATATCAACAGTAACTGAAATTGTTCCCCATTAAATGCTGTGTCCAGAAGCCTCTCCCAGAATTATGCCACACGGTGTCAGACTCAAACAAAGTCAATATGAAATACAATTCCTAACCTCACTTCCTGGATCTGCTTCTAAATAATGGTAATCTTTCCTGCCTGGCTTTGTGATTCATTCTTTACATTTCTACAAATGTTACCTTTTCATTGTTTGTGACACAAAATTGTACTGGAAAAATACACTATCCAAAATGAAGAGATTTTTCAAGGGAGTAATTATAGTCATCCTTGTAAATGTAAACAATAATGTTTTAAATTACTCCAACATTATTTTTAGAAAGTAGATTCTAGACAACATTTTGTTTCATAAGCTTTTAGATCTGTCCATGAACTTCAAATTACCAGCCGGCTTACCTCACGTTTCTAACTAAGCATGCCTGCCTACCTCCTTGCACACTTAGTTATTGCCCTGTAATATGCACCAATCATTTCATTACAAGAATGAATTCTAGATAATTGCCAGGTACAACTAGTCAGAACTGTGCTTCGGGGAAGTCAAAGGCTTAATAATTTTTTCTTCTTTTTGCAAAAGAAGTATGGTCTATCAGAGGAACAGAAAGCTCTCCACTGCTGGTAGGTGAATATTCCTCAGAACTCCATTCAGCCAATGGGCAGGAGAAGCATTTGGATCATTAAGAAGGCATGTATGCTTTTTATAAGAGAAAAATCTGATTAAGATGATTAAAGACACTAATTATTTATCAAATTAACTATGATAGCCTATTAGGCTGTGCCAACATGAAGAGACTGTTTTGTGAGTCTCTCTGATTATATAGCACCAGAAACATTTGGTGGGCTGAGCCTTTGAGGGCTGCTTGTGCTTGGGATGTCTGTGTAATGAGAACTGAAACCTTACCGTCTTGATCCGCGCCTTTCTTCCTCCTTTGACATTCCCTGTGCTAGCTCAGAAGTCCAAAAACAAGTCATCATGCCTAGAATTTGCAATCCTGGGGACCGAAGTTGCTGTTACAAGTCTGTGGATCAAGAGAAGGTGTGGAGAGCTGGCCCAGGAAGCTCTGTAGAATACGTGGAGGCAATGCCTGATCCAGGCACTCTGGACCCTGCTGCACCATTCTGAACTGACCCATTTGTACTGTGCCTGAAATACTGCACATGTGGCAAAAATGTTGACACATATAAGCAAGAAAAAAATACCATAGGTATTTCTTTTTTATTTTTTCTTAGACAGGGTCTCTCTGTGTGCACCCTTGGCTGTCCTGGACTCATTTTGTAGATCAGCCCAGCCTCAAACTCACAGAGATCCACCTGCCTCTGCCTCTGTGAGTGTGTACCACTGAACCTGGCTTTTTATTTCAAACCTTTAGCCAAATACCCTGTTAGTTGGCCTCACTGGCCTTCTAGTGACTCTGAATTCCTTGCAGTTTTCTGTACACGAAGTTGTATCACTTTTATGTGATTTTAAACACATATTTTATTTGAAAATTCTGCTCTGCATCCACTACCTTCTTTGAAACTCTATCCTAACATCTACTTCAAATTTTCCTGACCCTCCATCTACATATTGGACCCTCCTTCTAACTCTAAGTGCATCTCATAAATGTTACACTTATAGTCATTTATGACAGTGACCTCACTTGTCTTATCGTCCATATTCTTTCCAGCCCTCTGCGCCATTTCTCTGCTTCTTCTTCCACCTGCTTGCATCTTTACCCTGTAGCCTCTTATTTTTGCAACATGCTTAATTTGGTCTTTTCAACTTGAATAGTCTAGCCAAATAATTCACCTTCATTGCAGCAGGTGTCATCAACATGGCCATAAGCAGTGGCCAGTCCTTTGTCTGATGCTTCCTGAGCATCCTGGGGTACCCTGCACTTTTTTTAAATACCTTTTCATGGTTTCAGGTTGATTTTCCTCTTATTGTTCCATCATCTTTGCTGTCTTTAGCCTGACATCTAAACCCTGTGCTGTAATTACTTGCTTTCGCAATGATCTAACCAGTTTCATAGCTTTAAAAGTTACCCATAGGAAGAACAGTCGAGGCTGTGAATATAGGTTCTTTCATAGAGTATTTGCCTACCATGCATGAAGTCTTAGGTTCTATCTCCAGCACCAATAAACCTGTCAACACCTTAGGTCATAATGACAGCTCTCATGATTCTTAACCAAGTAGAGCTAAATCATGTGTATGACAACTTCAATAGCAAACTTTAAGATGATGTAACAAGTCACAAAGCAAACAAAAGGCTCTTTTTTTTTCAGAAAAAAATGTATTTGCAATTCAAATGTTCATATAAAAAGCATAGATTTTAAAAAGTTCATGGATGTACTTTTAGAAGTGCTATGGTTTTGCCATTCATTGCAATTACATTCCGAAATGTGCAGGGTTCCCACACTGTGCTACCGTGTACATCTGTCACACGGAAGTCACTCGCATTACAACCTCTCCGGAGCCATTGTCTTCTGATACATCTTCGTGGGTTCTCATCCGATTGAAAAGATGTAAGAGCACATAGCCACACTGAAACCGTGGTGAGGTTAGCTGCGTTGGATGGACTAAGTTCCTGTTCCTCAAAGCTGACAATGGTAACCACAAAGTCCTACTCGTGGAAGACTCTCCTCGGCTGCTTTCTTCGATGTCTGCCGCTTTGTCGTAATTTAATACATCCCAGTGCAAATTAACAGCTCGCCATCGCTTAAACACTCTGTAAACAGCAGCTCCTTCATGGACAATGAGGCCTAAAATTCAAGGAAAGACAATGACTATTGACAGTTCAAAGTTGGAAACATTGTCTTATTTAAAGGTAAGGAATTTAAGACAGCCTCATCTCCATCACTCATTATTATAAAAGGACACAGCACTCTGGGTGGCCGTGGGCAAACTACTCCATGCTCATTATTTGAAGAAAACTGATGAATGTGTAGAGAGTTTAGCTGTCCGTGATGTAATTCCCTTCTACCAACTTGGCTCAGAGTACACCTTGAAGTATCTACATTGCTTTCAGTCATTGGCTTCATTTTTTAAACTTGACATTGCGCCAGCTTTGTTAGGAATGGGGATAGAGCTGACAACCCAAGAGACAGACATTAGGGTCACTACCATATTTGCTGCTCTTAAAGCAATAGCTGACACACAGTAGATACAACATAACATTTTACTTCTCTTACTTCCAGCAACCATTCAGAGAACTATTGAACACCTTAACTGCCTGATAACTTTGTATACATTACCTCATTGAATTCCCAGCACAGCATTATGAAGTAAACATTTCCCTTATTTTACAAACAGAAGGGACAAGTTGTGAAGATGTTATTGCAAACCCATTTGAGCACACAATTGAAAATGGCAGAGCCAGGAACTGATTCCAAGCAGGCTGGCCATAGAGTCCTTGTTCTGAATCTCACAGTCACACTGCTCTGAAGCAGACTCTCAGGGAAATAGTCAAGGCAATCTGAGAAACTCAGGGACCATACCTGCTGGACTGTAAACCGGATGTGGCCCATGAAAGCCTAGAGCCAGCCCCACCATCTGTGTCATGCTCCCCACACAGCACCCTTTTTATATGTGTTTACATTTCAGCACATGGTCTAGTAGCATGTGACTCTGTGATATAAATGGAGGTCACGGATGAGAGACCACTTCTAGGGAACAATGGGAAGTGTGTGCTTTTGTCTTTGAAGAGGCCTAAATGCCATTGGAGGTCAGACAGCAGAGTGGCCAAGGAAGAACCATTTCATTAGGTGGTGTGAGGCATGGCAGTGAGGCACACTTGTTGGTGT
Organism: Pachyuromys duprasi; assembly: GCA_028658305.1. Taxonomy (NCBI): domain Eukaryota; kingdom Metazoa; phylum Chordata; class Mammalia; order Rodentia; family Muridae; genus Pachyuromys; species Pachyuromys duprasi. The sequence goes on along the minus strand of CM053743.1, from coordinate 68,892,457 downwards.
GATCATTGTGCTGACGATGGATTTGAGAACGAACTGAAAATACAGTAGTGTGGAGAGGAAGGTTATATGAAACTAGTGGGGGCTTATAAAAGTTCTTTGAATTACATTTCAAGTAAGGGAATAGGGATGTAGATATTCAACTATCATTTTATTTATGTATACGAGAAATTAAAATTTCCCAAGAAGACAGATAATTTATCAGTTATCTAACATGTATTGAAAACTTTGGGGAAACAGAGAGGTTACAACAGTGCCCTTGAAGAGCAGAGAAGTCATAAGTAGACTACAGAAAAACAAGGAAAAACAAGTCTCCACAGAGGGAAAAATGGTGGAGACTGTAGTAACAGAAAGAAACATGAGTCAGCCCAGTGATTTTAAGGTTGAAAGAATAAGTGGTTGAAAGGGCAACTTACTTTCCAGAGTCCTAGTGAGTGGGGGAATGAGGGTACGCTTGTGTTGAGGACACTACCCTTTCTTCTCTCCCTTCTTTCATTCACCCTTCCCCGTTTTCTTCCTTTCTTTCTTCCTTCCTCTTTCCCTCCCTTCCATACTTTCATTAGCTAAAACAATGTCAAACACAATGTGAACATTTCTAGTCCTTGAAGAAGTAAGAATTTTGTCTGTTTGCACTAACCACTTAATAGAAAAAGGTAAGCTTCTTGTACATGTCACTTAACAGCTTGCAGAGACATTTACCAGTCTGCTGAAAACATGTGTGACCTGACAAATGAACATGTCTTTGAGGCCAAATCTTCTTTGTCACAAAATAATGCTCTGTCAATTGTGATAACCCCAGAAAAATCAATGTTGAAGCGCCCCTTTCCAAAGAAATGATGGGAGATGATCCCATGGACCAGTTGTTTATGGGGTACAGCCAGAATTACAAGTCAAGATGACAAGGTTTAATTGCTGCTTCTTTTATTAGGTTTGGAATTCATCATGGCCAGTGATTTAGCCTTTCTGACTTTTTCTTCTTTAAAATGCAACTGAAACATCCAATTTTTTCATCAAGAAGGAGGGTTTGGACATGGATTGTAATTCCTCAATACAGAAGCACTCAAATTTCCTCTGAGATGGTAACTATATAAATATAAGACATTACTATTAATTACAATAGTGAGTTTATATGATGTAAGTGCTTGTTCACACTAATCAAGAAACAATTACAGTCTGAGATAGGATCATTCAGAACAAGCGCAGTGGGGATCAGGGTTGCACTGTGCCTTCATCATAGAAAGATCACTCAGTTTTTGACATTTTATTCTTTTTCATTAAATTTCTTTGAAAGGCCAGAAGTCCAATCATTTATTAGAGGGTAAATGATCTTTCTAGGAATATATTCTTTTTTTTAATAGTTTCTTTTTCTTTTTTTTAGCTAGAAATATTTTTTAATTTTAACATTTTTATTTTATATTAATCACAGGTTATATACTTTGTATCCCATCCGTAGCCCTTCCCCCATTTCCTCCCTATCCCACCCTTCCCTCCCTCATCTCCTCCCTGCCCCTTTTCAGGTCCAGATAGGGGAGGACCTCCTCCCCTTCCAGATAGGTTTCAGATAGGGGAGGACCTCCTCCCCTTCCATCTAACTCTAGCTTATCAGGTCTCATCAGGAATAGCTGCAATGTCCTCTTCTGTGGCCTAGCAAGGCTGCTCCTTCCTCGGGGGGCAGGGAGGTCGAAGAGCCAGCCATTGAGTTCACGTCCAAAACAGTCCCTGTCTAGGAATATATTCTTAGAATCAATTCCTCAAATATGAAAATCCCCCCAATTTGGAGTAACAGGTCTTATTTTCCTGTGGGGTTCATTCTGAATGTCATTTAAAGAAAACTCCTTGGAAGTTCTCAGCAGACACTGTCCTTCTGTCTGTCCACCTCCATAGGCTAAGTAGCAATTGCATTCAGTCATGCATCATGTCTAGATCTTGTTTTATTCCCCATGAGCATTCAGAGCTGCCTTTTGCCTTCCGAAGCTTAAATTCCCTTAAATAGAATAAATCCCATGCTGCCCACAAGGAGCATCTTTTCTTTTCCTCGGGTTCTCTGAAGCACAGCAAAGTCTATTTGAGCAGGTGTGTAGAGCTCTATAGCCATTTATTTGTGTTCTGCCTATGATGATAGCCTCCCTTTGCTTAGTGGTGTTCTGAACGTCTCCCCCGATCCTGTTATTTCCAGGTCTTGTAAATAGGTCACATAGCGCTCAGGTCTGATTCCAGACCCTCCCCCTAATAGGGAAACTGCTTTAGCAAGCATCTAGGAATTCCTAGAAATGTCCCAGCCTGCTAAGGATCTTAGTCCAGCAGTGACTATCAATTATACTTGGAGATTCTGACTCTCCCATTCCCCATAGGATAAGTATGTACTGTTATTTTCTTCTTGTGAAAGGACCATTTAAATATCCCTAAGCCCCTGACCCCAGTGAATCAAACACATTCACCCTCGAAATCCTTCCCTCTGCCCTGGGTTTGTATTACCCTTTATTTCACAGGAATAAGGGTATGCAGGTTTGTACTTTCTTACTTCAAAACCCTCTGAGATTTGTCATTTATCCCCTGCTGGATCACAGCTCACTGAGCCTCCCTCTGGCCTGCAGAGCCTGGGCCTCAAGGCATGGGCTTTACCCCACACCTCTGCTGTGCTTAGCCCAATAGCTAGCCCAAGAGCTGTAACACTTTGGTATCACCATAGGCTTTGGAACGCCAAAGCTTTCATTGCCGCCAGCAATCTCATGCTAAAAGAGCCAAACTGTAACCCTCGGTGGGAAATCTTTTCCACAGCTCGGCTTAGCATACTCAGGACTCAAACCTAAATAAAGTGTTCTTGCTGCCCCTGAGAGAAACAAACACTGGTGGATATGGAAGATATGGGAAGACATGGACACCACAATCTTTTTTTAATTAATTATTTTTTGTTTATTACAATTTATTCACTTTGTATCCCAGCTGTAGCCCCCAACTCCTTGTTCCCTCCTCACCCCACCCTCCCTCCTGCTTCTCCTTCCATGCCCTTCCCCCAGCCCACTGGTCCTCTCACCCTATCTCACCCTAGCCTATCAGGTCTTCCTCTGTGGCCTGGTAAGGCTGCTTCCCCCTCAAAATGGAGGTGGTCAAAGAGCTGGCCACTGAGTTCATGTCAGAGACAGGCCCTGCTTCCCTTACTAGAGAACCCACTTGGAGACTGAGCTGCCATGGGCTACATCTGTGCAGGGGTTCAAGGTTATCTCCATGCATGGTCCTTGGTTGGAGTATCAGTCTCAGAAAAGACCCCTGTGCCCAGATATTTTGGTTCTATTGCTCTTCTTGTGGAGCTCCTGTCCTCTCCAGATCTTACTATCTCCCCCTTTTTTCATAAGATTCCCTGCACTCTGCCCAAAGTATGGTTCATTCAAATCTAACGCAATGTGCTCAAAAGTCAACCTTTAAGAACTGCATCAGTGGTGCTTTGCCGTTTATGATCTAAGGAATTTATAATTTTGACACTTCAGGACAAATAATAGAGGCTTGATTTATATTTCACTTGAACCATTAACCTTGAAGGAAAAAACAGTGACACTCTCTATAAAATAGAAATATTAAATTTTTAGGATACTTTTTATATTCAAATGTCATATATGCCAACAGAGTATGAGAGTTGAGGGATGTGCTGAGCCTGTATTTTCTTTCTTGACAATACATGTAATAGAAATCTTATTGATAGTCAAGGGGAAAATTTTTTAAGGAATTATCTTGAAAATCAAAGCAGCCTTAAGTAGGTTTGGGTTTAATTGAAATAAAAAATTTATGTAAGCAAAATCGAATCAAAACTTAAAATTGTACGCTAGCTGTAGTCACACACATGTACACTTGCACACGTGAGTATGTCTGTTCAAATGCTATAAGCATCAAGCATGGGGTCTGCAGAGGTCTGCACCAGGTTCTCTTTGTATATGTTGTGACTGTTTTGTTGGTGTTTTTGTGGGATCCTTAGCTGTAAGAGTAAGTGTGTCTTTGATCCTTTGCCTGCTCTTGGGGCTCTTTTCCTCCTGTTATGTTGCCTTATCCAGTCTCAATAGGAGGGCTTTTTCCTTGTCTTACCGATTTTTTTTAAAGTTTATTTTGTAACGTTTGGTTGTTGTCTCATAGAGGCCTGCTCTTTTCTGAAGGGAGATGGAAAGGGGATGGATCTGGGGAACAGGGTGGTATCCTGGGAAGAGTGGAGGGAGGGGAAACTGAGATTGGGATGTATTATATGAGAGAAGAATCAGTTTTCAAAACAAAATCCCAAATATGACAAACAGAATAGTCAGTGGCTCTAGAAGTATCCTAAAGAGATGGATCTGGCTATTCCTATATGGTAAGTCAGTTTGGAGCCCATAGCACCAGTTTGCCTTACTTTTGATGCCTTTATTTTTAGCAATAATTGGTTAAAACTATAGTATTGTTGCTTTAGAATGACTACAACATAAAACTTTAGTCCACTATATCGTGGATGGTGATAAACTTTTCTAAAATTCCATGAATGGCTTGAGTGGTGCTCAGTGAGTAGAATGCTTGTTGCAGAAGCCAGACTGTCTACATTCAACCCCCAATGGCCACTTAAAAGTGGAAGGAGAGACTCGTTTCCTTGAAATTGTCTTCCAGCCTCCACAAGTACACTGTAGTCTGCTCATCCTTGTGTCTACCCTCAATAATTATTTAAAAATATTTAATGCCAAGTGCATTCCCTCTCCTAGAATTTTTTTCCCAACATGTACCTAAGCAGCATCCCCAATGCTTAGAGAAACTTAAATGTGAGTGTGGAAAGGCATTATTGAAAAGGCATCTCCTCATTGAATATTGTTCACCAATGTCTTGAAGAAATAACTATAAGTCAGTTATTTCTTTATGTGCTAAAATATTTCTGTTGTTGAACTGAACTATATATGAAGGCTAATCCCATATAAAAATGCAAGATGGTTAAATTTAAAAAGTGAGATGAAGACAAACAATACACACAGTATCCAAAACAGTTATCATAAATTGATGTCAGATGAGCCCTCTGTAAACCACAACGTGCTAATCGTAAATGGGTGTTTTGTGATATCCATATATAAATAAATGAAATAAAGAAACAGCCAATATAAAATGCACACTATTAGCCAATATTAACCATAAGCCAGGAGCAAGCACAGATTCGTCATTACCACTGTTAGGAGACGCCTGTGTAGGAGAAACAATGAATTTCTCCATGACACAGAAAAAGCCTTAGCACAGATACTGGCCAACTTCTAGGTACTAATGTTTAAAAGCCACCATACTTTTCATGTAGATAAGTTTACACATCAAGAGGTAAACATTACACTAATGGAAACCCTAAGTTGATACACTTTCTCCAAGTCTACAACATAAACTTCCATGTCTGTTCTATAGTACTGTCTCCTTGTTCTGTGGGATTTCCTTAGGTAGATGGGAAGAGGGCATTTAAATTAGACCTCTAGGGTTGATTGCATCAGGGCAGGAAAGACACAGACTATGAAGCCCATCTTGATGCTGAAGTCAGATTTCACTGGCTGAACTCAGTGAAGTAGACCCTTTCCCAAAATGTACTGTCCGCTTAACTTTATTCTTGTCTGCCCATCACTGTTTCAGTAAATGGCCATTGACTGCTCTGTCTGCTTAGCTAAACATGGATTGAAAACATTAGAGAGAAATGCCACCCACTGACTGATGGTCTATTAAGATCAGCCTATTCTGTTTCTTTGTTAAACAATCTGTCAGCTCCTCTTCCCTTTCTACCAGCTCCAGGTCCCATAGGACATATCTATTCTATTTTACTCATTTTTTGTACAGTATTACCTTGTATAAACACTGTGGTTCCTAATCTGCTGTGTGCTCCCAAGTAGTCTGAGCCCTGTCTTCTTTTTCCTTTAGGTGGATATTATTCCTATTCCATTTCCTGCCATATGATAAAAAATAAGTCAACCCTTGCTGAATTCCAGAGAAAGAAAAAGAAAGAAAAAGATCAGCGGGATCTACAGAATGCCTGAATCAAGCAAAGACTAAATCTAGTTGTGCTAGTATTATGTAAGCAGCTCAAAAATCTTAACTATATAGTTCTTTGAAACAATAGAATGTATTTTAAAACACTGGCAGATGAACTCAAACATGTGATTCAAAAATGGATTTGAAGAGAGCTTAAGGGGTCATTGGCTATGTTTTATGAAAGTAGGCTTTGCCTTTAGGGGAAAGGGGGGGATAAACAGAGGGTCATTGGTGGCAGAAGAGTTACAGGGATTTGTATTTAGCCAAGGAAACTGAGTATCATCCTCCTCCATTCTCTTGTCAGCCTGTCAGCAAACACTGGCTGAATCAAAACAATTATGAAGCCAGATGCTTACAAAATGACAGCCAGAACTAAAGCCTCAGGAACATGGATTTCCGGGGGAGTGGGGTGGGGAAGACAGAGAATGAACAGCAAGCTGTCTATTCATCTCTGACTTGCTGTCTGAAAAGTCAATTCATCAATCAATCATTATTTTATTATTCCTTGGCAGTTAGAGACTCTCTTAATCATTCAGTTACTAACCTTGGAGCACAAATCTGCCATTGGTATAGTCATAGAACATTTCTCCAAAGCTATAAACTGCTACAGATTATAAATCCATGGTATGGCCAACAAGAGGAGGTTAAAGTAATTCTCTCTCTGCAGAAGAAATTTAAACTTCAAGATCAGGCAAGGGTGAGGTGTGTGTTTGTGTTTATGTATGTGTGTGTGTGTATGTATCTGTCTGAGTGTCTGTTTGTGCACCTGTGGATGTGTGCATATGTGTGTGTGTATATAAGAATGATTCGTATATGTGGGTGCCATGGCACATGTATAGAGATCAGAGGATAACTTTGTTCTTTCCTTCCACCTTTTGTGAGTTCCAGATATCATACTCAGTTCAGCAGGTTTTATCTACAAACACCTTTACACACTGAGCCTTCTCTCCAGGCCACATGTGATTTTTTATATAGATAACATTTATTAATAAAAACAACAGAAAGAGAGAATGGTCTTATGGGATAGGTTATCATGGTTTCTATTCTCTTTACTAGTGCGTCTATACTTTTTTGTTGGATTAATTATAAGTGGATGAATAAAGATATATGTGTATATGTATATACAAACACACACACATATATATGTATATGATTGCAATTTTAGAAAAATCATTTCTCATCTAAAATTGGCTCCTCCAATCATAATGCAACCTCACTCGCTGGAAGCTAGGCTCAGCTCTGTGCACTCATTCAGATGTCAAGCTATTCCCTCCCATCCCTGGGTCTTCACTCTTTCTTCACTCTTTCTTCTGACTTCAAACATCTCTTCTCCCGAGTTGTCTATGTCTGGTCCTACCTTTAAAACATACAACGCAAAAAGCAACATCTTTCTCAAGCCCACATTCCCTCTAGATTCCACCCAGTTTGAACTGTGTCTTCTGTCAGGCAAGAACTTAGGTTTTGAGCCCTCTTGTGCCCATCTTCACACTGCTGCAGTTACTCTTCTCTGTGATCCCCCCACATTGCCATATCCTTGCTTCTCTTTACCTGGAATGGTTTCTGATTGGGCCCCCTGAGCCTCTTCTCCCCCTCCGCTTACCTTCCTCCTCTGGCCATGCTCCTCCACCCTTTTTGTCTCCCTGCGTTCCTCAAACTTCAGGTCATTCTGCCCGAAGTATTTTCCTTGTAGACCCCTGTCTTGGCTACCACATGTAATTCTCTAGCTCTGTCTTGAGCTGAGGACTCTTAATTCCAGCTGCTTGCTGGCCACATTCCCTTGGATTCCCCAGAAATTCTGACAAAGATAAATGTTCAAGAGGAATGTCTCTCTTTTAATTGTCTTCTGATGCCTCACTGTTCAGGAACTAACATCAGCCTCTGTGGGTTCCAGCTGAGGGGCTTTCCCTGGATCTCCAGCAACAACTCCTTCCAATTGCTACCACATTCGTCACTGTGTCATTGCTTTTCATTATGGTAGACCTCTACCAAGCCTAGGAAATACGTAATCACTTGTTTAGGTGCTTGTAACATCTTTATTACCCCCCCCACACACACACACAGCTGTCTGTCTACCATGCCTATAATTATCAATGACATTTCTTTAGTGTCAGGATGGTCAACCATGTGCAGAAAAGTATTTCTTAAGGTCTCTTGACTTGTGATTTAGAGGCCAGGCTGCTCTACAGATCAAGTCTCAATACAGCCAGGGCTATATAGTGAAACCCAATCTTGAGAGAAAGAGAGGGGAGAGAAAGACAAAGAGAAGGGGGATATTATATTGGTTAGTCTCAGTAGTGGCTCCCACTTTAGAGCCTTTCCATGTTTCTGTTCTTCTTCAAAATTTAGCTCAAGAGTTTTCCTCCAGACAGGCTTTGCTCCCCCTGAATTGATTACCCCACCTCTTGTCAGGTCTTGGGAACTTCTCTCTTGGTACTTTTCCAGGTTGTATTTAATATTTTTCTGAGAATGTCTGTCTCAGAAACTTCTCTCCTGGCACTTTCCAGGTTATATTAAATCTTCTGTGGATGTCTGTCTGCAGCAAGTAGACCATGCAGTGAGCATGCTATATCCCTGCTTAACAAATGCAAAGGGTCCAGACAGTGAATTGTTCAGGCTATGCAAACCTTCTGATCTCTGTTGCATTTTTTCGATAGCATATACGTAAGCAGATATGGCTTTATCTCAACACAAAATTATGAGCATCACAGTTTCAATTTGGTACAATCTTCATGTATCATAAGTTCCTTTGATATATTTAGCCATTTAAAATGCAGGAAAAAAAACCAACCAGTCCAACTATTCTTAAGTCACAGAGAGACAATGTGTCTTTTCTAGTTCTATGTACTGTGTGCTCACCAATTTTCTGCTTCATTCTCTGTCCTGTAGTTCAGGAGCAGCATGAGGTATACAATATAAGTGGAATGAGTGTCAACTAGCAACTCAAACACTTTTTGCTAGACAGCTCTACATGGAGAGACACAGATGAGAGTGTCTCAATTTCCTATGAAGGAGATGAAAGTCAAGCATACTTGGTCTGCTGTTCTGTTAATTTTATTAATATTTCTTTAAGACAACTAGTTTTTTTACCAAGTTATATAAGATGAGGTCTTCCTAGACACATCTTTCATTTTTATCCCTCACGGGAGACCCTATGGTGTTAATTAGTGATGAAAGACCATTCCAATACAGCCCAGAAAAGCATGTATCAAAAACAGTTTCCTTCCTGTTCTACTTCCTGGGGTTCAAAATGCAACAGTATCAATAATAGCCAACCATAACAATCTTTTTGAAAACTGGTAAACATCACTATGATTAAGGCGTAGAAAACCCTATAATTTATGCCTTCAGAGAGAGAGATAATGACCTACTTCTCAGAGCATTTAAAATATAAAAGTCTGCTTTTCTTTAACCATTTCAATAGCTCAGGGCCATTCTTTCTCTGCCCCCAGCATGTACCCAAATTGCAGTCACAGTCTGTGGCTGGGGCCTCTGTTCAGGGTTGACTTGGATTGTGTTTCAGGTTGGCTGATTACATCAGACACTTTCTGAATGAAGTGGTGGCATTTCCTAGGGTCCAGGGCAGTTAGCCAGTTCTGAAGTAAAGGAATAATGATATGTCCATGTTAAAAAGTTCACTACAGCTAAAGAATGGTTTCTAGTGAGCTAGCAGAGTCTGTACTCTGTAGTAGTTGTGGTCAAACATGACACAGAATCTGACAGTGCAGCCAACCATACAGCCTACCTTCCACTGAAGACGGGCTTGAGGGGAAACCCAGAGGGGCTCAGGGTAAGAACAGAGGATCCTCTATCCTTATTACAGAAGCAGAAGGGTGAAGGTCCCCTAGGAACCAAGTACTGAATGATGTGGGTCCCTGGTAAAATTACAGTACAAGAAAAATGAAGGAATTTCCTGGAGCTGAAAATTACAGTGATACCGACCTTCAAGAAAGGAAATACAAGCTAATCAACTTTTGTGGTTATTATGCCAAACACTGTTTAAGCTGAGATTCCTTTATCATGTGTCTTATGATTCATGCAGACTTAAACACATCCGTGCTTCCTACAAAACTCAGCAGAATACAAAAGCAACAATGCCTCCCACAGCCCAACTTTACCTAAAACCCAGACTGTCAAATGCAGAACTCAAGCAGCTTCCTGCATCCCAATCTGTAGCTCAGTGTTCACTATTGACTTCAAAGCTTTCTTTCTGGATAACAGCAGTGACTTAGTTCCAAACCAGGTCATGATGGTGGTAGCTGGGTAGAAGGGTGGGGTGTGATGAAGTACTGCATCTAGATTTTGTCAGAAAAAAAGCATCCACATGTTTAGGACATTTACATCTTTGTGATGGATGCTGCTAATGGTTTTGAATGGAGAAGACCTGCCCAGTCCAGGTCACTCTGGAATGTATGTGCCTGGGGAAGAGATGGGAGAATGGCTGGAAGTAGAATGGTCTACTTTCCCACAAAGAATGTTAGTGCATGCCAGGATATGCCAGACTCTAGTGGTCTGGTCCCATTTCAGGCAGGTTGGGAAAAGAACCTCCTCCACCATTCTGATTTCCCAAGCCCTTACCTATAGAACAACGTCCCCCACAGGACATAAACAAAGGAGCAGTAATATTGGGGTTTTCTTGCTAATTTTACATTATTTATTTGGAACAATCTGATGAATTTTATATGTATCTGTAGATATCTTAAAGCATTAACACATGTGATCTGTGGACAGTGACCCCCCCGGTTCTGCTTCAAGCACACACATCTTACCTATTATGTATAGTCAGTAACATGGAGGCTCTTTTGCTGCCTCCTAAATTATGACATGTCTCAACTTCTAATGAAAATTATTTTTAACTCTTCTGTCTTCTCTGTAAATTTATTTTTCACACAAAACACTTTAAAATATTGGCAACTTTTGAGTCATTTACAAAGGTATCAGAAAACAAGCACTTAGTCTTTTCTTAGGTTTTGCTTGCAATGTATTAGAATTTAATGTTTCCATAACAGGAGATTCGTTTTCTTAATTATGTTTTCTTATGACAATAGATTCATACTTATTGAAAGCAATGAAGATGACCCGCAGACCTATTTTGTCATTATGTGAGCATATCTAATAAGGGAATTTATTTATGGTAATAATGAAGTTTCTTTTTATCAAAACCATTCATCTTTCCTTACTTAATACCAGGAGTTAGACAATGTACTTTAAATTTTTCCTATCAACACATTAAAGCACATGATTATTTAGTTCTCTCTCCTGTGTGTGTATGTGTGTGATGTGTCCATATGATGTATGTCAGCAGTTACTCATGTGCCACTACTATTGTGTAAAGTCAGAGGATAATTTTCAAGAGTCAGTCCTAGCCTTTCCACATTTTTAAAGATTTATTTTTATTTTATGTGCATGAGTGTTTTACCTTCATGCACGTATGTACACCAGATGTTTTGCAGGTGGTTGTGAAGTGCCATGTTGGTGTTAAGAACCAAGCCTAATTTCTCTGAAAGAGTAGGAAGGGCTTGTGACCACTGAGCCATCTCCTGAGTCCTTATCCATATTAGTTCTGAGGCAAGGTGTCTCTTATTTTGCCACTGGGCATGGCAGGCTCATGAGCCACAAGGTGATTTTCTTCCCATTTCCCACAGGAGTGCTGCTTTTACTGGGACATACTGCCACAGTGCTGGATCTGGCATTTTACTTGGGGTCAGAGTACCCAACTCACATCATCAGGCATGTACCACAAGTACATTTACTCCCTGAACCATCTTCCTGCCTCTATTTTTAGCTTTTCTACCCAGAAAAAAAACTTAGAAACTGAAATAAAATCATTTGTATAGTGAATGCTAACCTAAATTAAAAAGCCAGAAAAAAGTGTTAGCTTGGCTCTTTAAGATGTAAACATCTGTCTAATACATTCAACTAAACACTGAACTGTATTTATCATTATGATGCTCTGTAATGAAATATGAATAAGTTAGTGACTGTAGCGCTGAGAAATGTGTGTGCCCAAGAAACTTCAGCCAATGAAATGTTTGACTATGAGAAGTACATTTCCATAGGGCTATCCTCATGACTATGAGACTTTTTTGAATTTAAGTAACTGTTTTGATTGAATATCTAGGGGAGTGAACGTTTATTTGGGGTAATTTGAGCCTCCTGTGAAGGAGCATATGTTTCAGTGTTGACTGTAATTGGTACAGAAGGAAGAAAATAATTTGATCTGATTGTCGTTCTAGTATATCCTGGTTTACTTTTTAGAATTTCCTAAATTTGGGAGAATTCAGAATCAGAGTAAATTGTCATATTAAATGCATGTCACTGTTTCAGAAGAGATCCATTGTGTTCATGATGGGATCGCTATAGACTTCTGTCATTATTGTGAAAGAACACTGAGAGAGAGTTTTGGCTCCCAGTGGGTACATCTGAGTGTGTATACAAAGGTGTGTGATTATCTATACTCCTCCATTTTTTGATCTTCTGCTTTAAATTCAGAAATTAATGGAGAAAAGAAAATTCACAGATCAGTGTTTTAGCTGATGAGCCAAGTGAGAGAAGGAGGCTGTTTTCTTCAACTATTTTCAGCCAATACATTCTACACAGAAAGTGGAGATGTCAAAAACAGCAAAAGCAGCTGACCCCAGAGCATCTAAGGTACTGGGATGTTCCAGAGTCAGTTAGGACCACTCTCCATCACTGCTGCTGAGCATCACCTCAGAGAGAAAGCACAGAAGTGATACACAGCATATGTGCTGTGTCTTTGCACACTACACCACTCTTCTTCAAGACTGAAGGGAAGACAGGCTGCCCACTGGCATGACCCCAGGTGGCCATGCTTATTTTCTTAGATAAAACTGTCATACTTATTTAGTTATAGAAGTGATTTGAAGAAAATGAATCCAATACTGTTCTGTATAGCTAAAGCCACCAGCAGTGATAAGAGAATGTGGAAATTGCTGCCAAGGCATGGGAAACAAGAACTTTTCTTTGGTGGCCTGTGAATGGTAAAGCCTATATAGTGGATTATTGAAAGGGATTTTCAAAACTCTAACACACGTGCCTACTACTCTGACCAGCCAATCTGCTCTTAGAAACTTGTCTGAAGAAACAATTAAAGCACATGTCTGCTACAGTATTATCCCTCATGGCAGAAATGACATTGATTGCCTTAAATAGCTATCAGTTGATGGATGCTGTGAAGTAAATCATGGTATAACCAACATGGAAATCTCTGAATATCACAGTGCTGGATGACAAGGACAATTTGCTGTACATGTTTGTAGAACATAAACATGAAATTCCCCAGAATCTGGGTGTCTAGAAGAACAATGTGATATATAAATATATATATATATATATTTAATATATATATTAAAATGTTGACAATGATGTCTATCCTCTTGACACAAAGGAAGTGCCACATCAAGAAGAGGACTGTGAGCCACATGGCCTTCTTATAACCACAGATTTTACAATTAGAAATAAAATAGGTGTGTGTGCATAGTATGTGTATAGTTAGAAATATTTTAAAAGGAAACATCAACCCATTTTTTCAAAAGAAGGCAACAATAAGTAGTGTCTTCCATTGAGTCCCAGGAAGGATCAGAACCTATCTTTTACAGAAATGGATTTCCCACCAACTAAAGGTGTTTATTAAAATTTTTTAAATCTTTTATCTAACTCTGTGATATTATATAATTAAATATGTATAATTTTTGCAAGAAGATCTTCCAGGAGAAACTGTCAAGAAGATCTTCCGGGGGAAACTGGCAAGCATGTCTTCACGTTGTGGCTCTCAGCATCAACCAGAGTTGTCCTTCCCTCTCCTCTGTACTCTTAGACTTTCTGAACCCCCTGCCACCTCACTCATCTGTCAGTTCCTTGATTTTTGAGAGCTGCAGTGCCTGTATTCTAACAAGAAGCTTGTTTTGTAGAATACTTACAGATTCCAAGATCTGGACCAGAATGCTGATCGCCAGCCATATATGTCTACTTAGATTAATTTAAACAAAATGTAACTTAAAATCTACTTTTCTCATTCTCAGCAGCCACAATTCACACTTTAAAGAGCCAAACACAGAGATGTACCTGGTACTCAGCAGTGCAGATGTGGACCACTTTCATATCTACAGACATTTCTATTTGGCAGACTTGATCTATATATTTCAACATACACCCTGGCAGAATTTAAAATATCAAAGTAATAATGTGATAAGCTATCATACGGAAGAAGAAAATTTAATTAATAATAAAAATATCAAAGAACCTACAAAATCAATGCAAAGGAAATGAATCATCAAATGCTCTCAATTAAAGATGTTTTCTGGCATTCCAGGATTTATCTCTGCTGTAGAGGGCTTCCCTTACAAGGGCAACACCCTAGATTTGTTCCTAGGCCCAAAAATGTTTCTACAAATCTTTAAATGTGTGTATAGTGATTTAATTTCTTGAGTATTTAATAAAATGGCTAACTTTTATTTTTTATTTTTCTGGATTATGTTTAAAAGAACTGTCAATCTATTCTTTGGAGCATGAGGGTAGGACTAGAAAGAGAACAGGGAAGAAGCTGGGATCAGGCTGTAAAGAGATAGAAAGAAAGAGAAAGAAAGAAAGAAGGAAAGAAAGAAAGAAAGAAAGAAAGAAAGAAAGAAAGAAAGAAAGAAAGAAGGAAGGAAGGAAAGAAAAGTTTGGAAAACTGGCAAAAATACTTCCAACGATATCTAAGCCTCTCTGTGGAAAAATGACGCAGCTTCCTCCAGTGCTGGGAAGCAGGTGTCTCTGCTGTCATCAAACATTAGCCATTAGCTTGTCTATCACTTTCTCCTTAAAATTTCCTTGAGCCTTCCCCTCCATGTAGTACCCAAGTAGGGATAACTCCCTGGCCTATTCAACTACCATTTGCCTGCCCATAACGTCACATCCCATTATATTCCAATTATGTTTATGCACCTATGCTCTGTGTCAAATGAAATAACAAATAGTGACTGGCAATCTCCAAATAATTAAGTTTTAAAATGGCAATGGGATATATACACACCACAGAAACTTAGGTGTGTGTTCAGAGAAATGGAGGCCAGGAAAGCTTTTTAAAGAAAAAAAATTGAAGGGAGGTGGATTAAATACTTGAAATAACAATCTTTGCTCACAGGGGTTCAACTCAACTATGCTCAATGATGGACACCAAGGAAGACAGCAGTTCAAGGTCAGACAGGTAGCCTTTCCAGTAAGATATCCTTACAGAGGTATTTCCTGTGTGAGTTTATGGTGACCTGTGTACAAAGCTGTGGTTCTATGGTCTTTGAAGACAGTTCTTAAGACTCACGTGCATGAGGTCCACTCTCAGTGTTTCAAAATGTTATTTGGTTGGTTGATTAGGGTCTGACAAGATGACATTTTGATTGTGAATACCTTTATATTCACATGAGGCCCTGGCCTGCTTGGGGGCAGCAAAACAACTGACCCCACTTGTGTTCCTAGCACTCAGCATTGCATTTGACACGGAACATGTCCAATAACTGGGTTGAGAAAACTCAACGCAAAATCTTAAATCTCCTTTCCATTCTAATGCTGACTCTATGTCTTCTAAGTCAGTAGTTTCTAAGGTGTAAACTATGTAGTTTTTGTTAGTATGTGCCTTTAATCAGGAGACAAATTAATTTGAAAGGTTGTCAGGGACTAATATTGGCCATAATTCAGTTGGCTCATGCATCCTTTACTATATTACTTTCTCAATTTCTTAGGGTAAAAAAATAATGACATGTTCACAGATCTAAAATAGTCTAATTAATGAGGTTGCCAAATGAAATGATGTTCAATCTGAATTAATGTTTTTTTCAACTTTGCAAAAAGATCACTGAATGATGAGCGTGAGGTCTGATGAGCCAAAAAAAAAGTGTTTTCAATATTTATAACAGATAAAATTTCACTTTCTAAAATGTCTCTTGAAAATATGGGAAGTATTTTTGTTTCTAAGAGACCTAAGTTTTACAAAATGAGGGAACATTCTAGTTTCAAAAGAGGAGCCCAAATATAGCACATATTTTCAAAAAATTACTAGTTCACATGTCTGTGTTCTTGAAAGCAGATTTCTAATGCTCTTAATTTAAATGCTGACAATAATATGTTATAATTTAGCAATGCATGCACACTGAGAAGCTCATGAAAATGCTTTCCTGCCTAGGAGTCATCTGATCTTTTCTAGTTCTACAAAGAGGTAAGGAAAGGCAACCAGATTTTACACGATAAGTTTTGAACCAAGTGATTCATAGTATTTGTTTGCTGTCTTTCACTTTCTTAATTATTTGTTTTACTTGGCACACAAAAATGCAAAACTGCAGCTTTTAGTGTAGATACAATATTCATATTAACAAATAAATAGATCTATATTCTCCTGAATTTATCCTTTATTTATGGGGAAACTTTTAAAATCCTTTCCTCAAGGCTAGGAAGCACTTTCCTTGTAATATCAAAAGCCTTCTACATTTTATAACAGACATTGGGGGAAATAAATGCAGTCTCTGAGGTGCTTGAGGGGTTTTGTGTGAAGAGTAATTTCATGAGTCCTCCTTATTTACAGGAATGCCCTGCCATCAAACTGAAGAGAGATTTGAAATTTTCCAAGCATGTTTACTGTATAAGAGTTCATATGCGTGATCAGTCTAATTACCCAGGCAAGCTGTACTTAGATTATCAACCTGCATGACAAATGAGGGAGAGACATCCTTCATTTCTCATTTTAGGTCTGAAATTTCATCATTTTCTTCCTTGCTAGTCTTGTACTAGTGACAAGGGAAGAAAGAAAGTAAGGAAAGTCAGGGTGATTGCATTTTAAATGTGCATAAACTTACTTTCATGAAACAACTGAGGATATGAAATTTTCTAATTAAGACTCCCATGAGTACACACATTAATTCACATGCCGTTTTGGTATTTCTGACTTATGCATACATATCCGATATACCATTGCCAACTAATAACAGGATTCCTTTACCATCACTGTCACCCCTCTTTAGACTTGGCATGGTTAGAAACTGTTGCCCCATTTCATGGGTACAAAGACAGAGGATGGAGAGATGAAGCAAGCCTATTCTGGCGGAGGCTAGGACCAGAAACTAAGTAATCTGATCATACATGTAGCATTTTCCCAAGCATCTTTGGCTCTTTGGCTTCATTGTTCATTACCCCTGCAGAAAATGTGGACAATACCAACTCCAGCTCTGCCTCTCAAGTTTCAGCAGGTCTGGGATGGGCCTGGTTGATGGGCATTTCTAACCAGATGAGAGGAAGCTACTGTTGCCAGTGGTCCAGGGGACACATTTGGAGAAAACCAGTTCTTCAAATCATGGCTACCTTACCAGTTGGTTCTTTTTACAACCTAGGAGGCTGCAAGGAGACAACTTCTCTCGGGTGTCCTTCTCCAGGCCCTTTCATCACATACCCATCAACTGTCACAGTGCCTGTGAGGAGATCACACACACACACACACACACACACACCATAGAATATTGCATGAATCAACTTCCATTGACTGGTCATGTGAACTGTAAGCATAACCTTTCTTGTGAAGTCTAGTTTAGCCACATTTAGGGAAACCAAGAAAGGTTTCCTCCTCTCAGCCACTGAATTTATTAAGCACAACGAGACAAAAGTAAACAAGAAAAACAGTCTGTGTCCTCAACTTTCAGAGGTGCCCTCTATGCTCCCGGAGGAATCTGAGCCCCAGGTGCCAAGCAGGTTTTTTAGAGCGCAGTCATCTCGGCAAACCCACAGTATTGCTGTTGACATTGGCCCATTCTTCCTTAGCTTTGGAAAGGGAACTTAGTTGTTCTTGCCCCTGAGAAACAAATGACATTCCTAACTGCTCACCCCAAGTAATTTCTTCAACCACTCCATCTTCTTTTTGGCTGCAAAATATGCCACATTAAATGAACACTAACCTCTTATTTTTCTTTTCAAACTACCCTGGAAGCAGCCCAGTTGTGGCCACCAACTCTTCCTGCCCTAGTAATTACCCGGAAGCCAAGATAATGTATAAAGCATTCTTGAATGTATTTGACTCGACTGGTGAAAACGCAGAGGCTGAAAGAGATGCATTACTGACAGTTTGTGAATATTTAACACCGCGGTCTTACCTATGCACACTAGATCCATAAAACCATACATTCCATAGCAGATTTGAAAAAGGATGTCCTTCCTCTGCCACACTGCATAGGGGCTGAAGGCTGACCAGAGGAGCCAAGTCACACTTGCTATCAAGAACAGGGATCCTAGGATTACAGCAATCATCTGAACTTTCTCAACCAGTGTTATAGAAATGCTCTGCCACTAAAAGAAAAACAGAGGCATGTAAGGAAAAGGTGCTTCACAGTTAAAAAGAAAAGGGAAAAAAATCACATTTTAGTGTTTCTCTTTACGATGCTATTCCCCCTTCAATCTGATTATTCCCCAAACAAATTTCTCTAGTACATCCAGAATATAAAAACAGACAAGCAGATAACAATCAGTGAATTTCCTTTGAAATTTGTTATTTTCATTAATTCACAATTCTCAATATTTAATATGGTTTTAGTCCAGGTAATAAGACAGAGTATGAATGGCTCAGGGATATTTGGTACTTGGAAATCACATACCCACATGAAATTCTGACAACTCACAATGAGGGTTTCTCTATATCATGCTTTTTTCCCCCTTCATATATTTTTTTAAGAAAGGGAAAATTCTTTTCTGTTCCAGCAGAAGAATGTAAAGTAGCAAATAAACTATATGTGATAATCAGTGAAAATAGTCATCAAAAGTAATGCATATTAAAATAATCGTACAGGAACCACAATGCTGTTCTTATCTCTTAATAGCATATCTCACACTATTAAATGTAACTGGCTCACTATCAGTGTGTAAACAATGAAGCATTTTTATCAAGATTTAGAATTTCTATACCAATGGATCTTAGAAACACAGGAAACACAGTGGCATACAGTATTCAACAAAAAGTGAATTAGTATCCTACATATCAGTATTTAAGAGGAATTACAAGTGCTCCAAACACAGTGGTCCTATTAGCTTGAGAAGGCAGTTAATCATGTTCTCAGTGTTATATGCCTGAGAATTATACAAGAACTGATGGTTGACCCATAAGCAATGAAAGACACAAGAGCCTGCAGATATTCAGCCTGTAGGGCAAAGCCCTGGCTGCTGTGTTGGACTCATTGAAGAAACTTCCCCACTGAAGCACAACCTAATATGTCCATTCAAAAAACCTGAGTTTTGTTAAAATTCATACTTACCTTAAGTCTGAGCATATATGCTCTGAACGTACATGCTCTGAATGTACCGTTCATCTACCCTGATCTGTAATTTCTCTCCATATCCTATCCCTTCTTCCATTCCTGTTTTTCACACATACTTCATCAGCAGATAACCAGATAATCCACTTGTAGCATTTAAAATCTGAACTATGCTTCTAGTATTCTCAGACATATTATTGAATTCTGTACTTGTCATGGATCAAATGTTAACATGCATTTAAAATAGTGCTCTGCAATCATTTACTTAACAAAAGGCAGAGCACCAACAGTCAACAGTCCTTCCCTGTGAGAAACATGTTCTTCATTTTAAGGTTAGGTTATCTTTTTCACTTGAACAAATCTAAATAATAAACTGTTGAGTATTATTTCATAATTACAAGTGAACAAGGTTGTATTTCAAGTGTATTTTTGCTTTTTCTTTCAGCTTCCTGATGTAATAGGAAACACATTAACCCCACCTGCTAGGTATTTAATGGTAAACCAGCTTAAGCTTGTTGCCACCTAACAAATGTGGCGGGTCAGTGTTATTTGTTCTCCTAAGTGCTGCAACCCAGGGAGCACCGCAGGAAGCTGGCATGCACCCTAAATGGATGCTGCCACTTCTACATGCAGGATCCTGATCTGCATCAGTCACTTCAGGTAGATAAAAACAAACAAACAAACCAAAACCAAACCAAAGCATACATTTTGGGGATTTTGTTTTTCAGACAGGGTCTCAGTCATAGCACTGAACTCACAATTGTCTTGCTCCACAGACTCCTGACCACTGAGGAACACATTGCCACAGCTGGGTCTAAAGTGACTCATACCTAAGTCTATGGGGTAATGGTGGTGGCATTGGTGGTATATATGTGTGTGTGTGTGTGTGTGTGTGTGTGTTGCTTGCGTGTTTCTGTATGTGTGTCTATGTGTGTGTCTCTGTATTTGTCTCTGTGTATGTGCATATGTGTGTATGTGTCTCTGTGTATGTGCCTGTGTGTTTCTCTGCGTTTGTGGTTGTATGAGTTTCTGTGTGTATCTCTCTCTCTCTCTCTCTCTCTCTCTCTCTCTGTGTGTGTGTGTGTGTGTGTGTACTTGTGTGTACTTTATTTTCATCTGGAGGTCCATATACTAAGTACATAGGACTGAATCACAGAACTCCTGGGTAACCGAAAATGAATGGCATTCAGCAAGAATGTCCTTCTTCACT
>CM053743.1:68816530-68871473 GCA_028658305.1 Pachyuromys duprasi | reverse complement strand
AGATTAAGGGGATTGTAGAGAGCAGATAATGCAAATATGGTAGGATCAGAGTTCATGCAATGAGCCCTTGGAGGCACTTGTGCAAAGTCACAGAGATGAAGTCTAAAGCTCAGCAGAGACAACAGGAAGATGAAGATGCCAGAACAAGGTATCTACTGAAGAAAGTTGCATGCATGAAATGGAATAAAGTCAAGAGAGAGATTGTGTGTGTTGCAGGCAATAGAGCTAGATGAGTGTGGCTACCTAATCTGTTTGGTGGCCAGGTGATTCTATCAAAAGTCCAAGATGCTAGAACTGTACATATTTGTCCTGCTCGGTTTCAGTCTTACACTGTTCCCATCATTACTTGATGTGCCTTCATTCTTCCTTTGGGAACTGGCAATGTTTATACTATACTGTTGCATGTAAGAAATATGTATTTTGGATTTCATGATTTTAAGATTGCCTTGAGTATAAGATAAGACTTGGACTTTAGATTTGTAAACAATATTAGAATTGTTTAAAGACAGTAAGAACCTGTAAAGTTAGACTGAATGTATTCCAGCATTATGTGATATGTTGTGAGCCAGAAGGATAGAAAATTCTGACTTGAAGCTGACATGTTTAGATGTCAAGTTGGTGGGGTAGGGGAGAGTTTTAAGTGTTAATATTGATTATTGACATAATTTAGAATTATCTAGAAGGCAAGCATCTAGGAAGAATGGGGAGTAATTATCTTAATTAGGTTAATTGCAGTCTGAAGATCCAGCCTTAAAATGGGCAGTACTTGGCCTAAGCCATGGGCTTCATAAATTGGAAAAATGTGCCAGCCCTTGAACATCCATTTATTATTCTCTTTTCCATCATTGTGGAAGCAATGTGACCAGCTCCTCAAACTCTTGCTGCCAGGACTATACCTGTGAATTGCTAACCAAAATAAACCTTTTATCCCTTAAGTGGCTTTTGTCAGAGTACTTTATTAAAAAGAAAAAATGGAAAAAAATAACCAGGACAGGAAGTTAAGCAATTTCCCAAAGCTTATCTCATTTAGGACTGGCAATTAGGCATAGGTTTAGGCAGTGTGACTCCTGTGCTCATACTGTTAATATATTAGATTTTATAATTCTAGTGAACCTTGATGACAATTTCATGTGTCCTCCTTTTTGCAATGCTATGCTCCAACCCTTTCTCCTGGGGCTTGTTAAAAGAACATTCTAGCTGGACTTGTGTCTGAACACCATCCCTTTCTCTGTGTAATTCCAGGTCCACATTCCTAAGGGAAGAAGGCCTGAGCCTGTGAATTACTTCAAAATGTTCTCTTTGACAGATAAGCATGAAGCTCCAGTGCTTGGAACACAGTTGCTACAGAATGTAAGAGAAAGCAACCAAGAGAGATCAAGAGGGAGAATGAAGGGACAGGAGAAAGAAGGGACGGATAGACCTTTCTCTGTTCGCGCTATTTACTCTTCAAGTGTCCTTCATTACTTTGAGCACTGAGCATGTTCCTTCTCTCCTGATAATACCTCTCATCCACTCCCACTAGGCTCTAAAGCCACCTCAGTTACCAAAACCATCCCTTCTTGTTCTCCCTCTTCTAGGGATGACTCTTTTTTTCCTGGCCCTCAAATCCACTATTTATACATCCACTTACTGCCTGTTACTTTCTCACTTCAATCAGACAGCCCTGTGGTCTTTACATTTTGCACAGACCACAGGTTTCATGAAGCTAGAAGCTGAACCTTATCCCCTCCTACTCACCACACTGTTGAATCCACCCACCAATGCCTGGAAATGTGGGGTACTGAAAGTGGTTTCTTCCACCCATGTGACTGGCAAATGATCATTCTTTTTCCCATCCATCATCATGAAGGCCTGACTCTAGCCAAACCACCAGTGAGTAGAGATCTGTCCTCCCAAAACCTAAATTATTTCTGCATTTCCCTCTCTGCTTCCTGTGTCTGCTCTCATTCTTTCTCTACCTGTTTAAGCATCCATAGACTGTACCTTAAAAGAATAACAACATAAGCACAGTCATGCCTGTCACCAAAAGGGCTGAGAGAAAGAAAAGCAGTGAGAGCAAAGATATTGCAGCACAGCGCCCGCTAAGAGTGGCGTGAACTCTCTCAGAGGCAACCAAAGGCGTTTGCTGAACCTGGAGTTTACAGCTTCCAAGATAATAGCCACTCGGGGAAGGTAATCTCAAGGAGTGAATCTCTTTAATTTGAACTAATTTAGAAAAAAATTAAATTCATATCATAAACTCTGCCTTCTTTGAACATAAACTCTTTAGGAGTGCTTTCATCTGTTCTGAAGAGATGTGGCCAATACATATGGTCAGGATTAGTAGCACTGTGTGAGGGTCCTTGCCAGTCCTTCTTCTCAGAAAATAATGCTAATTTCTCTGAAACCATAATGATGGTGATCTTACAAAAAGATTATTGCTGATTAACTCTGGTTTATTACTGCCTACAGAGAAGACAAGACACAAAGAACAATCTAGGAATTTTCTATAAAACATGACAGTAGACCAAGGCAAAACAAGATATAAAGTTTCCTTCTGAATAAATGACTTCCAGCCAGTAAGACACATTTGGATATGTAGGGAACTGCTTAAGAGATGTGCTTTCCATCCTGTTACCTGAAAGAGTTAAAGCATTTTCTAAGTTAGGAATCCAGTTTGCTCCCAGAAAACAACATGTGGTAAGAGGAGACCAGCCTGAACTTGAGTGCAGTTCCGTTTGGTGAGCATTAGATCACTGAGCCCAAAGTACTGTGTCATCGTTGTTTTTACAAGGAAGGCCAGATATGAATCATAAGCTAGTGGGTCTGCAGTAGGATGATAGGAGGGATTACTTGCCAGGGCTACCCAAGAGAACATCTGTTCCTAACGAGTGCCCTCCTCAGAGAGAAATGAATTTAAACACAATTTATTTTCAATCATCTTTAGATGGTGTTTAGATTGAAGCCCTCAAGTTAGGATTGGAAACATGGGCAGAAAACTTGCCATTGTGGGATCAGAGTGACCAGAAGATACAACATGCACTTAGTTACAGGCCTGTTCTTAACAGAGTTGCTTTACAGGCTGCAAGACAAAGTGACTTCATGGTTTGGACTTGGTCTTCTCTGCTAGAAAATCATCTTCATAAGCTTTTTAGAATGAGATAACAATGAAGCTGAAAGCTGAGCGACCTCTAGAAAATCATCACAAAACAGAACCATGTGCTTAGAAAAGTTAACAGCAACTTACTGAATGAAAGAGAGGTTGCAATCACTGACTCCATGCCAATCAACTCCATACTGCAGATGAAACTGATAGGTGGCATAGAAAAAAATCACTTTCTCAAAACTGACTCATGAGCTGGAATGAATGAATGGCACTTTAGGGTATGTAGCCCCAGCTGTTCCTTGAACATTCTGTATATCTCAGACTGGCTTTCCTCTCCAGATCTTCGTGCCTTAGTGTATTGGGCACTATTTCCACCACATCCAGCTGCGAAACACAGCATTTAAATATGAGTTACATGCTATTACTAAAAAAAAAAAAAAAATTAAAGACTCAAGTAAATTACAATTACAGCTTAGGATGTACTGTTGTTTGGGAAGATGTTCTCTCCACATTTAAATTCTAGATAAGAATAGAGTTCAAATGCTATCAGGAAAATTGTTTTCTTGCTATTGTTCATATATTTTCAGAACAGAGCACTCATTTAAAGTAACCTTCTGTCAGGTGGTACCAATCATTCGAATTTGTATTCTCTTGGATGAAAACAACAACAACAACAACAACAAAAGGAAGCTTTCCAATTCCTTTATGGGTTGAAATTTCTACAAGAACCAAACAGTTGAAAAATCTCTAATCTCTCTTTCTTATATGAAAACAGTCTCAATTCTCATCTCCTGGCTACTAGAAAAAGCACATAATTGACTGACATTATCCTGATAATAAACTATCAGTTCATTTAACTGAAACACCTAGACTTACTTCATATAACCAAAACAAAACAAAACAAAAACCAACAAATAACCTTGAACTAAACAAACAAACAAAAACAAAACAAACAAACAAAGAATGGGGTGGGTAACTCCTCTATTGTTCCAGCAGATATGCAGACTCCATGTTATCAGATAAAACTGAGAAAGTCAGTAGATTTTAGTATGGTCATTGTATAGTAGACAGCTAATAACAACAAGAAGGACCCTAGGGAGGATGCTTAAATATCATTCAGAATGACAAACAGGTTAGATACCAGAAGAAATGGAAGAGAGGGGACAAGATGGGAGCCTATTGTAGGGGGTCCTCTGAAAGGCTCCACTAAACAGGGGATAGAAGAAGATGCTGAGACTCACAGCCAAACTTTGGGCAAAGCACAGGGAGTCTTATGGAAGAAGGGGGAATAGAAGGACACGGAGAGGATAGGAGCCCCACAAGGAGACCAACAAAGTTAAAAAATCTGAGCCCAGGGGGTGCTGCACAGACTGATGCACCAACTAAGGACCATGCATGGAGAGGAACTATTCCCCCTGCTTAGATGTAGCCAATAGGCAGCTCAGTCTCCATGTGAGTTCTCTAGTAAGGGGAACAGGGATGCTTCTTCTGTTATGAACTCTTTATGTTGCCTGCTCCTTGAACACTTGCCCCTTGCAATGTGGCCTTGACAGGCTACAGAGGAAGAGGATCCAGGCAGTCCTGATGAGACTTAACAAGCTATGGGCAAGAAGGACAACTCCCCTTTTTCAGTGAAGAAAGGGAAGGGAATTGGGGGGAAAGGGGAAAGAGGGTGGGACTGGGAGGAGTTGAGGGAGGGGGCTACAATCAGGATATAAAATGAATAAATTGTAAAAAAAAAGTAAAGTACATATTTAATAAAAGGAAAAAGAAGAAGAAATCAGAAAGTCAATGAAACATTTTCTTCTACATGCCTTGGAAATCTCAGCAGGACAGACCTGGAATCTGGCTCTCAAGACCACATGATGCAGTAGAGGGACACAATACAGGTCAGGACAAAAGAGATAGGCAAGCCTGAAAAGTTCCAAATTCTACTCTAGGAGAAAGAGGAATCAATGTGAGCTGAGGGTTTGGTTATGAAATGAGTCAAAGCAAACAGAGGACTGGGACTTGGAGCAGAGAGGGTGCCAGGAAAGCATCTGTGATTGTCCAGAGCCAAGGACACTCATTGCAGGAATCAAAGGAGTCTTTCAGAGTACTGTCTGTCTACACAGAGTTTCCCTTAAGGAAACTTGACCTCCATTTACAGGCCAAGTATTTGAGAATAAGCCAAGGGTCCTATAGCCACAGATTTGGGAGCTTGCTTGAGGTACAGCATATGCATTCCTCTATTATTTTCCTCCTAATTCCCCAAGAACCATCCATATCATCTCTCTCTCTCTCTCTCTCTCTCTCTCTCTCTCACTCACTGGATTGTCCTGATCATTTATAGATTTTTATACACCAGTCAAGGTCCTATGTATTGAGATAAAAATACATATATTTCTTCAGTTCTTGAAGCCTTGTGCTACCTTCTCTCTCCCTGCTTATTTTTTTTATAACACAGTATGTCCTATTCATTATTTGAAATCAGATAAATATTTCTTGTGTGACAAGGACTTAGTGACTTATTTTTTTGCCACACATGATTTAAAGGTGTGTACCACTACATAATTTATGTCTGTCTTGTTACTCCTCTAAATACTGAGTGAAGTATGTTTACATGCTGGGCATCTGGGAACCCTGAGAAAGAGTGTGAGACTACAGCGGGGCTGAGTGTTCTCTCCACAAAAATGTATGGGCTTTTTTTTTTTTTTTTTTTTTTTTTGCTATTGGAGAGTATTACAAATCTCAGTGTGTTCTAGTTTGCTTTTGCCCAGAATTTTTATTGGCGGCAGCTACCTTATCATTTAAGTTCATGCAGAACACGTGCTGAGAAGTCTAATAGTGGCAGAACAGTGCCTTTGGTAATGATAGCAGAGGGCAGAGACTCTCTTCTGTGAGATTTTTACAATGGTTTTGGATTTTGCCCTTAGTAAAACAAAATAATGTGGTAGGACGAAGATGAGGCTAAGAAGTGGCCCCATGCCCCAAGCATGTCATCTCATACCGATCTCAGTGGTATTCTTTGTAATAGCACTTGATACTAGCTATTCGTGCAGTTTGGCTATGGTTTTCATGTGCTGAAAATTTGGAAATACTCTGTGTGGAAATACTCTCAGAATGTCTTTAAGAAGAAGACTGAGCCGAGTGTAACTATGTATTTAGGAACATATATGTATATGCACAAACATAGATGGAACAACAATTAATGAGAAAAGAAGCCATGAATCTGAAGGAGAGGAAAGAGAGGTATATGGAGGGTTTGGAGGGAGTAGGGAGAAAGTAAGAATGATGTAATTGTATTGTAATCTCAAAAGAAAATTAAAACACTTAAAAAAAGAAAGGAAGGAAAAAGAGAACTATATTCCCAGAGGAGGGATGTAGGTCTTACCCAGACCTTCTCCTGTGAGAGGATATAAGAGTGAGGCTGGCCCCTGCATCTCCTCAGCTTCCTGTTTTGTCATGTGATCTCCCCTGCAAATGCTTCTGACTATTCACCTTGAGGGCCTCTTCAGAGGATGAACAGACAGGGCCATTTCATCTTGAGCTTCAACCTTCAAAACCGGGAACACAACTCAATGTTTCTTTTTAAAGTACCCAACCTCACACATTTTATTACATCAAGAAAGGAACTAATACCCAAGACCTGTTTCAGAAAAACTGCACTCGTCTTCATGACTTGTTCTCCTTTCCTAAATAGATTCCTGGAGACTGAGTCAATGGGTAGAAGATCACAAAGAGGCTGAGTCACAGAGGAAAGACACAGTCCATGTGGCTGGATGTTGATTCTGTTCCACTGCATAGAACCAGTCTTTACATCTGTTCCAGGTTTGAGAAGTCACACTGTGCGATGACACCACCAATGTAAAACTACACAGAGTTTTCACATGCCCCCCTGCCTCTAAAATAAATGCATTCATTCAATGTACATTTATCAGATGGGTGTGGCAAAAAATCTGTATAGAAATCACTAGCTTAGTGAAAATTTTCTGTTCTAAGATCATAGAACTAGGTATACTCATGGAGAAGATGAATTTGATGCTTAGTGCGTGGACACATTTCCTTTGCTGTGCCCATCAGGGGAGGTTTCTGGACAAAGTAAATGTGAGTCAAGCCCAGCAGGAGAAAGTAAGAGGCAGTTGGGTAAAGGAGCTGCTGTAGACTTTTGAGAAAGGAAGAAAATACTGCTGGGGAAACAAAATTATATTCCTTGCTAGAAAGTAGGAATTTTTTTTAATCACAGGTCATGCACTTGTATCCCAGCCATAGCCCCCTCCCGTTTCCCTCCCAATCCCCCCCTCATCTCCTCCCTGCCCCCTTCTGAGTCCACTGATAGGGGAGGTCCTCCTCCCCTTCCATCTGACCCTAGCTTATCAGGTATCTTTAGGACTGGCTGCAATGTCCTTTATCTGTGGCAAGGCTGCTCCTCCTTTGGGTGGGGAGGGGAAGCTCAATGAGCCAGTCATTGAGTTCATGTCAGAAACAGTACTTGTTCCCCTTACTAGGGTACCCAATTGGATACTGAGATACCATGGGCTATGTCCGAGCAGGGGTTCTAGGTTATAGCCATACATGGTCCTTGGTTGGAGAAACAGTCTCATAGAATAGACCCCTGTGCCCTGATCTATTTGGACCTTGTGGGGCTCCTGTCCTTTCCAGGTCTTACTAACTCCCCCTTCTCTCTTATGATTCCCTGTACTCTGCCCAAGGTTTGGTTATGAGTCTCAGCATCTGCTTTGATACACTGATAGGTAGAATCTTTCAGATGCCCTCTGCGGTAGGCTCCTGTCCTATTACTTGTTTTCTCCTCCTTCCAGTGTTGATCCCCTTTGTCTTTCTAGATGAGGATTGATCATCTCACCCCTGGTCCTCTTCCTTGTTTATCTTCTTTAGGTGTACAGATTTTACTATGTTTATTCTATCTTAGAAGAAAGCAGGAATTAAGTGGGCAAGTGCTACTGAGTTTCCATATCAATTGGAGAGCTTGACTATTTACAACAAAGCACTGACCTGAACATAAGCACAAAAAGCCAGGGCTCTGGATGTGGCAGGATGACTCAGAGATGGTTTCCTGCCTAGCTCAATCTTGTTTCTTCTCTGTTTCCAAGGTCGAGCAAAAATGCTGCAACCTAACTGTGTGCTCTTCTATCCTCTGGCTCTTATAGCCATGGATTGGGAATCATTTCCTTACCCCTGTCAGTGAAAGGATACATTTTGACCAACAGGGCATGGCGGAAGTGACCCTGTGTCTACCCAGAACAAAGACTGTCTTTGTGTAGCCAATATGAATTTCTGGATTTTGAGGCCCTGCGCAGGTGGACGTGGCACTGTGTGGTAATGAGATACTAGGTATTAGTCATGTAATAGAGGCACTGTCTGGCAACAAATTCTCTCGCTCCAAGGCACACAGCAGCCACTGTGCTCGCCACAGACACATAGCCCAGTCAAAACTTTTCATACCTCAAAGTTAAATGTGAGAAGATGGTTGCTGAGACAGCTAAGCATCAGGTCAGCTCTTGTTGCCATCGTGGTGAGAACACCACGTGTTTTGCATCTCACCAAGTTCTTCATTTTAGCTGCACACCTTCTCTGTCCCTTCTCTCCTTTCTTCTTACAGGAGATGCCACTGGTTTGCTTCACAATTTCCTCTGAACCAAGGAATTTACTAATTAACCTGGTCTTTCTTCCCCATCTCCTTTTCCCTACACCTTAAGAATTCTGTGATTTTAGGTGTACAGAGTTTAGGAGGTTTATCCTATATTATATGCCTATAGAAACTAATCAAGATGGAGGACTCTTGCTAAAATGTTCAATTCCTATTCAGAAAGGCAAAGAGGATGGACATCAGAAGAAGCAGAAAACAGGGAACAAGTCAGGAGCCTGCCACAGAGGGCCTCTGAAAGGCTCTGCCCTTTAGACTATCAAAGCAGATGCTGAGACTTATGGCCAACCGTTGGGCAGAATGCAGGGAATCTATGAAAGAAGTAGGAAATAGTAAGATCTGGAGAGGACAGGAGCTCCATAAGGGGAGCAACAGAACCAAAATATCTGAGCACAGGTGTCTTCACTGAGACTGATATGCCGACCAAGTACCATGCATGGAGATAACCTAGGACCCCTACACAGATGTAGGCCATGGCAGTTCAGTGTCCAAGTGGGTTCCATAGTAATGGGAACAGGGACTGTCTCTGATATGAACTGATTGGTCTGCTCTTTGATCACCTCCCCCTGAGGGGGGAGCAGCCTTAAGAGGCCACAGAGGAAGACAATGCAGCCACTCCTGATGAGACCTGATAGACTAGGATCAGAAGGAAGGAGAGAAAGACCTCCACTAGCAGTGGATTTGGGGAGGGGCATGGGTGGAGAACGGGGAGGAAGGGACAGGTTGGGAGGGAGGGGGAAGGGAACTACAGGGGGATACAAAGTGAATAAAATGTAATTGATAAAAAAATTTTTAAAGAAGAATTCTGTGACAATAAGAACAAAACAAAGAAAACACTTTAAAAAACACTAGAGATGGTTCATGGATGATAGAAGTGTTCAAAATTAGATGCTGGCTACACAAGCCTATAAATGACTAAACACCATGCAAAATGGAGGAAATTTATGGTATATAAGTTATATCTGATAAAACTAAGTTTTAGAGTCTGAGATAGAGATAGGTCCTAAAAATAAAAAAAAATAATAAAACAAATGGAATCTTCAAAAATTATAAGCTTCTTTGGTGTGTGCTATCTTCTGCTGTAAAATATTTAAAGTACACTTAGTTTCCTGGCAGATGCTAACAGAGAGGGCTATAGACATAAGCAGAGTCTATTCTGCTTCTCTGTCTTAGCGGGTTTGAACTAGGGATCAAATTGGCATCTTCTTACTGTAAGACTTCTTTATAGAGACTTGGGTGTGGTTCAGTGGTAGAGCTCTTACCTAGCATCATTAAAGTTAGATTTGAATTTCAACACCACAAAGAGAAAAACAAAACATATAACAAAACATGTGGTTGTGGTAAAGGTTAAGTAAAATCATACATACATACATACATACATACATACATACATACATACATACATACATACACAGACACAAACGCACTGGGCTGCACTCAGCTACGGTATTTGTTCCACACCTTCTATTAGAAAATGGAATTCCTGAGATCTCTGTTTCTGCTAAAGTTAATCTGCTAACGAGTTAATCTGCTAAAGAGTGGTCACTCTACCTTCCAGTTAGACCCCAATCCATGCCCCATTTCCTGCTATCATGTGACACTGAGTCGAATGTGAAGAAGCCCCATTCGGTGACATAAACACTGTAAACACCCATGTGCAAAAAAACAACTCATTGCTCCCTTTTAAGAAGTGAAGAAGCGAGCTGCTGTCCCAATTTTATCCCTACTTTAAACAGTAATGAATGCCTTTTCAGGACTCTTCAGACTTTTCATTGTCCCTCCAGTGAAAGTTTTCTAGGAATCAGAAAGAAATTTTTCCTCCAGGGGATCTTCCCCTTGCTGAAATGCTATACCCACTCACTCACCTGATAATTGAGAATTCACAAACCTGGTGGCCCTGCAAGAGTGCAGGATGCTGCCATGCTGCTGTGAAATTC
This sequence comes from Pachyuromys duprasi, assembly GCA_028658305.1. Lineage (NCBI taxonomy): Eukaryota > Metazoa > Chordata > Mammalia > Rodentia > Muridae > Pachyuromys > Pachyuromys duprasi. The sequence goes on along the minus strand of CM053743.1, from coordinate 68,860,807 downwards.
CCAAGCACCCCGATACTACTCCTGAGCAATCAGTGAGGATGGAGGCCCTTGGCCAGTGATGGCTAGGAGCTCAGAGACCAGTCATCCCAAGACACAGAAATACAGGGAAGTGTAGTATAGAGTTTGAAAACATTAGAAGGTGTGATTGCTGTTTTTGCATCACCTGACAAAAACTATAGTCATCAGAGAGGAAAGAGCGTCAGTTGAGGAAATGCCTCCATGAGATCCAGCTGTAAAGCATTTTCTCAATTAGTGATCAATGGGGAAGGTCCCAGACCATTGACGGTGGTGCCATCCCTCGGCTGAGCAGAAAAGAGGCTGAGCAAGACAGGGGAAGCAAGCCAGTAAGCAGCACTTCTTCATGGCCTCTGCATCAGATCCTACCTCAGGCTCCTGCCCTGCTTGGTTTCCTGTCCTGACTGCCTTTGGTGATGAACAGCAATGTGAAAGCATAAGCTGAATAAACCCTTTCCTAATTTTTTTTGGACATAGTGTTTCATCACAGATATAGAAACCCTAAGACAGAAGGATTGCATTAGAAAGAAAAACAATGTTCCTCAGAAAGTGCAAACACTTGTCAGGCTGTAGCTTTTTTAAGAAAAAGAAACTTGATCTTCTGCTTGTCTTTGCCAAGACCCGTGAATATTGCTCCCATGGCACAGTCTGCATGTCTAGAGAAATATTCAAATAACAACTCCTTTAGTCCAACAATCTAACATAATGTCTGATTTCAGATAGTGCACAGCACATGTGAGCAATGTGACTACTGGATGAGAAATGGGACTAAATCATGCATAATGTCCTAGAACCAAAAACAAGGAAAAAACGACCATGTTCTTCCCAATCCAACCCAGCACAGCCTCCTGGGGGAGGCAAGTCTTTCTGTAAATGTCAGGGAGAATCTGAAAGATATAAAAGTCTGAGCTGAGGCCACCGATGCAGGAGCAGTGTAAACAAGCACCAGTAAGAGGCACAGTCAGTGATACGATTTTTAAAGTTGCTATCCATGGCATCAGCAGCAGGATGAAGTATCTCCCTGTAATCTCCCTTGACACCTGCCTGCTCCCAACAGCATCGTGAACTCTTTGAGCACGGACTATAACTTCCCAATGCTGAGACCTTGTAACTTCTTACCCTGACACAGAGCCACATCAGAACTAAGGCGCACTGGGTCAGGGAGCGAAGTTTAGTTTTGTCTTATCTGCTTCACATGAGGCCCTGACTGGCAGAATGAAAGGCTCTCCACAGACACTGTAGCTCCTAAGCTGCTCTCTCTCACACATGTGCTTGATGTTTTGCCTTTGCTCCAGCCTAAAGCCCAAGTTTATTCAACAACTATCTATAGCTGTTTTCGGTTGACAGTTCTAGAAAGGATGCCACCACCATCAATTCAAGGAAGATTGCCCAGCGCCTTGTGACATGGAAGAGACAGACTTCTCAGCAAAACCAAGCATCAATAGTAACAACTTCAAGAAATCCCATCTGTCACATAAAAGGACTACCAAGTGGAAGAAACCCCATCATTTTTTGTCACCACAGATGTGCTGAGTGAACTTAAAATGCATTTGTTCCAATTCATCTGTAGTTCCATCTTGTAAACCCCAGGGAGCTGGCTTGGAAGTGACAGAGGCCACCTGCATCATCAACATCAAAGGTGGCGTCAGGAGGCCCCCAAACCATGACTCTGGCTGCATGTGGGGTGGCATATCATTTCTTATGAAAGCTTTGCTTATCTTGAGGAACACTCCCAAGTAATGAACTATATAGAAAAACATGACTATGAAGCCTTCTGCCCGCTCTTTAGCGACCCATGAAACAGGGTGTTTATCTGTCATTGGATGTGGAGGCATGCTCCCTGGAGCGTCCCTCTGCTTACATGCTCAGAGGAAAGGACACAGAACAAACAAGTGCTTCAGCTAAGAGAGAGAGGCTCAGAGGAAGCACTGATGATGCTTTTCTGAAAATCAGATCACCCTATTAATGGTTTCTAGTAAGTTATGTCCCCATTAAAAGATAATTTGCTCTCCACCGAACTTCTTTGAAGAAAAAACGAAAACATGATTGGAAGACTGGGATTGCACTGATAATGGCAAAATAAGACCACTTATAACTTAGAAACAATGAATTCATTGTTGAATAGAAGCAGCAACATTAAATGTCACTGCCCTTTCCCACACCCTCCACTGAAAGCAAAAAGCCTCTGGACATTTCAGAGCCAAGAAAGTGGAGAGAGACAGAGGCACTGGTTTGCAGTGGTGAGTGAATGCTCTTAAGAGGACTGTGCTGTGCCTGCTGCCCAGAGACGAGGGGAACACAGTGACTGGGGCGCAACTGCTGCCAGCGTAGGCACAGGTGCCAGGCAGAGAGTGGGATGAGGTGACAAGAGAAGGGTCAGCTGTGCTCATCCAAGCAGCTGCTGTGACAAGGTGAGGAGGGTGCGGGAGAGGCTGCAAAGCAAGATTCACAGAGCATAGAGGCCACAGCCCACAATGTTCTCTGGAAATTGCCTTCTCCTCCCTTTACAAGGCCACCCAATGCAACACAAGGTTAGTATTTTTCCAGTGAGCTGAGCCACCTGAGAAAGCCGCACAGTATTTTTGCCCTGCAGTTATGGAAGCCAAGGAGTGCATCATGGAGACAGTATTTTTGAAATATGTATGCAGACATCTGTGGGCATACACACACACACACACGAATGCACACTTACAATATGTTGTGACTGTCCTGTGTCCTCCACCTGCTGTGAAGAAAGGGGCAGACCTAGATAACTGCTCTAACTTTCTCTTTTCTATTTAACCTTAGGAATTTGCTTGACCTTCAGAGCCTCCATGCCCTCAGTTGAAAGTCAAACAACGATGGTAATTCCTACATCACTGTTCTGCTGTGATATAAGAATTTTAAGTGCCTGGTCTCTGTGCCCATTTCTGAGCATACAGCTCTTAAAGGCACTGGGCTCTCTAGAGTCATCTGTGTCTTTCTGTGTATTAATAAGAAGACAGAGCTGGGGGTTCTTGGGTAGCCTCACAGTGGAACTGCTTCCAGGAGAACCAACTATGTGGTTAGGGGACTGAAATTTTCATCCCCTTCCTTTGATCTTCTCTGAGAAAGAGGAGCTGATGACTGACAGAGTAATTAATCATCTCCATGGAATGAGAGTGCTAGTAAAATCTAAAAGAGAGAGACAGAGGACTTTGGGGCGGTCCTCACTTTGCACCCTTTCCTTTCACTTTGCAGGAGCCTTCTTTATCTTTTTTACTAGCTATTCCCAAGTTGTATCTGCTATACCACTAAGCAAAAGTAGTTAAGGTGTTTTCCTGAGCTCGTAAGCTATTCTGGAGAATTCCTGAGATTGCATTTCGGGAAAGAGTTTAGAAACCTCTGATTCATAGCTACCGAGATGTAAGAAAGAATTCAAGTTGGACTTGAGATTGGCAACTGAAAGCCAAGGTAGGGACAATCTTGTAGGTCTGAACCGGAACTGACCAGATTTACCTCATATAAGTCAGTGTCTACACAGAAATGGAAAAGCATTTGATGTGGGAAAATGCTCACACATCTGGTGCCAGAAGTAAAGCATTGTGGATACAGAGAAGAAACCGTGGCTTTTTGAGAATTCAGAACCTGAATTAGTCATCTTTGTCACTATAGCAAAATACTTGAAGAAATTAACTTATAAAGGAGAAAAGAATATTGTTTATTTACAGTTAAAGAGGCCCAGTCTATTAGCAGACCTGTTACTTTTAGATCTCTGATAAAGATTTAGAATTGCAATGTGGAACAGGAAGTATGGCAAGAAATGAAGCATGGCAGTTTCCGGCCTAGAGGCAAAAACCAAGACAACTAAGCAGAGAGAAAGGAGGGGATCAAGGTCTCAGAGTCCCCTTAAAGAGATTACTCTACAATGACCTGATGCTCTTGCTCTTGGCTCCACATCCAACCCTTGAGTCCAAAACTTGACATGAGTTTAACATGTTAAATGATAAATGTTCAACATCAAAAGTGCAGCATTTTGCCCCTGTCCTGAAAGCTCCATGTCCAATCACAGGTCAGAATGCACTGAGCCCATCTTTATGAGTTGCCAAAGTCTTATTTGCTCCAGCCTTGCTCAGAAGCCAAAGTCTCTTTTTGGGTGATTCAAAGCAAACTCAGCCGTGGGCCCCTGCAGAGAGCATAAACAGAATACACATACTGACAGGCAAGAAATGGTGGCGGCATCCCACACTATACTAGGGTGTGGGCCACCAAGGGCTTGGGCATCCCTAGTCCTGTGGCTCTGTTGGATGCTATCCACATGTCCTCTCTGTCAAGCTGATTTTGCATGCTGCCTGTAACTTCCCTCAGCAGATGATCTTTGTTCATGGCAGTCTAATTTCTCAAGGCCCCTAATGAAGCTTTGGCATCCTGTTCAAAGCTTCCCATATCACTCTCTCAAAGGTTGGCTGCGGGAACTCTGGCTTGTGCACTGTGCAGCCTTCCAGGTTGTCTTTTGAACTTTCAGTACCAGATATCAAGATGCATAAGGCATGTTGGTCACAACTAGTCTTGAGGTCTACTGTTTGCACAAGCCATATGGGGTCCTGCTTCAAAAATGGCTGCCATGGCCTCTCAATGCCTTTCTGGATGAACACAAGGAAACAAATCCTGTAGTTCTGAGCATAGAGGGCACTCTAGGTCTCTTCACTGAAAAGATTGCCCTCGAAGGTCTTTGACAGAATTCTGCATTTCTAAATGTCTGGACTTGTGAAGAATGAAGCCTTGACAGTTTCTGAAATGCCTTTCAAATGTTTTTGCTAGATGAAAGCACTTGGTAGTTGCTTATTCTAGTGCCAGCCACACTCTCCTTCACCCATCTCACACATGCTCTGTTTCTAGTCAAGTTACATTTCCCTTTTTAAATCCATCCACTATTCCCCTGGCCCATTGTTCAAGGACAGTTCAATGGGAATCACAAAAACTGTCTTCTGTGAGGTGCTGCAGTTCCAATGTTGCTTGCCTCCCCTCCCCCAACATATACATGCAGCCCATGTGATGAAGGCCTAGTCACTGTTGGGAAGTGATAAATCCTTTATGAGACCCTTGTGTTGCTGGGGATGGGTCTTGAAGCAGATAGTGGGATTATGGCCTTTCCTCTCTTTTGGCCCCTAGACATGAAGTGAACCTTTTACTCTGCTATGTTCTCCTCACTGTAGACATCAACCATTCCAACACTAAAAGAGATGACCAACTTACTTCCAGACAGGAAATTCTAAAATTGCAATTTAAAATAAACTTTTGTCTTTATAAGTTGATTACCTGAAGTGTTTTATCATGAGAGGCAGATGACTGAAACAAAAAAATTGTATCTCTTACTGATCCATGTGGAGAGGCATTTGAACTGCCTTTATGGGGGAAGTTTGGACAAGCATGGAGGAGCAAGCAGACTAGAGAGGGCCTAGAACCCCAAGCTCACATGGCTTTGCCCTGGAAGAGAAGAACTCAGGAACAGCCACTATCAGCTGCTGCAAAGATCGAGGTACCAGAAATCCCATCAGTGATAGCTGTCCCAACAGCAGGAAACCACTGAACTTATCATGGATTCTCCATACTGAGAGTCCTCTGAGAAAAGTATCCCTTTCTTAGTTCTCCAAAATTGATTTATTCTTTTTTTTTTCAGGTAATTCGCAAATGTATAATGTGTACCATTTTAAAGCCCCAGCCCTTAAAAACGAAAGTGATACTGCAGAGTCCCTTGTTAAGACACTGGCACAAAGCTCACACAGTTCAGTCGCTGTGTTCAAAACTGTTTTTCACAAGTGAATGATTGTCTTGTGTTACTGAATGAAAGGAGATGGGACACAGACAATTGTCCCACAAACCTGTTCAGGCATGGGTGTCTAGTTGCGGGCAAGGAATAACAGTTCATGTGGGAAAGAATGACCATGGTACAATACAAGCATGAAATGTAGATGAGTGTGTATCTGAGCTGTGGAGGTTCAAGGACCAGGTTGGTGTTCAGAAATACCCTAGTCCATAATGCCACTTAAGAGACAATGAGGGCAAAGACAAGGTCACAGCTAGGAAGTGTACAGCAGAATAAACGGCACATTGCAGAAGGTAACAGCAAACTTGGGAAGTCTTTCCAGCCTAGGAAGTAGTAACTACTGTATTCCTTGAGGTCTGATAAAAAGATGGGAAGGACCCATCCGAAGCTACCAAAATAAAAATGGAGTAAACAGAAAACACAGTCTGCATGTTATCTACACAGCCATGCACACTAGGAAGAAGCAATAGAGAGGCAGTATGTGATAGACTTAAAATAAAATCAGCTCCAACATATGTACCTCAGAATCTCCATAGCGTGATGTGATCCACCAAAGTCCCTTTACACATCGGATTAGTGATGTCCCACAAATTCCCTTCTTCATGTTGGATTGGTGACATCCAACATGTCTCATGGTGTATTTTCTCCTTCTGAAAAACAGAGCAAGGAAATTCCTGTCCTAGAAGGAGACCACCAGCACCTAAGATCCAGGTCACTACGGCACTGAGACGGCCGTCCCCTCAGCTGACTACCAATGGGAGGCCAGGCTACACTGCAGAGTACCAGTCCTGAGCACCAAGAGAACTCGGCTCATTACTGATTGACTTTATGAAGGACAGAGTTTCAACAAGATAACCATTCCAGGTACATTTGACCTAGCTGAACTATGCAAAATGTGCTGATGCATACATGGAATGAGGGTTCAGAGGCACTCAGTGGGAGAGTGACGCTGACTGCAATGCCAACACCATGTTTCTTTGGGAAATTTTTAAAAATGGAATCCATTCCTCTGGTTCTGATTTTTTTTTTTAACGAGAATGGGTATTTTTAAAAAAAATACATTATCTTACTTTTAAACAGGGATAGTTTATAATGCCAAAATTAAAAGTAGCAGAAATCGTATTTCTACCATAAAAACTAAAGGAAAAATAAATAACTGGGAAGAACCTACGGCTTGTCTACTTTCATCTTCACAGGAGGTATGTTTGAGGTCAATCTTCGGCATGCTCAGTTTTTCACATGTATCCACTAATCTCCCAGAACTATCACTATTCTGTGCGGTGGTAATCTTTACTTTTCTTCTAGTAAGCCTGAGCACCACTACCACCCCAGCCTCGTACAAGGGTCCACAGGAGATTTACTCGTGCCATCAGAATGAAATGCCTTCCACACTTATTCATATAAAAACTGAATTTAATATGGTTGTTCATTTTTGTGGATTAATCTCCTTTTGATGAGTTGGTTTATTATTTTGAGAATTAAAATTATAGTCTGAAATTTTAAAAAAGAAATCATCTAAGAATTTCTGTTCTGCAGTGCTTAACTGCCCTCTGTGCTCCGGGCTGTTGTGATTGCTTTGTTCATTGCATGGGAAAACATCATGCAGGTTCATAAATAAGATTATGACTCTTGATTCTACAGTAATATTTTTAACAGAAGCTGAGATGGAAATTTGTAGAGGGCATTTTGAGAGAAGAATAACTTAAGATGAAATATTTAGCCCATCTCCTTATTAAGACAAAATTTGTGAGTCTAATCTAAGCCATTATTTTGTAATGAGTGCCCTCCAGTTCCTTAACTCGTCAATTTCCTTCACAGCACTTGCATTAGCTGTGCACTTAGCTCCCCTTCCTGTGCTGTCTCAGGCTCCACACGGTTTGTGCTGCAGCTTCCTCCGCAGCTGAGGACCACTGTCAAGTGGCTCTTGATTTCACAGCCTCATCCGCTTAGGAGAAGGGAATGAGCTCATCAATAAACCTGAACGCAGGGCCCCGCCCCCAACCCCAGGAAGCCTGAGAGATGAGCAACAGCATGAAGGGAAGATATTCACATTGCATATTCAGAAAGTCCACATGTTAGCAGGCCAGCAGAATTGTTAAAATATTGGGCAGGAAGCAAGAATAAAATGATTTCTACAAAAATGCACAACAGTTGAATTAAAACTTGGAGATTTTACTTTTGTCTATAGTTACCTTTGTCAGTAAAAATGATTTTTGCTTACACTATTTTTAGATGTGCTCCTGGAAGAGCTAAATCTTACAGTGATAGAGGCGCAGCTTGGTGGGAAGCACTGGCTGGCGTAGGACGTTACAGAACACACAAGGAGAGTCTGTTTTGTGTTTATAAAATCAGTAAAAAAAAAAAAAAAAAGCTGTACCTTCAAACAAGCCCTTTCAGTGATGCAAGGCTTTCTCTGTTTGTCTGCCACAATCCCAAAGTTGAATTCACGTGCATAAAATCAAACCGGCCACAAACTTAAGTGCCCAGGATCCAAGGGATTAACACCCAGCAGAAATGCAAGGCACAACACAGCTCAGCAGCCTCTGCTCCTCTGCTCATCAAATTGGGAAAGGGGTCCTCACCAGTGCTTACAGTTTCATCAAACCAGGTGTCTCAAGGGGCAGAGAGTACAGAGTGGCTCCACCTTCTGAGCTGCAGATAAATGCTGTTACATGTGCTTTGGAAAAGTCACAGTACCCTGTGAACTTCTAACTACAAAAATGAGCATACAGACAAACAACAACAAAAAAAAAAAACTGTACTATTTGCCTACCCTTCATGATGATGTCACATCTTGGAGTACCTTGAAAGAAAGATACAGCACTTAAGAGCTATGTGAAAATGTCTATCCCTATAGTGAAGTGCTTAGAAAGCATGACTTGGCAAATAGAGTAACTTTGAAGCAGAAGTTCCTTTCCCCCTGATTAGCATAGGGCTGGGCAGTGGCAGGTTCTAAGGTATTTTACGAGCACAAAATATCAAGTTCAAGAAGAGTTAATGCTTCCCAGTCAGGACATTTGAAGAGGACAAACAGAGAGGCAAAGAGCTAGACTGAAATATGAGTGGCAAATGTCACTCCAGAGACTGGGATTTCAGAGGGATTACTTACGTCACGTCACAAGATGGCAATCCCCTGAGGACAGATGCACTAACACGGCAGGGATTTTAGCAGCTGAGTTGGGACAGCAAAGTGTTGAAGCAGCTCTCCTTCAGAGAGCACCTCACTTCACACACACAGGGCCAAGAAGTTGAAAACTCACAGATTGATTTTCTTCAATACAGAGATAAATAAAATATGACTCCATCAGCTTTCCTATAGCATGATTCATTAGGGATGCTGTGAATTATTTATTCCTGACTATCTTGCTCTGTGATGCCCATTTATTCAATAATCTTTAAAGCTATATGGTAAAATGGTACACAGTTTCCTTAAAATGATTCATTTATGCAGACATTTTAAACAGTTATCACATTCATACACACACACACATCAATGGGGGATTATTCAACAGCAAGTCTCAATCAACCAAGATTCTGACCTTCACAAAGGTGGAACACACACTAAATTCTGGCTCATTTAATTGAAACTCAGTTATCCTGCAAATTAAAATTCTTCTCCCATTAGTGCGAAGACAGGAGAACATAGAAGGCCTCTCGTGTAGTACTTACAGCCTACTGGACACTAGATTAAAAGTGCCGTAAACAAGTCAGGATGCAGCCACAGGTGATGACAAGTGCCATATGCAAACCCAGCCAACTTAGGGGGTTTGGGATTCCAAGAAACCTCTTTGATATTAAAAAAAGTGTGTCAGTCACTTTTTAGTAACTGTGACAAAATACCTAAAAAATGTTAAGTTAGTTGTAATTGTCTCAAGTTGACACAATCTCGAATCACCAAACATGAGGGTGTGAATACATGCTGTGTAGATTTTGGTTGGCCTGTGGGGGTGTTTGTGGGTGATTGTCTTGAGTGCATTAACTGAGGTAGGAAAATTCCCACCCAGAGGAGACTCTGAAGTATATAAAGTGAAGACAGCGAGTTGAGCATGAACACACACACACACACACACACACACACACACACACACACACACACTGATTCATCGTTCTCCACCCTTGGTTGTGGGTATAACATGACTAGTTGCTTCAAGGACCTGCTACTCTGACTTCCTCAAGAGGGTGGATTGTAAACTGGAACTATGAGCCAAGTAAGCCTTTTCTCCTTTATGTTTTGCTGGTCATGGTGTTTTATCACAGGAACAAGACGTGATTAGACAAATAAAGGAGTAAAGAATGACTTTAGCTCACTGTTTCAGAGGCTTTGGGACATGGTTACTTAGTTCTGCTGGTTTGGAGCCTGTGGCAAGACAATGAGATATCAGAGGCTAATATGACAAAGAAAACATTTTGCCCTCATCATGATTGTGAAGCAAAGAGAGGGAGAACAATGGGGTGAATTCCAAAATTCCCTTCAAAAGCATGTTCCCAGTGACCAAACTTCCTTTCCTAGGCCCTACCTCCTAAAATTCTACCACCTCACAAACATCACAAATTAGCCATCACACCTTTACATATGGAATAAACTTAAGATATAAACCACAACATTTCATCCAGACTACTAGATGTGAATCAGTAAGAGTCATTCAAAGAAGAGCAGAGGACACATGTACATAGCAGAGGGCAGAGCACAAATATACTGGGAGCAGTTCAGAGGCATAAGGTAAAATGGATAGTGGGAAAACAGACAAACTGAAGTGAGCCCAAAGATGACACACACACACACAGCAGCAGCAAAAAAAAGACTTGGTTCCTTTAAGGGAATTGAGATGTATCCCAAGCTCGATACACAACCAACCACTAAAGAGTTTAACAAGTGATGTTTCTTTTGTTGTTCTATTGCAACATGAACCTGAGTGGAGCAGCAGCAGAAATGCCATTTAGAAGAGGATATAACTGGTCCAAACAGGGTGAAGTGGCGAGTTAGATCAGGGGCAGCTTTATATAGCACAGGGGTACAAGAAAACAAAATGCTTAAATGTGGCGTTTAGAAACCACGAACATTCCAGGAAGAAGACCATGAGTTCTATTGTAGACTCATTTAGATTCTAATTCTCATTAGATATGCAAAGGAAGTTGTCAATAGACAGGTAGTTCTTTGTTAGCACAAAAGAACCTCCATATGTAATAGAGGAAAAACCAAGATCTGAGAATCAAAGCAAAACACAGAACCAAAGTAAACCTGAGCATTCCGAGATAGAAAGAGAATTCCAGAGAACAATCAGCAGGAAATGAGTCACACCATGAGATGTCCAGAGCCCCTTCCAGGCCAGGGCTGGCTTCAAGGACAGTTTTGTGAAAGTAATGGTGGAACAAGTCAGCATTGAGTGGAGTGAAGAGCAATCAGAAAGTGAGGAGACAGAAACAGTTTAGTTTGGACCCTTTGCTTGAAGAGCCTGGAAGAGAAAAGTATGGCAGTGGCTAGGTTGATGAAAGGCTTGATTGTCAGGTTCTAGAACAAGTGATGAAGCTGTGTGAGTCTGTATAACTTGGACTTTGGAAATAATCCAAATGGAAAATGAAAGAGAGAAATGTAGGAAGGGGAGAAGAGGCAGCATCAGGCTGAGCTAGGGAGCAGAGTAGACAGCTAGATCTTGAATAACTTGATGCTTCCTCCCCAGTGCCACTTAGAGAAATGTCACTCAAGGACCACAAGTCAACATCCTATAGGATTTGAGGTAGGGTTGGCTAATAGCTCAAAGCCTTAGAGCTGAAAATTAGAACATGTGAGGTTGTCAAATGTTAAAAAAAGAAGAAGCCAATGAGCACGATGTATTTGGAGATACTGAAGTCCCCTGAAGCACACATACATGTGAGCACACACACGTTATATTTCTTTACTTGCTGGCAAAAGTATTTGGGGAATCATCCTCCCATTCTTGAGTTTATTCCACCAATTATTCCTCTAGAACAAAAAGCACAACACTCTGTTTTATGACTCCTATTACTTCTATAGTAAAACTCAACCCATGGATTCAAGAAAACAATCCAGAATGCAATGGAGTAAAATGAAATAGCTTAAAACCCTTCACAAATGGACCCCCCTCCATGTCTAAATGTCCATACATTTTCTGCTCAGTGCTTTAACTCAATGGCATTCCCATCCCAGCAGTCAGTCTAAGGACAGATAGCAAACACAGCCAGTGTCTGCACAGCATTCAAGGTCGATGGAGGACCTCCTACAGAAATTCAGAAAAGTGTGTCCTATTTGGTCTATGCAAGCTCCACTTGGAGATTTAAATTTCCATTGATTCGTTCAGTCTCTTTTTCAAATATGTTTTTAATTGAAATAGAGTCATAGTATTTTTCTTCCCTGACTTTTCCCAAATACCCTCTCTTCTAATCCCTCCCATGCCCTCAAGGGGATATTATCTTTTCACTCTTTCATGTAACCAACATGTGTAGAAAACTCACCATGTTCCAGCCACACACTGAAAATATTGTGGAAGAATAAAACAGTTCTTGTCTATATGACAAACCTCACTTAGAGAACTACAGTAGATTCCTTCCTGGGAATATGGCTTCTGCTTTCAGGCCTCTTTTGAACAGAGTAGCCTGGAAATGTTTCTCAGTGATTACATCATCTCCGGTTAGGACTCAGCTCCAAATCCTCAGGAAGCTTTGCAGCTCATACACAAAAACAGTATAAGTAAAAGAATCAAATAGAAGTTATTCCTGTCCATGGAATGCCAGGACTGCCGCAAGACCTCCTCTGACCAAGAAAACATAATAAAAGAGACCAGGATCCAGCTACCTGGCATCTGCCAGGAACATACCCAGTTGAGACGAGCAGATGAACTGCCTGGCTGAGCCCAGCAAAATTGCTGATAAATAGGTTACTGAACTAAACACATAGCAGTTGTCTGAAACCATCAACTTCGTGGTGGTGTGTTATGTTGGCAAAGGTTAATCAATACACCCACTCTTCAGTTTTGTTCTTGTTATACTGAGCTCCTTATACACAAAATGGGTATTCTTCACTTCATGGTGAACATTGCCCACCCAGATAGACACATGCATCACTCCTTCAAATTTCTGCCTAGATGTAATCCATTGGTGATGTGAAGCCCTCTATAACAAGCCCTATAGCTTTAAGCTTAAATGCCACATCCCAGAGAAGCACTTCATGGTTTTTATGCATAAGATTTACTACCATCTGGCATATTATATTATTTTATGGCATATTTACTTATTTATTTTTTCAATCCACCTTGCCCACAATGACAAGGAATGCCTTTTATTTCATCCTTTTATTCCATTCATTGCCTTAGCAATAGAGTGACATGTGACAATATAATACATATTGATGACATAAACAAGAAAATGAATGAATAATGTAAACCAATAAATAAAAACTAATAATAACTGCTATACAAAGGTGTAAAATAGGGTAAAGAAGTGGTGATTAGTGGGTCCAGTGGTGAAATTAGGAGTCACTAATGGAGTTAGCAATTGAGTGGATTCCAGGTTTTCTCAATAATTGAAGTCCAGTGCATTGGCATTTCACTAATTAGCGATGGCACTTGACCATGTTACCATAGCCCAGAAAATAACCTCCATTGGTAGATCCAAAGAGCAAGACTAAAGCTTTCATACTTAATGAAATATACTTACCTATCATGAAGAACAGCCTTTATACCAACTGTCCTGCGTATTACTATAGCTACAGATTACACACGTATAATAAGAACAACTTTTTGAGCACCAGTACTTTTCTAGGTACTAATGCTCTAAAACCAGTAGGCTTTAAATCAAGGCTACTATTATCTTTACATTAGTACTTGGTGGTCCTATTAGTACAGTAGAAACTCAGAGGCTGAGAGCTGAGGTACTCTTGTCTGCTGGCACATGGCTACAAAGCCATATCTTGAAATAAGGGCAATGTAGCTCTAATGTTCCCATCTCTTCTCACCCATAATTATTCCTTCACATTGATCCCAATGCCTTATCTATAATGACAACCAAAGGAAACTTTGGTCTTAGATGTTTCAGCAGCATGCCTCTCCCTGGCATGGATTCTTAAAATCAATTGGTTTTTCCTCTTCCCCACTCATAAGACTGTCAAATCATAGGAAAAGAGGCTCCTCCAAGGAGAGAACTAGATTGGGCTTCTCCACATGCGCATTGGAAGGAAGTCTCCAGCCCTATCTGCTGTCTGACTGTCTCTGTCCCAGATCTTTTCTTGGTCAGTAATGTGACATACCAACTCTAAGCATCCATTTTAGACCTGCTTAAAACCTTTCCAAAGCCCAGAAAAAAAGAGCAATATTTAAGGGAAGCACTTTTAGGGAAAGAATAATTCTACAAATGATAAAAGTTCACACATTGGTATTCTGGTGTGCTCAATGATGGTTTTGCTATACAGTCTGATTCCCCAGCCTGGCATCCCTATATTTTTTCCCTCCTCCCTCATGTCATCACATATGCTTATAGCCCTGACTTCCCTCTGCATCAGCCACTACTCCCATTACTTCCTCCCCTTCATTAGCAGCAAGGCAGGGGCCAGGCACAATAGAGGTAGTTTCACCCTACTGCAGAAGAGAAGGCTTTCCGTCAATGGAGAATGATGCAGAGATGTTCAGAGCGGTTAGATCACATGCACATATCCGCATGTACTATAAAGTGATCTCTCCACAGAAGGCATGCTTCATTAATCCTGAACAGCTGGACTAGGCCATCCTAATGCTACATTTATTTCTTAGAATGAATAGTCTTTTTACAGTTGCCTCCAGGACGCAGTGTAAACAATGGATTTCCTCATGAACTGGACTCATCCCTTCCTGCTGAAACCTGCCTGGAATCCATGCCCTCCCATTTAAGCCTTCCCCTCTCCTAATCTCTTCACCTTGTCCACTTGGCAAACGTCATGTTGCGATCCCAACTGCACCCTCTCACACATCTCTACGCTGAGGTCCTCGCTCCGTTACTTCCCACTGTTGTTGTATTTAGAGACCACACTTTGACAGAATGGAGCCGGGCAAAAATGACAATGGTTGCATGGGCTGGGACTGGGTCAGAGTGGTCTTTTTGTAAGAAGAGTGGATAATTATGCAGACACACAAGAATGACCTTGTGAAGAGAAGGGAACATGGCTACTGAAAGCCATGGGAGAAACTTTCTTTCACAGCTCTGAGACATCTTGCCACCACCCTAATCTGAGATGTCTACACTTGGAAACAATAACCCTCTGTTGCCTACGCACTGTCTACACAGCTCAACTGAACCAATACACAACACATAGCCTTGGGATATTGCTTCATGCTACTTTGTCTGTGATTTCCTGGTGTGTTAGTTTTCACTTTGGTTGGGTTCCATGTGGAGCCACAGTGTCCTGTAGGATTACCAAAGCACTGTGTGGACTCATCTGTACCACAAGGTCAAAAGTCTGAAACTATACATCCTCATTTAATTGCACTGGCATTTGTAGTGAGTAGCATTAGCAATGTTATCAGAGCCATCATTTAGCAGAAACTACACCAGTGAAGGAGGATTTGCAAAAGACAAGCATGTGCAGTATTTTCATGTTAAAAAATAAGTCACGGGCCTCATTTAGTATATAAGTACAAAAACGTGTTTTTTATGTGCCACCATATGGCATGAAAATGTGCAGATATCCATGTGTCAACAAGCTAGAAGACTAAAGCCTGGACAGCTTGAGGAAAGTCCAAACATTTTATCCTAAATACACAGGGTTGTGATGTAGATTTTACAGAGGGATTAAGGATGACTTAAACTAGTATCTGAATGCAGGAGTCAATGAGAATTAAATGTGGATTTGGTGGGCCTGTCGCAATTACTGAGCACAAAATTAACCTTGGATGGGAATAGGAATGGCTTAAGGACCAAAAAAAAAAAAAAAATGGTGTGGACTTTAAAAAAAAATGGAAGAAGAAAATAAGAAATTGCCGCTCAGAAACAGGAGTCCAGGATTTCGGGATGCTAAGAAAATGTATGGGAAGTGACCTACAGGGGAGAAGGGTGAGAGCAGCTGAGGAGGAGGGTCTGTGAGAGCCAATGAATGAAAGCATTGACTTTCCTGCAGTTCCTAACAGAATTTCCTATGAAATTTATCACATCCATGGAGCTTATGGAGCTCTCTTGTGGTTCTACCCATGGACTCTCAGTATTCAGGCTCCAGCAACTTATTGAATCTTTAATTAATATCTTGAAAAACAAACACAGCTGAGACGAGATCTTTAACTACAGAAGACATAAGTCTATATGCCTCTTCTCAGTTGTTTTTGGAAGCATTCTCTACAGGAATGAAAACCAAGAAGGTGGGGTGGGGGAATAGTAAGTGGCATAATAGGTGTCTGCATGCTGGAAAGTCAAAGAATCACGTTTCAAAGACAGGAAGTGGGATGCCTTGGCACTTCCAATGATGGAAGCCTGGAAGTGTGCTGGGCAGTCTCTGTATTGGCACCATGTTGAATATGGGGTAGAAACTTGCTGGCCCCCTTGTAGCCTCCCGCACATTTCCCCTCTTCTCCAAGCACTTTGCCCATTTGAGGATCCAGCTCCTTTAAAGGGGGTCTTTTCTCAATGTCCTACATGCCAGTCCTCCTGGGAAATGCTGCCACAGACACAGAGGTGGTCTTCTCTAGTCCTGAGCATCTGTTAATACACATGAGTTGACAACAGAACCCAGCAATCATGTCAGTCATTTCTAGGCTTTTGCCTGATGTTTATCAGATCTGATAGGTGATGGTGTTTTGGGGCTTTGTTGTTGGTTTTATTAGAAATACTGCAGGATTCTTTCAAAGCATACCAGGTTTTTTTAATATTCTGTTTTAAGATTATTGTAATCCTTTCCATCAGCAGTCTCTTTGTAGGAATACTGCCCAGCCTCCTTTTGAGGATGACATGGAGTTTAAACCATATACTGTGCTATACAGCAGCGCTCTCACAGCTCTGATGGGACACATTGTGCTGACAGGCAGCACATGGGTGAGGACAGCACTGATGACAGCATATCCATGACTATCTGACTTGAATGGGCACCAGGCACCAACGCTGATCCACATGCTAACCACTGATAAAACTGCTGCTTTGTGGACTGCGGATAACAAACCTAGGAGAGGACACGGTTAACATTCAACAAATCATGTTTGAGGTCTAATACTAGAGTCAACAATGATGAAGACAGTCCCCAAATAGCCCTGTGCCGTGTGGTTTTCAAAGCATGAGATTAGTTTCCCAGCAATGCTTGCATTGACATGAAGAAGATAGTGTTCAGGTTCACTCCAGGAATGGATTTAGAGCTTGAAAAAGTTGCCAACACTATATGACTGGCTCCTCTACCAAGACCATTACGCAGGTTAAGCATGGCTGTGATACCTTCGTGGTACCGACTGCTTTGATATAATACCCAAGAAAGCCATTTGAGGAAGCCTAGAGTGCCCAGTAAGGAGAAAATCCTATTTTACCTGCAACATGAGTTGGGAAAATTTACCTAAGTAAATGAGAAAAATTTTAACATATATCCTTCATAGGTACACTGATAAAAAGCAACCTCAATTTTTACTCTCCTCCATAAGAAGGAAGATACCAGCAAAGATATATTACGCCTGAAATCTGTAGATACTAGGTCAATGTCATGAGAATTTTCTCATTTTGATTTATGAACATAGCTTCCTGTTGGAAACTCTCTACAATGCAAGTAAATATAGATGAAACACTTGTCGTACTTGCTGCTTTGGATTTCTTAAGCAACATTACTTTAGTCAAGAGTCATTGTGCACAATAAGTATTGGAAGCTACTATAGTCAGGAGTGATTAACAAAGGAATAAAGAACTCATAATTGCAACACCATCTATACATAAGATTTGAAGTTGGGATGGTGGATAAAAGAGGCAGGCATCCTGTGGTTTGGATAGGGTAGAGTGTGTCACCCCACACTTTCCTTTGGGAAGGTTGGGAGCTAGTGTGGTGATGAAACCTCTGAGACATGGGAATTAGTTCAAGGTAACAAAGTTGCTGAAGTGGCTCCTCCCCTCAGGAGAATTACTACTAATCTGTCAAAGCGAGTTCTTCTAGGGAGGTTGAGTAGTATTATAAAAAGGAGACTAGGGGTTGTGTTATGGCTCAGTGGGTAATGTGTGAGTATGAAGATCTGAGTTTGGATGACCAGCACCCATATAAAAAGCTGGAAGTAATGACACATGCCTGTATCCTCAACAACAGGTGACTGAGAAAAGGAGATTCTGGGGCATGCAGGCCAGCTAGTCTAGCCAAAATGATGGGTTCCATGGACAATGAGAAACACTGTCTGAAAAAATAAGGTAGATAAGTGACAGAAGAAGATATTAACATTGGGCCTTCCTACAGGATGCACACATATCTCTACCTACACAGACTAACCCCTTCATCACCACACAACACACAGTGAGAATGGAAATGTCTTTGGTCTCTGGCTACCTGTTTCATTATGGGATTTTTTTCACCCAACATGTACTCTATCTCTAATGCCTTTGACCATATTGTAACCTCCCTTGAACAGTGTGATAATAAACACAGATGCACATGAATGCCTGCAGCATACAACATGGAGTCCTATGGTTATATTACCAAAGTGGTATAACTGAATCATGTAGTAGTTCCATTTTTGGTTTTCTGAGGATCCTTCATCCGTATTTCTCCCACCAGGACAACACTAGTTTCTGTTCCCACTAATAGATAATAAGGGGTCATTTTCTTCCTTCACCCTAACCTTGATGATGGCATCCTGGGTGGGGTGAAATGTGATCTCAATGTACTTTCACTTTCACTGATGGCTGAGACTGTTGAGTATTTTTCCCATATGTTTATTAGCCATCTGCACTTCTTTGGGGATGTCCATCTTCAATTAATTTGCTTATTATTTATTGGATTACTCATTAGTTGTTTTGGCTGTAGCAACACATAATTGACTAATACAGCATATAAAGGAAAGGGAATCAATAATTAAACAGTTTCCGATTTCCATAAAGCTCACTGGTTCCAAGAAGTGTTATGCCAAGAATGTACTATATAAATGCCACTAATTAGCAATGTAGTCATGCATTATTTTGGCAGATAAACTAATTTATAACACATGAATTATTATGTTCCTTGCTCCTAGTTTTAATACTTTGAATATTAAATTAAGCTTAGGTTCTTAACTACAAAGTCCCTGTTTATCACTAACATTATAATAGATACATTTTATGCTCTGCATACACATTTTAAAATAATCAATTGTTCATAACAATGGAAAAACTTAATACTATATGATGGTCCTAAATTTCCTAGGGCAAGAAAAATTAAATGATACTACATTATTTCCTGGTCTTTGGTCTTGTGTTAAAGATCTTAAATAATTCTAATTTTCTCACACAATGAGGTCTACATAATTAAGAGTATAATGGATATTAACATTAAGTAAATTCATCCTACACATTGTTCATCCCTAGTGTGATTAACTGTTCTGACTGAAAGAAATGGTACCTGTAACTGCTCTGCTTTGGTCAACATCTACTGCTCATAGGACTAGATATAAAGGGTCAGATTAGCTTAACAAGTAGTACTAACTTAATTAAGCATTAAAACTGGGGGAAGTAGTGAAAGAATCATAAACCTTTAATAACAGCACAAGTCTGGCCTACTTGTACTGGCATAGCTCAATCAAGAGAAAAAAAAAAGATTTCTCCAAATAATAAATGATGGAGATAGAGCAATATACCCAGAGTAACTTTAAATATTCAAGTTTTACTGAGTATAATGAAAAATTCTGGAACAACAGGAGTTAATGAATATTATAATTGTGGGATGAATATTCAATTAGCCCCAGCTCACTTCAGTCATGTTTAGAGCTGAGAGTCACACACATGTTCAGCACAGACTGTTAATCATCTTCAAACCTCCCTTTCTCTGCAGCAGGTTGAAGCAATGAAACGACATCACCAACAAGATCTGAGGGCCTGGGTGTCACTACACAACGATAGCAAAAATTATCTTCTGTGATTCCAATCATCTCTTTCCTTTCTGGTGAACCTTAAGGCTCCAAATCCCAGAAGGCACCTCTAAAACACAGAGGGCCACCGACTAAGAATGAGTGTCCTGGCCAGCCCTAACTGTCAACTGGACACAGTCTAGGATCAGTTGAGTAGTTGTCTTTATCAATTTTGTCTGTGAGGGATTGCCTTCATTGTTAACTGGTGCAAGATGGCTTGGCCCACTGTGGGCAGCACTGTTTAGGAACTGTTTAGGCAGGCAGTCTTCTTGAACTACATGCGAAAATTAGGTAAGCATGAATGTGTGAGCCAGACAGACAGAGAGCCAGCAAGCAGTGTGCGTCCATGGTTCCTGCCTCCAGATTCCTCCCTGGAGTTCCTGTCCTGCCCTCCCTCAATGGTAAACAGTACTCTATAACTGCGAGATGAAACAAACCCTTCCTTCTCAAGTTGATTTTGGTCAGAGTGTTCTATCACAGCAACAGAATGAAACTAGAAGAGTGAGCAAGTCATTTTGCTGACAAAGCCGCTGAGACTTTGAGGTTTGCCCACATGAATCTACTTCCTTGACAGATGCTTGCATGAGAAGGTCTGTAAACCACCTGAGTCAGCACAACAGCCATGCACTTGCGTGTGTAGCCAGCCTTCTGGACAAAGTCTGAATACCACAATTTAAAATCTGTTAATACTCTACAGAGAAGAGTCGAGCATGTAGCAACACATCTGGCTTTGCAGAATTTTACTCTGGTTAAACTCCCGAGTACTATGCTTGCTAGTACTGTGCTAGAAGGTCTAAAGGAAAGGTCATGTGCTAAATACTCTTGATTGGACCTTTGTCTCAATCTTTCTTACTCTGGTGTCAATCCCATGAACTCACCCGACTTCTGGATTCTGAATAAATGGGATCAACTGAGGGGAGTTTAGGAGGTCAGAGGGTAGAATCAATAAAATTGTGGTATTGATCCACATGTGGTAGTGAGCTACAATAAACCCTGCCTTGATGCCCAGGAATGTGGCTGTACCTACAGTCCCCTATACCAGCTCATCTCTTTCCCACTCCTGATCTTTGTGCCCTAGTATTGCAGCCCCTGGTGTCTACCAACTCTTGCTGATTTTCTTTGCCCTATCTATTTTGTCACTAAACTCTACCAGGCAATCCATAGTCCATGGTGTGTTGATGTAAGCTACACATGACTCAAAAGACTAAAACTATTTGTATGGGAATTCTACAGGAATGCTGCACCATGGGAGAAACAAATATGCCCAGTGTTTTCTGATATTCCAGCACAGTCCAGATAGGCCTCTTAAGGCCACCAGAAGCACACAGTCACACGAAGAGTACAGTGGTGTGACTAAGTAGCACTCTCACCCGTGAGGTTAAAAGACAATGCTTGTCTGTAGGTAGTTCGCACATGGGTGGAGGCTATGGCTGTATATTTTGCTCAGCTTTGAAAACTGATGAGTAGTCATTAGCTGCCAAGCCTACGAGGGAGAATACGGGTTTGAAATTGATAGAATCACCCTATGATAAAGGGGAAAGAAAAGCCAGAGAAGTGTTGTCTAATCTACTTTATATTACCACCTGTGATAGTTAGTGCTGTTAATTTGGTAGAATCTAAAATTCACCAGGAAGATGAATCTATGGGCATGCCTATAAATTATAACCATGATACATTAAATGAGCTGACAATACATGAATGTCTGCATTCATCATTCCTTTATACTTCCTGATTGAGAACGTGATGGGAACAGTTGCCTTGAGGTCCTCATTTTTTAAATTTATTTATTGTTTTATTAATTACAGTTTATTCACTTTGCATCCCAGCTATAGCCCCCTTCCATAGTCCCCTCCCAATTCTACCCTCCTTCCCTCATCTCCTCCCATGCCCCTTTCCAAGTCCATTGATAGGGGAGGTCCTCCTCCCCTTCCCTCTGATCCTAGTCTATCAATTCTCATCAGGACTTGCTGCATTGTCTTTCTCTGTGGCCTGGTCAGGCTGCTCCCCCCTCAGGAGGAGGTGATCAAAGAGCAGGCTACTGAGTTCATGTGAGATACAGTCCCTGTTCCCATTACTATGGAACCCACTTGGACACTGAACTGCCTTAGGCTACATCTGTGCAGGGGTTCTAGGATGTGTCCATGCATGGTCCTTGGTTGGAGTATCAGTCTCAGAAAGGACCCCTGTGCCCAGTGTTTTGTTTTTGTTTTTGTTTTGCTCTCCTTGTGGGGCTCCTGTCCCCTCCAGGTCTTTCTATCTTCCTCTTCTTTCATAAGGTTTCCTGCACTCTACCCAAAATTTGGCTATGAGTCTCAGCATCTACTTTGATAGAGCCTCATGTTTTGATGTCCCCATTATGATGCCTTTTAACTGACCACAATAAACTTTTCCTTCTTAAGTTAGTATTGTCAAAGTATCTTATCACAGCAACAGAAAAGCATGTGACTGAACATGTGACTCTAAAACTGACATGGCCTGAGAAAGAATCTTTAGGAGAGGAATGTGTGGGAAAAGGCCCTGAAATAGAATGTGCCCTCAATGGAAAGCAGCTCCATTGGGATGAATGGCAGTTGTCATGTACCAAACTGTGTATGCATATGTACATCTTCAAGCTTCTCCCTCAATGTCCATGAAAAATGCATTCAGTGTTCAAAACAGTTAAGAAAAAAATATGTGAGCAAACTTTGGCATCTGTTCATGCCAGGAAATTACCAACCATTTGGGCACCACACAGGTACCTAAACTTTAGAGACTAAACTCACCCTAGTGATGATGGCTGCTTCCTCTCATTAGCAAAATGGACTCTGCTTTTTAGCAAGAATTACTCTTTCATCACTAACATTTTTTAATTTTTATTTTATTTTTATTAATTACAGTTTATCCACTTTGTATCCCAGTTGTAGCCTGCTCCCCATCCCCTCCCAATTTCACCCTCTCTTCCTCTTCTCATCCCATGCCCTTCCCCTAGTCCACTGATAGGGGAGGTCCTCCTCCTCTTCCCTCTGACCCTAGTTTATCAAGCCTCATCAGGACTGGCTTCTTTGTCTTCCTCTGTGGACTGGTAAGGCTGTAACCCCAGGGGTGATCAAAGAGCCAGCCACTGAGTTCATGTCAGAGATGGTCCCTGTTTCTATTATTGGGGAACCCTCTTGGACACTGAGCTGCCATAGGCTGCTTCTGTGCAGGGGTTCTAAGTTGTCTCCATGAACGGTCCTTGTTTGGAGTTTCAGTCTCAGAAAAGACCCCTGTGTCATCACTAACACCTTCATATAAAGAAGTACCATCACCCCTTGACAGGTCCAGGTTGAATGAGAAGATTGTTTTGCTTTGGAGGGACTCAGCTTTAGCACCACAGTTCAACCTTCAATGTGAAAACCAGAATTTATCAAATATTCCCATGGATTATGCAACTGGCATGAGATTGGCACCGGCTGGCAGCATTGGAGGTTGTAGTTTGTCCATTTCCGAAGTCACCAGTACCTTAAAATGTTAGTGTTGGAACATCCCGAAGACATTTATCGATTTATGACATTTTAAAGTCATAAAGGGAGTATTTCCCATCACCTTCTCACTATCAGTAGTATTGTCAGTATTATCAGTGATATTATCAGTAAATATTATCAGTAATATTTTCTTGACACCAGGTAAAACTTCTAGCAGAGAGTTTGTACTTTTGTTTTTTTTCTATAAAAAATTCTAAAGAACTTATCAAGTTACAGGTTTACAATGAGAAAAATACTTATTTTTGAATGTTTTATTGAAGCAGCTCTGGAAAATTTAATTTAATGATAATATTCTCAAATAAAATATTTAGAGTTATTTTATAGACTCATTATTCCTTAATTAAGAAAATTAACAACTTGCTGAATCAGCAATTCTTTCTTTCTATGCTGAGTTTCAGCAACTCTGGAAGAAGCCGTATAGAATTTAACTGTTGAGATGGGTGGGATGGCCATAATGTCTTTCTAGACATTGTTTTCAGGTTTCAATAAATAGTGACCTTTAGTTGACATTCATTCCAGTGAGTTATATAACTCTTTGGCTTGATGCTATTTTCTGACCTGCTCTAACTGCTCTAACTTAAACTTTACATGTATTAATAAGGCAAGAATCAAAAAACAAATAAACATGGATAACATATACAATTAAATTAGTGATATGAAATACAAAATAGATATTATTTTCTTCCCTTCCCCTTTTCCATGTTTCAAGGTCTATTTTCTAAAAATAATAATAATAAAAATAATAGGATCACCATATTCCATCAATCTCAGAAAAAAAGAGAGATGAGTGTTTATTACTCACTAAGATTTTTTTACTACCTGAATTCGCAAATATGGGTGGAATCTAATTTTAAAAAATCTTAATGTCATAACCAGATTCAGCTTTGGAAGATTGGGCCCATCTATCAGCTAAAACTCATATTGATTGTTCTAGTGATGAAAAAGTGATAGACCCATATACTCACACTTACACATGTTGAGTAACTGTCAGCCCATGTTACAAATCAATTAAAATTTCCACTGCTTTGTCAAGACTGACTGTGCACAAATCTTGAATTTTAACACTTGTACTGTGCAACATGTGCTAACATTCTGGGGATACTGAGTATTGAGGGCTGTCCTGGTGACATTTGTGCATTTAATATAGTTGGATTGTTACACAGATTCTGCAGGTAGTCTCCCTGGGTGGTCAGAATGTAACCGGTGGAGTGCTAACAACTAGAAATGACAAATTGTTCTTTGGAAAATAAAAGAACCTTATTTCTGATTTTTTTTTAAAAAAGCAGTTATTCTGGTGGTGGAACACATGAACAAATCAGGCATGGATGACAACCACCCAATTTGTCCATGAATATATCCAAAATTCATCACTGAAAGTAGTCAAAAAATTTGCATGATGTGCTTCAAATTTGAGGTGTCGGAGAGAAGCTTCTTTGACACAAATCAACCTACTCTGTCTTGTAATGGGACTCTGGAAATCCATGCACAGAGCGCTTTTTATCACACATGTTTTCCACCCTCACTGAAGACAGTTCCCTTCCTAAGTGTCCCAAAGGAAACACATGACATTGTTATTTTAACATGCATGCCTGTAAGGTGGATGAATTTATTAGGCAGAGGAACTTGGATAGACCTTTCATTTTAAACAGATGCATGCCTCTAATTGTATGGGTAAAGCTACCAGCACTGTGCATTTTCCAATTATCAGTGGTCAGCCTGAAGCAGTACACCGTAGGAAGAAGCAAGCTAGCAGGTTCACACCTGTAAAAACCAAGGCAAGTTCAAACAGTCAAAGCAACCCCTAAATGTTGAAGGTTCTAGCCACAGTGGTGATCACACTTCATAGGAAGGGAGTGGGCAGTCATCAGGGGGGACAGGGTGATGTGCCAGGTGCTGGCTTTGTTCACTAAGCAGCCTTATTGCCACATCAGAATTGCTTTCTATGGATATGTGAAAGTGGAAAGCAGTAAAATACAGATTAGGATGCCTACTTTCTACTTAGCAAGAAACAGATTCTGAAAATAGTTTCAATCAAATTTGTAACAATAAACACAATGTAGAATAGCCCTGGAACAAAAGCACAATCTGGGGGTGACAAATTTAAAACAAAGTATCTTTTATCATCAAGGAGCAGGCGGTGGAGGAGGAAAAAGAGAGCATAGATTTAGGTGGTCAGGAATGAGTCTTATCAACTACTCCACGCTGTTTGGTCTTAGAACCCTTTCAGTTCTAAATCTTTTGTAACTACTGATGGTTTTTGATGGACAGTTTAAGAAGAAAAACAATCTTGGTGTGTTCTGAAAAATATTCCCCACCTCCTGTACCAACTAATTTTCGTTTGTATTTGGCTTCAGAGAAACTAAATACTGGTGAACAGGCACAATTTAAACAGTCCTGCTCATTATGTAACTGACATTCTATGGTAAGTGAAAATTCACCAAGGTAGAAATGCAAAAAGTCAAAGAAGCAACTGCCTGTGATCTGTGTGTGTCATTCAGGGACTAGCTGTAGAGGATTCATTTTTTTCTAGGTATACAGTACCATTGCAGGAGTTCAGAGCATTTACCAGGTAGCTGTGGAAACAGTCCAGAGAATGCAGGAGACTGCATCCTGAGTATTAAATGCACAGGGAAGGCTTGTCATGGTTTCAGAACCAAGTATAATGTGAGTTCTGACTGAGATGTCTAAATATCCCAAGAGCAAATTATGGTGGAGAAACAATAGGTAATGGACCACATTTTGGTGAGTGGCTGGGCATCTTCCCTTTGGCTTGACCTCATGGACAACCAGGCAGCCACTTATCCTCATCATTTCAGCTCAGAACATCAGGATCCCATTCCTATTGCTCTGAGATTCTCACATTTGTCTTCACTTCTTTCTTCTTAAATAAATCTCCCCTATGGATGTGGATATGCACAGTAAATCTTGAGGACTTTAGATAATTTGTGTAATAATTGTGTAAGGAGGGATTTTTTACAAAGTACTGTGGTGGAGGAAAGGTATTATGAACAGGAAAATGGGGCCATGCTTGGAAATGCATGATTTGTATTCAAAGCATTGGATAACAAAGAGAGTATGACATGTTAGCCTGGAGGCCAAGAAAAAGAAAGATGATATTTAATTTTCAGATACTGAGTACATTTCAGAATATGTCCTGGAAGCCTTTAAAAGCCTCAAAGCAGCAATGCCCTATTAAGCAACAGGAGCAGGAAGCTGGTGCAAAAATATTAAGTACATTATTGAAACCTAAATTGAAAAATAAAACATGAGATTAATTTTCTCTATCCTGCTTGCCACAATTTAGGGGGGTGGAGGAAGGTTCAGAGGAAAACACTGTAAATAATTGTATCTCTTAAGAAATGAGATCCCATAGCTCAACATGAAAACAGTTAAAAAGACTGAAAGTCCTTGAGCTCAGGGGAAAGAGGCATTATTTCAGTCATTGAACATCCTCCACGTCTACCCAAAAAAGTACAATAAATCACACTGCATTCGACATGCGTAGATAGCTGATATAATCTGAAACATGTTTCTCTGTGTGAGGATTATGAACATGAATGAAGGTATCAAGAAACAGCAAGATCAATGGAAGGACTAGAAATGGGATGGGGAAGGTTGGGGATAGGAAAAGAAGGACCTTCAACACTAGCAAAGGTCTCCTGCTAAAAATGCAGGGGCCTGCAGAGCTGAGTTTGAATCCTAACCACCTGAGTCTCTTACTGTGCCCAAGTAGCTAAATTCAGGAGAAAGCTGACCACAGCAGCACATGCTTGTAATAACAACACTTGGGAATCCGTGGCAAAAAGACTGTGAGTTCAAGACCAGGCTGGCCTACCTAGAAAGACTTTGTCAAAGAGAAAGGGGTGAAAGGAGAAACAATCCTACTTAGATATAATAAATGCCCATCTGGTGTACTAGAATACAAAAACAGAGCAAAGAGGACAGAAAAATAAATGAATAAGGTACAAGTCAATAAAGTAAGAAATAAAAGAAACATTTGAAGTCCACACTCTCAGAAAAGTCTGAAAGATAACAATGAAGACAAAATCAGTGACTTCGTTGAAAATGAAAATACCTTTCCACATCCAGACAGAGCAAAGATAAACTCCTCAAGGAAAAGGCCTCCAATTGATGGAATAATCCTATGGGATTATCCCAGGAGTCGCTGGAGTCTGCAGGCCAAAGTCAAGAAACAAAAACCACAAGGAAATGACTATTGGTGGTTACTGAATGCCCTTAATGAATAAAAATAAAAGCAACTACAAGAAGCACATTTCTGAAACAGAAAAACAATGGTGTGTGCTCTGACAAGGGCACAAAAGGGTTGTGCAGAAAAGGGATGACTCACAATGTTGGAGGATACAGGGCAAGAGAAGTGGAGGTTTTGTTATGCTACATTGGCTCATCCTAAAGAGCTGAGAGGAAAACACCAAGCATAAACCTAGTAGAGAAAAAAAGAAAATTATATGCAATAAAAGCATAAAAGGTACCAGTAGAATAGCCAAAATGCAAGATATGAGCAGCTAAAGTTAGGCAGTAAAAAGAAAAGATAGAACTAAGTGTGGAAAGTACTTACTCCTTCACGGGTCTTAAGGGGCGTGAAAATATACTGTCTAAAGAAATAAAATTATCTAAGCATATCTATGACACTATAGTTGTAAAGGTTGTTTCTAAAAGAGTTACAGTGTAACATAATCTTTCCAAATAATAGGAAAAACTGCACAACTAAATCATGTCCCTGTCATAAAATTGTAGGCACTGCAACAAAGAACAGCATAAAACTTGCTACAAAATTGGGGCTCAACACATAAACACAAATAAAATTTCCCATTACAAAGAGGAGCCCTACCTTTGTCCCCATGAGGGGAAAACGGTAGAGGTTTATGTAAAAACACGATAATGCAACTGAGAAATAGTAAAAACAAAAATTTAGAGAACAGTATATCATATAGAGACTAATTAGACATCAAAGTAGGAGGGAAACTACAGAAAAGGGATTCTGGGAGAAGGGAGTCTGACAAGGGAATGGGACAGGAAATGCCCACAATTCATTACATAGATGTACGTATCTGTCAATTAAAATTTCAACAGCTTTGATCCTAATGAGACACATTGGACGCAAAAAGCATCAGGTAAGAAAAAAGCAACTTGGAAGTTGCAGAGTGTGTAACCTACACTACATCTAATACTTACAAGCATGACATCAGGATTTATATAGCAACACCATCGTGAACTGCAGAAGGGTTAGCATTGCTGAGGAGTTAAAGGAACCCCTTTGCTGGAAATCTTCCAGGGGAACAAGGTATAAGGGCAAAGATACAAAGCTACTTAGGTGGAATTCATATCACAAAACAACAGTGAGACATCTTTACAAATGCCTACTGAATTATTAGGCTAAAGAAAAACCCAGGAAGTTATAAATATAGGTAGAAACAATACTGTTTGTTCACAGTGCATTGAAACAGAAAATCTATAAAAGAGGAGAGAGAAAAGATTCTATCTACCATCTTTACAAAGTTGAAATTCTCCAAACTTAGTTGTCAAAAATTAAATCAGAATTTAAAATACAGAATATTTATATAATACTGAAAACAAAACAAAAAAATCTCTTGAAATCTCCAGAGAGTCCTAATATATTCACAGGGAAGTCTCTTGGTCAAACTTCGTGCACTAATTAATAATTATGAAGTAAAAAGACTATATAAAAAAGAATTAAACTTCCAAGTCAAGAAATAAAATAAACTCTTAAGTAGCCAAAATGGATGTAAAGAAAAGTTGGAAAAATGGAAATCACCACAGAGAACCAATGAAACAATTTCCTTGGCTTAATATTTTTTTTCTTTTCGGTATTTTAAATTATATGTACTTGTGGAGGGGTCACATTCATTCGAGGTCAAATGCTCATGGAAGCAAGACAAGGCTGTGAGATCCCTTAGAGCTGGAGTTAGAGTTGGTATAAGCCACCAAATGTGGATGCTGGAATTGAACTCAGGTTTCCTGCAAAGAAGTAAAGGCTCTTTTTTTAATTTTTTGTTTTTTTATATTAGTTACAGTTTATTTACTTTGTATCCCAGCTGTAGTTCCCTCTCTCATTCCCTCCCAACCCCACTCTCCCTCTCTCATCTCCTCCCTGCCCTCTTCTGAGTCCACTGATAGGGGAGGTCCTTCTCCCCTTCCATCTGACTCTAGCTTATCAGGTCTCATCAGGATTGGCTGCAATGTCCTCCTCTGTGGCCTAGCAAGGCTGCTCCTCCCTCAGTGGGTGGGGGGTCAAAGAGCCAGCCATTGAGTTCATGTCAGAAACAGTCCCTGATCCCCTTATTAGGTACCCACTTGGATACTGAGCTGCAATGGGCTACATCTAAGCAGGGGTTCTGGGTTATACCCATACATGGTCCCTAGTTGGATAATCAGTCTCAGAGAAGACTCCTGTGCCCAGATATATATAGTCCTTGTGGAGCTCCTGTCCTTTCCAGGTCTTATTAACTCCCTCTTCTTTCATATGATTCCCTGCACTCTGCCCAAGGTTTGGTTATAAGTCTCAGCATCTGCTTTGATACACTGCTATGTAGAGTCTTTCAGAGGCCCACTGTGGTAGGCTCCTACCTGCTACTTGTTTTCTCCTACTTCCAACATCCATCCCATTTGTCTTTCTAAGTTAGGATTGATCATCTTATCTTGGATCCTCTTTATTGTTTATCTTCTTTAGGTATACAGATTTTAGTATGTTTATCCTATCTTATAGGTCTAGTATCCACTCATGAGTGAGTATATTCTATGTGTGTTTTTCTGCTTCTGGGATACCTCACCCAGGATGGTCTTTTCTAGATCTCACCATTTGCCTGCAGATTTCATGCCTTCCTTGTTTTTAATTGCCGAGTAGTATTCCATTGTGTAAAAGTACCATAATTTTTGTATCCATTCCTCTGTTAAGGGTTATCTGGATTGTTTCCAGGTTCTGGCTATTATGAATAAAGCTGTTATGAACATAGTTGAGCAAATGTCCTTGTTGTGTACTTGAGCAAGATCATCTGGAGGTATCTCCATCCCTGATCTCAAGCTGTACTACAGAGCAATAGTAACAAAAACTACATGGTATTGGCATAGAAACAGAATGGTGGATCAATGGAACCTAATAGAAGACCTAGAAATAAACCCACACCCCTATAAATACTTGATTTTGACAAAGAAACCAAAAGCATTCAATGGAAAAGAGACAGCATCTTCAACAAATGGTGCTGGTCCAACTGGATGTCTACATGAAGAAAATATGAAAATAGATCCATATTTATCACCCTGCACAAAATTAAAGTCCAAGTGGATCAAAGACCTCAACATAAAACCAGACACACTAAATTGGTTAGAAGAAAAAGTAGAGAAGAGCCTAGAACTCATTGGCACAGGAGATAACTTCCTGAACAGAACACCAACAGCACATGCTCTAAGAGCAACAATCAATAAATGGGACCTCATGAAACTGAAAAGCTTCTGTGAAGCAAAAGACACTGTCATCAGAACAAAATAACAGCCTACAGACAGAGAAAGGATCTTCACAAACCCTATATCTGACAGAGGGCTGATATCCAGAATATATAAAGAACTAAAGAAGTTAAAAAGCAATAAATCAAGCAATCTAATCTAAAAAATGGGGTACCGAGCTAAACAGAGAACTCTCTGTATAGGAAAATAGGATGGCAGAGAAACACTTAAAGGAATGCTCAATGTCCTTAGCCATCAGAGAGATGCAAATCAAAACAACCCTGAGATTTCACCTTATACCCATCAGAATGGCTAAGATCAAAAACTCAAGTGACAATACATGCTGGAGAGATGTGGAGAAAGGGGAACCCCCCTCTACTGCTGGTGGGAATGTAAACTTGTACAACCACTTTGGAAATCAATCTGGCACTTTCTCAGACAATTAGGAATAGTGATTTCTCAAGATCCAGCTATCCCACTCCTAGGCATAAATCTAAAAGATGCAGCAAATGCTCTTAACCTTCATGTCATTCCTCTAGACTCCTCAAAAGTAATTTGATGATAAATAAACCGTAGATGAATGGCTTTTGTAGGCCCACAGCCAACTACTAGAAATGAAGGTGCAATGATTTCTCAAAGTATAACCTTCCCCAAATGCACTAGATATCATCAGCTTCACGCAATTGGATGTGACAAATTCTTCAAGAACAGATGCTGCCAGTGACTACTGTGGACACAGAAGGCAGAGGGGGCTTCTGCATGTTGCTGTACAACAGCAGTCTCCAAGGCAACACCCAGTGTGTGCAAGCGCTCACCTGTTCCCTCATATATGTGTGCATATGGATGTCCACAAACAACCCTGCGGCTTAACGCAAAACACCTTAAACCTACGCAACCTAAATTGCACAGAACTGTTAAGAACTGTCAATATAACTTCTTTGAGTTTTTCAGGAAGCAGACAGCAGGTGGAAGCAGCAGACCCCCTCTTTATTACAAATATGACAGCCACTGGAGATTTCTGAGAGGAGCTGGGACCAAGGAGGGGACTTGGGGAAGGGACTATTACTAACAGAAACTATCTGAGGAAGGCTGTCTTATCCCTGTCCATAAGATACCACAGGGCCTTAGAAGAGGGCAGAAGAGCAGGAAGCCCATGATGAGATATACAGCTCTTGAGATTGAGGTTGAAAGGTAATCCTTGTGTGGCCTATGGTCTGCAACACTCAGAATAGCTGTGAGTGAAAATTATACTTCAGCCTTGTTCTCAGTATCAAGGGAGTTAAAAGTGTGCATTATTAGAAGTAGACAGCCAGGAGCAGGAACCCTCATATTAATATGTCAGAGGGAAGAAACATTTTTCTCCATTCACACTGAAGAGGAATTTGGCAAATGTAATAAAAGCTAAATGCAAAATTCTTGATTATTTTTCAAGAAAGGTTTTTGTGTTTGTTTGTTTTCACTGTGTAGCTCTGGCTGTCCTGGAACTCACTCTGTAGACCACACAGAGTGTGGCCAGCCTCACAGAGATCGGCCAGCCTCAGCCTCCTGAGTGCTGAGATTAAAGGTTTGCCCCATTACAACCTACATATATTTTTGATTTAAAAATTCATAGAAGAGAGGGAGAAAGTGGGGAGATAGAACAACAGAGAACTAACATCATAAAAATGACTAAGACTTGAGTCTTATATTTCTGGCATCCTTAGGTAGATGTGTACCAATGCCTAGATTATTATTGTTATTTCTGCCCTAAAGTCATGATGAGATATGCCACAATACTGAAAAGGAAGGAACCTGGGGGAAAGATCTGAAGCTGAGGTAATCCATTTCCTCTCAAAGTTGGAGGAATGATCTAGTCTAAAGCAATGGCAGAAGAAAAACCAAGTGCCCCATCATACAGGTGTTTCCAAACCCTCCCCAGTGCACACTAGAGACTTTATGAGCAGGCTGAAGAATAACACTGCAGATAGTAGACATTCAGAATGTAGATAGTGCTCACTGATATTAGTGGGGATTGATTCTAACATTCCCCCAATGCCAGGGAGACCAGACTATATGAATTCTCAAGTTCCGTACAGAGAACAATGGTGGGTTAGTGGTTTACGACCTATTCGGGGAAGCATTCTTTCAGTTCTCTGTCTGTTTGAATCATCTCTTCATTAATAACAGCGGGCAATACAATTTAACTGGACTGCACTTTTCCCATTGGTTGCAACAGCAACGACACTGACTCCACTCTTCCAGTGGAGCGGGTTTGAAAAAACAGACCTTCCTCCTGAGACTATAGATGGCTCTTAAGGCAACCAGAATACAAAACAGATCACAGAGACCTCTGATGCAGCCCGTCTTTACACTCAAGGTGCACGTTGCCCTGTGTTCTCCATGCCAGCATTTCAAAGGTGTAACTCAGTGAGCCGGGTCAAGTTCACAGATGTGGTTCCCATGGCCCCTGCTCTCCCCTTTGTTGGTTCCTCTTATAGCAAAGCTCTGCTTGCTCTCTTTACATTTCATGTTGTAAT
Organism: Pachyuromys duprasi; assembly: GCA_028658305.1. Classification (NCBI taxonomy): domain Eukaryota; kingdom Metazoa; phylum Chordata; class Mammalia; order Rodentia; family Muridae; genus Pachyuromys; species Pachyuromys duprasi. The sequence goes on along the minus strand of CM053743.1, from coordinate 68,827,482 downwards.
GTAGAAAGGACTGCATCAGACTGAAGCACAATACTCTATACCTATACTACCTTCCATTCCCTTTCTCTGTTTCCTTAATGGGCCTTGACATTTCACCCTGACTGATACACTTTTGCTCCTTTGCTCTGTCTCTGCTTCTCATTTCTGACGTAGCACAGGTTCATGAGAAAGACAGCAGGAACCACCACTAGCCACAAATGTGTAGGCAGAAGGGCAAGGAGGCAGGTCAGGCGGGGAGACACGTCTCAACCAAGCTTGACTCCTATCCTTTTCTTTCTAACAAAGGGTCAAAGCCAATTGGCTGTCGTTCCTTCACTCTGCCTGGTTCCTTCTTCCTCAGCACCTTTTAAGAGACATCTACTTCCCCCTCTACATGGATGCAGTTGCCTGCTTGTGGCTGGTTGGCCTGCCTTGTCTGGCCTTAGTGGAAGAGGATGCCCTTAGTCCTGATGCTTTTGATGTGCTGGGGCTGGTTGGTACATGGGGAAGGGGCTTCTCTTTTCTAAAAAGAACAGGAGGGGAGGGGGAAGAGGAAGGTGAGGAGATAGAGGATGGGACTAGGAGAAGAGGAGGGAAGAGGCTGCAATCTGGATGTAAAGTGCATAAACAAAAAGAAATGAGAAAAAAATCTTAAGGAAAAAAAAACAGCTCCCCATGTCACTGAATATACATATCCTCTCTCTCCAGAAAGGACTTTCCTTGTGCTATGTCTTTAGATCTCCTCTAAGATGCCTATCTGGTACAAGGATGTATCCCTGAAAGAAAACTGTCCCAAACACAGCTAATCCCTCGCCAGTGCTTTGTAAGCGTTCTTCCCCTACACATACTCAATGTTTTCATTTAATCTAGAGACACTAACTATAAAATGGAGCAAGATCAAAGACGAGAAGGCAAATAATGGAAACAATGTTGTCTGGGTCCAAGTGGGGTGAGGCATTGAAGGAGGAGTATGCAGTCAGAACACTAATAAGGAGTTTGTGTGAGTCCCTCAGTAACAGACTCACCTGGGACACTTTGCTAGTAAAACCTCTTCAGAACACAAGTGGAGCTTCAGAAGTAGAGGCTAAGTATCCCTAAATAAGATTCTTAGGACCACATTTCAGTTCTGAGATCTTTTCACAATTTGGATTTTTCCATATGCATGAAGAGGTCTCTTGAAGATGAGTACCAAACTTAAATATGGAATTCATTTGTGTTTTATGAATGCCTACAACCCATGCACATAGGATGAAGGCAAACACTTTTGACAATGCTTTAATAATTTGAGTGCTTTGGACAGTCACACTTATATCATGATGTTGATATTCAAAATGTCTCAGACATTGGGATGGGTAAGATGCAGAGATTTTGGTCTAAACATATTCAACTTGAAATTTGAATGGACTGTGACACTTTATGGTGTGACATGTTATATTCCAGGAACTCCCCAATAATTTGGCGGGGAAGCCAAGTTTATAAAGATAGAATGTTCATTTAGCTCACACTTTAGAGATTCAAGTCCAAGATCAGGTGGCCACAGGGATTTGGCCTTTGATGAGCACAGCCCCTCAGGAGAAATGATCATAGCTTGAGCTAGTCTATAGCAAGCACACCTCCAATTTCCTAAGGGCCTCCCTCTGGACCAGTCTCTTAAAGGTCCACAGTACCTCTCAATAGTGCTTCCCTGCAACCAAGCTGTGATTTAATATATCAATGACTGGAGAACATAATTAAATAATCAAACCATACCAGAACCACAGCGCTGAGCTGAGTCCAGCAATCTGTAGAAGGAAGCATACTCTTTCTTTCTTGTTAACAAAACTGATTGAATTAAAGTGAAACCAAGTTAACTTCCTGCTTTACCATCATTTACTAAGTGAACCAGAACAATTTTATTCTCACTTCCTTAAGGCCCAATGTAACAATGTAAAAAAAGAGTAATGATTAAACCAATAGCCCAGATTTTCATAAGGCATTATTGAGCTAATGCACGCAAGAACACTTTATACACAGAAAAAAACAACTGAGTATTAATGGTTATTGCCCAGAAAATTCAGTATAAATGCTGCCAAGAAATGAGTTTAGGAAACATAAAGGACTAGAGTGCATATAAATGCTTGCAAATATTAATTAAGTTGACCATTACTGCCTCTAAGATGAAATTTAGCTAACTGCTCCACGATGCTGCATCACGTGTGCTCTCCCAGAGCAATGGCCATCTCAATGCACAGACTCCTCAGGTCCCCCTCCCCTCCCCAGCACAGACACTCTCTGACAGCCCCTCTTGACACTCCTCTTTTCTCCAGCATGAAACCACTAAACACATGTTCACTGGCATTCTCTCTTTCTCATCCCTTAATCCCACTCTTGTTTCCCACCAGCCTGCTCGATTGATTTGCGGGTCTGAGTATTTAGTTAAACCATGCATTCTGATTCCTCATCAAAGCAACACTTTGCAATCTGTGTACTGAGCATACAGAGGAATACACAGAGATGAGTCACGTGGTTCTGCATTCAGATAATCTTTTATCAAAATCTAAGAACCACACGAGGATCTTTTGGTGCAAATAAAGTCTATACATTCACAATGCAAAATGCTGGGAATGTTATTAGAATATAACATTCGGTTCCTTATGTGAGTTTTCAGTCAGTTAGGTAAACATTCAATTGAATAGAAAGCCAGGGGGTAACTAGTTAGGCTTTTCAGTGTTGATCTGGATTTTGAAGGTCATGTGCACAACATAGAAAACAAGCGAAGTTGAAAGCGACAGCTGGTGGATGGGAAAGAGGCTGCCCAAGAAACCCATGCAGAAAATTGTTCCTTCTGAGGTAGGATGAGGCAGAGGTTCTCAGCCTTCCTAATGCTTTGAGCCAGTTATTTATTTATCTACTTATCTGTTATTTATTTATTTTCAGACCAGGTTTCTCTGTGTAGCCTTGGCCATCCTGGACTTGCTTTGCAGACGAGGCTGACCTCAAACTCACAGAGATCCACTTGCCTCTGCCTCCTGGAGTGCTGGGATTACAGGCGTGCACCACAGCGCTCAGCTGCTGTGACCATTTAATATGGTTCCTCAGGTTGTGGTGACCCTCAACCATAAAATTATTTTCATTGTTACTTCATAACTATAATTTTGCTATTGTTCTGAATCATAACATAAATATCTGACATGCAGGGGTTGCGACCCACAGGTTGAGAACAGCTGGAATAAAGGTTCAAGACAGGTAGTTGTGATGCTGGTTAATGGAAGAAGAGTTTAATGCAGTTTAAATAGTAAAAGACCCTCTACTTTGAGTATAAATTGCACGTGCTGACTTGTTTTCAAGGAATACAAGTAGTAGAGGGAGTTCACAGTGACAAACACTATTGCAGCCATCTTGTCTTGGTTTGAAGATGTCCTCTATCATTCATATTGCAATAATAATAATAATAATTCCAGGACAATTCAGTGAAAGGAGGTGGGTTCTAATGGCTTTAAAGGCCATGAAGAGTCCTATTACAGTGTCCTATCAAACCGTTTGCCAAAATGAGTTTTCTGTCTTTTCTAACACAAAGTAAAACCCAGATTTTAAATGACCAAAGATCACTGACACCTGGAAAATGCTACCCACGTTAACAATGTACACAGCAAGCAGCTCGTCAGGCCAGCTAGAGGAACTATAGGGTAAATTATGTTGATGGAGTTTCTGTCTCCTCAAATCACACTAAATCAGGCTTCTCTTTCATGTTGTCCTTGTCTTTCTTGACTCTTTGGTATCAGATGTCCTCTGTAGCCATGGGGTCCATAGCCAGTAGTCCAGGTAGACCTTGAGGCCTCTTCTTTCCTGGTTCACCCTCCACCTCCGTTCCTTCTTCTTCGAAGGTTTATCAAATCGATAAATGTGTGTGTGTGTGTGTGTGTGTGTGTGTGTGTTATCCTTTCCTAATTAGCTAGCTCTCCCAGAACAATTTGAAATAACAGTGAAGAGAACACTTGTGTTTTAAATGCCAACACTGATTGCTGCATATCCAGTATCTCATTCATTAAGTGTGAGGAGGTTTGTAGTTTAGCTTTTATCTTTAATTTATAATTTTCAGTCCTGCTATGAATAGTTTTGCCAAATGCATTATTTGCATTTATTCAGATGAACATGTCCTAACAAGTATATATACAATGGCAATGGTACAAACCAGACATCTCCTATCTGGCTGGCCATACAACAAACTCTATTCCTGTCTGGTAATGAGACATATGCCAGGCTTCTGGGCCAAAGAACAAAATATAAATAAAATGAGTTTTTAGTGTATCTTTGGAATAAGAATAAAAAAAAATTATCGCAGTATGTCACAGATCATTGCAAACCCTAATAATTAATTCACCTCAAACAACAACAGCAAAGCAGCCTAATCCACATTTCCTCAGGATCCAGTTGGGTTTTATCAGGATCTAGTTTTGTTCTGAAACATCTTATCACCAGACAAGGGCAGGTGTGGAAGGCCAAATAAATCCCCTCCAAATGTCCTCAGAGCAGAATCAGACCTTCAACTGCTACCCAATCAGAGACACAAATGCAGCCAAGATGTCTCACCAGCCCCTCCCATCTGTGAGAAAACTGCCCTAGATAATCCACTTGCAAAAAATGACATCATTCCTGAGTTCTGTTTCCTGCACTCAGTTAAGCAGAAGTGTACAGATGTACAGATGTGCCGGGGTGGACTCAGTGTTCCCTTGCCACCAGCCTCCGGCTGTGCTCTCTCTCCCTCTACTTACTACTATGATCCATCACCAATAATGTTATTTGGACCACACAAAGTGTAGGTTTCATGAGTGTACTATGATTGTTTACAATTTATAAAATAAATGTTATGGCACTAAGTGCATACATGTATGCGCACTAAATCTTTTCTCAGCTCCTGTTATCAGTATGCTGTCCAGTGTGCTGTGCACAGCTAAGAAAGGGAAAACAATCCAGGCACAAATCCTGTCTTCAGGTGCCTCATTGTGTAGCACAAAGGAAAAAAAAAAGTGTGTACACCTAATTAGAGAAGCAAAACTACAGTACAGTGCTTGGGGCCAGAGAGATACTTCAGTGGTTAAGAGCATGTGCCACTCTTGCAGAAGTCCTGCCTTCAGTTTCCAGTACCTATTTTTGGTGGCTCTCAGCCACCTATAAATCTGGCTCCAGGGAACCTAGCACCTTCTGCACTCCCCTAGGCATGTGCATTCATGTATACACACATGTAGCCCACTACATGCATAATTTAAAGATGAAAATAAAATATTCTTAAAATAAGAGTATTGAGGCTGGAGAGATGGCTCCACAGTTAAGAGCACTGTCTGCTCTTCCAGAGGACTTGGGTTCAATTCCTAGAATGCATATGGCAGCCCACAACTTTCTGCAATTCAAGTTTCAGGGGATCCAACACTCTCACACAGACACACATGCAAGCAAAACACTAATGCACATAAATTAATAAATAAATACAATAAAGGAAACTCATAAAAAAATAAAGTGCCAGAGAGAATAGAGAGAAGGCATTTATCACTCTGCACAAAACTCAAGTCCAAGTAGATCAAAGCCCTTGACATAAAACTTTGAGATCAACAATTAATGAATAGGATCTCATGAAACTGAGAAGCTTCTACATGTCAAAGGATACTGTCAATAGAATAAAATGACCGACTATAAACTGGAAAAGATCTTGACCAACCCTACATCAGATAGAGGGCTAACTAATATCTAAAATGGACAAAGAACTTAAAAACTTAAACATCAACAAATCAAATAATCCAATTAAAAAGTGGGGTACAGAGTTAAACCAAGAATTCACAACAGAGGAATCTTGAATGGCTGAGAAGAACTTAAAGAAATTCTCAATGTCCTTAGCCATCAGATAAAGGCAAAGCAAAATGGCTCTAAGATTCAATTTTACACCAATCGGAATGCCTAAGTTCAAAGTTTCAATGATAATACATGTTGGTGAGGATGTGGAAAAAGGGGAAACATTCCTCCATTGCTGGTGGGAGTGAAAACTTGTATAACCTCTCTGGAAATCAATCTGGTGCTTTCTCAGAAAATTGGGGGTAGTTCTACGTCAAGACCCAGCTATCCACTCCTGGGTATACACCCAAAAGATGCTCCACCATTCAACAAGAATATTTGCTCAACTGTGTTCATAGTGGTTTTATTAGTAATAGAAACTAGAAACAACTTAGACTTTCCTCAACCAAAGAATGGATACAGAAATTGTGGTACATTTGCACAATGGAAAACTACTCAGCTATTAAAAACAAGGACATCGTGAAATTTGCAGGCAAATGGTGGGGACTAGAAAAGATCATCCTGAGTGAAGTAACCCAGATCCAGAAAGACACACATGGTATAAACCTTTATTCGACCTATAAGCAAATATTAGACCTATAAATGGATATTAGACCTATAGTACAGGATAACCACACTATGATCCACAGACACAAAGAAGCTAAGTAAAAATGAGGGCCCAAGGGAGGGTGCTGGAATGTCACTCAGAAGGGGAAATAGAATAGACACCAGAAGTGGATGAAGAAAGGGAAAGGGCAGGAGATAGAATGGGGAGGGTTAAGCAAGAGTATAAATCAGCAGATGCACAAATTGCTAAAATTGCCTATGGTGGAAAGTGCTAATTGTTGTCCAATATCTACTCACACCATTTTCAGCATGGAACTAAAGTAGTTTACTTCATTATGTCGCATGTTAACCAGACCAAATACAATACATTCAGTATTGTCTTCTCTGTAGATGTGACAATATGAACAGGTTGATATTTATTATTTAGAATCCTAAATACTGTAAACAATTTTTGGGAAATGTTCCCTATACAATTCTAGATATATCCAAAGGCATTGCCTTTCCCCTTTCCATGTTCCAACAAGGTATATGGATGTGGTATCTGGCACTAAAGCGGTCATGGTAGCCAGGAAGATGAACATGAGGACAATATACCGCACAATGGTATAAATGCAGAATTCACCAGCATACAACAGGTCAAGAGGGGGAGGGGTACCCTTCTGGAAGAGAGGCGGGTGTTATGTTCTCAGTGATGAGCCCAGGATGTGTCAACCGATAGCCTGAGTTCACATAGGCAGCCCCTGTTAAACTCAGTGGGTCATAAAACACAACAAAAAGGCATAAAGTGAGAAGGGGGCTTGTGGAAAAGGAGGGTAGGATCAGAAGGGTATACATAACACGTGTATAAAATTGACAAAGAACAAATTTAAATAAAAGATTGTTTTTTAAGAAGGGAATTTATACACATGCGTACAAAATGAAGATATGCTAATGGTCAGTAAACCCAGGAAGCAACAGCCAACGTTTTCTGATCAGAGAAATGAAAATTAAAATAGCAGAGTATCACTTTTATGCAACATTAATAATTTAGTGATAATTAACTATTTATGATTTCCTTGACCGTAAGGATATGGGAAATGAGCACTGTCCCGCAATGCTTGTGGGAAAAGAACAGGCTCATATAGTGCTGATGGTGGGCAAAACCCAACATTTCCATACTTGACATGGTCCCACAGCAAGAATCCTCGTGTGCGTACAGAATTCACTACAATACCTTTATAACAGTGACAATTAGAAACTACTAATCGAGCACTGATTACATTGCCAGATTCCTTCTAACTGAAACAGAAAATTAGGTGGGGGAGGACAAGCAGGAACATATGTGCTGAGAAGCTGCCTGGAGGGTGAAGCCGCAGAGCAAAGCAGGTGGATGTTTGCCATGGGGAGAGAGAAATGCCACAAACACGCACATGTATGTGCACTTGTAACTGCATCTGCAAAATTCTGAGAAGGCTATGTGCCGTTCTTTTTCTAGGATTGCCCCCAGGAATCATAGGTTAGGTTGGGCCTGAAAGAGAAAGAGGAATCTTAAATATTTGTTTCTAATGTCTGTTTTTTGTTTGTTTGTTTGTTTTGTTTCAGGTTTTCTTGTCTGTTTTTTCAGTTTTTTAAATACCAACAATATTATACTGTCTCAAGTTACTTTCAGGGTATCGGAGCAGAGGCTGAGATGTATAGCCAAACTTTAGGCAGAATGCAGGGAATCTTATTTTTTTAAAAAAGGGAGGGGATATAGTAAGACCTGGAGAGGACAGGAGCTCCACAAGGAGAGCAACAGAACCAAAAAATCTGGGCACAGGGGTCTTTTCTGAAACTGATACTCCAACCAAGGACCATGCATGGAGATAACCTAGAACCCCTGCACAGATGTAGCCCATGGCAGTTCAGTGTCCAAGTGGGTTCCATAGTAATGGGGACAGGGACCGTCTCTGACCTGAACTGATTGGCCTGCTCTTTGATCACCTCCCCCTGAGGGGGGAGCAGTCTTACCAGGCCACAGAGAAAGACAATGCAGCCACTCCTGATGAGACTTGATAGACTAGGATCAGAAGGAAGGAGAGGAGGACCTCCCCTGCCAGTGGACTTGGGGAGGGGCATGGGTGGAGAAGGGGAGGGAGAGTGGGATTGGGAGGGGAGGAAGGTAGGAGCTACAAGGAAGATACAAAATCTTTTCCAGTTCCCACCATTTACTTGCAAATTTCATGATTTCCTTGTTTTTTTATAGCTGAGTAATATTCCATTGTGTAGATATAACACAATTTCTGTATCACTCCTCAACTGTGGGGCATCTGGGCTGTTTCCAGTTTCTGGCTATTACAAATAATAGCCAAACTTTGGGCAGAGTACAAGAAATCTTATAAAAGAAGTGGGAGATAGTAAGACCAGGAGAGGACAGGAGTTCCACAAGGACAGCAACAGATCCTAAAAATCTGGGCACAGGGGTCTTTTCTGAAACTGATACTCCAGCCAAGGAGCACTCATGGAGATGACCTGGAACTCCTGCACAGATGTAGTCCATGGCAGTTCAGTGTCCAAGTGGCCTCCATAGTAATGGGGACAGGGACTGTCTCTGACCTGAAATATTTGTCCTGTTCTTTGATCACCTCCCCCTGAGGGGGGAGCAGCCTTACCAGGGCACAGAAGACAACAGTGCAGCCATTCCTGATGAGACCTGATAGACTAGAGTCAGAGGGAAGGGGAGGAGGACCTCCCTTTTCAGTGGCCTGGGAGAGGGACACGGGTGGAGAAGAGGTAGGATGGGATTAGGAGGGGAAGAGGGAGGGAAGTACAGAGGGGATACAAAGTGAATAAACTATAATTAATAAAAATAAAAATAAATTAAAAAAAAGAATGTAGTGCCTCATGAACTAGGATAGTGACCCCCTAACTGAACGGGAGACTCTAGTTCTCCAAGTTGATCAAACTTATTAATTCCAGAAGTTCTGGATGGTCCTATGATTCTTGGTACAGAGCAAGAAACTCACTCCTGGAGAATCCAAGATGGCAGCCCTGGGAGGACACTGTGTCTGAGGAGTAGGACAGCAGTGTCAGGTCAGCAACCAGGAGCCTGGAATTGGGGACCTAAAACACCAGTATTTGTGATTTCCAGGTGAACAGAATTCCTACAGTGAGGAAATCAAGTGGGAAAGTCCTAGGGACACCCAGTTAATCCCTGGAAAAACTCCGGGTGACCGGCTGTGCACAGCCTTGATCTGAATGTGCAGCCACCCTGCGCGCCTCCAGTTGCCAGCCCAGACCGAGGCACACAGTCTCCGGGCCAGACTGAGACACCCCAGATACCTCCAGACCAGGGTGCATCAGTGGGCGCACATCTGCTAGCTCTGATCTGAATGTGTAGCCTCTCTTGGCCCCGCCAGCTGCCATCCCGGACAGGGACACAGTGTTTCTGGTCCAGACTGAGATACCTCAGATACCAGTCCAGACCTGGGAGAAATGGCGGGCGCACATCTGCTAGCCTTGATCTGAACACGCGCCTCCCACGGTGCTGCCAGCCACCATCTCAAACCAGGACATAGAGTATCCAGTCCAGATTAAGGTGTGTCCCGATGCCATCCCATACTGGAGTGCACAGCCCCTAGCTCAGAAGGAGGCGCCCAGTCCCCAGACCAGAGGGGAGCCATTAGCTCAAGCCCAGGTTGGTACACAGAGACTCCAGACCAGAGCAGCATCCAGCCGCCATCTCAAACTGGGACACTCAGCCTCTGGCACAGAGTAAGGTGCCAAGCCTCCAAACCAGAGTGGCGACCAGCCTGTGGTGCTCACAGCTTATAGCACAGAGCACAGAGCCAGGCACACAGAGCTCACAACAGAGTACGTGTCGTACCCGCAGCTCCACCCACTGACCTCAGAGTCCAGCCTGTGGAACCCGCCACAGAGTGAAGAACACTGGGAATTCAGGAAACCTGAGCAGGTGCTTGCCCGCAGTCTGTGCTTACTAAATGCGCTAGCACCCTCATCCTCTCCTGTGCTTGCTCCCAATCCCAATAGCCCAAGCATACACACTCCCTAACTCTCCCCTTAAAGGCACACACACACACACACACACACACACACACACATTTACTTCCCTTCCCCAACAATGACTGCACCAGTGGCCGATCCTCCCACAGGGACAACTGAGGCAACAACACATGCTCTCAAACCACTGGAACTCCCTGATCTTCTTGAAGAATACTCCAGACACCAGAGACTGACAGTTCCAGTCTGAAGTTCAGTTTCAAGGAACAAACAGCTCCTTGATTATACATAAACAAATGGCCAAAGGTCGACATAAGAATTCACCCAACAAACATCAGGACACCATGGCACCGCCAGAAACACCCAAAAGCAATGGAGATTTTAATTCAGCAGAGACACAGGAAAATAATATTAAAGCTATGCTTATGCAGTTACTAGAGGAACAAAAAGAGGAAATGAACAAAGCCCTCAAAGAAATAAGGAAGAATTTAACTGCCCACGTAGAGGAACAATTAAAGACAGACAGGAAGGAAACAAACAAAAAAATAGGAGCCACATTCAATCAGATGAAGGAAATGGTACAAAGCAAAGTGGCTGGGTACAAAATCAACTCAAAAAATCAGAAG